>OZ005650.1:170776879-170854379 GCA_963930645.1 Salticus scenicus | reverse complement strand
AAAAATAAAACAAATAAAAATAAATAAACTTTCCATACATAATAAATAAATAAATAAATAAATAAAGCGTACTCTTGAAATCAGAGTTACCAACTTTTATATTTTATTCACGAGCATTTTTAGCCCCGCCTCTTTTTCATACCGGAAGTTTTGAAAAATTATTTTCTTCTTATTTAATCTTTGTCACATATTAAAGAGAAGTAGTCTACAAAATTTCTGGTGAGAAAAAAAAAAGGGGGGGGGGATAAATATGCTCGTGAAAAAATTATAAAAGTTGGGAACTCTGCTTAAAATCCTAATTGGCAAATTAATACTTCTTTTTCTTTTTACAAAAAATAGAAAACTATAAAGCGATTTATGACAAATTTAAGTGCTATTTAAAATGTTTCTCGTGATACAAAAATAGTCTTTGAAATATTTTAAGTGCAGTGCAACTTTTCAACATGAAGTTGAGAAACAAAATGTCCATATGTAATTGAATCTACATCATTTATCAAATATATCTGCATTGATAAGATTAGAATTTCATATTACTTCCATTAACAGCGTTTTCAAGTGTTAATGGAGGGAAAAAGAAAAGTCATTAACTCGAAATGACTTTCCTCTTCGGCCTCCGATTTCTGATGTTAGATAAGTTATATCGCAACAGTTTTCTTTTTGAAGTTAAAAATATAAAAACAAATACATTTATAAAATGAAATTTTTTCTTAAAAATGTGTTCCATTTTCTCAGCTAAAGACTGATGTATTTAAGAAAGCACTTTTAAAATATTTGCATTGCAGAGAGAAAAAGGTTCACATGTTTAACGTTATAGCTCGAAGGCAGTTTCTAGTTTTAATTTTAAATCTTTTTAAATATAAAAGTAATATAACTTGCTTTAGTATATGGAGATTTAATACTCCAACTTTCTATTTTTTCTTTGAAATTCTTTATTAAAAATTAATACATTGATATTCTTGCGCAGTACTTCT
This sequence comes from Salticus scenicus, assembly GCA_963930645.1. Lineage (NCBI taxonomy): Eukaryota > Metazoa > Arthropoda > Arachnida > Araneae > Salticidae > Salticus > Salticus scenicus. The sequence continues at coordinate 170,853,408 of OZ005650.1, read as the reverse complement.
TATATACTACTGGTAGGCATTGACTGCTTTGCTGATCACTATATTCGAAAATTGTGTATATATTTGAATATATTCGAAAATTGTCATTGTAAAAGTGGCGGAACTCTCTATTTTTTGAATGTGTATTTTTTTGCTTAATTATATAACATTTAGTCATACCTTGAAGAGATCCAATAATTGCATTGAAATTCCATAAATGACATAGTTAGTTTTTCCAGAAAACTAACACAGGTAAATATTCATTTTAAAAATGAAATTTCTGGGTTACATCAAATTAATTTTCTTATAACTTATATAAATTCTTATAACTCTGATTTGTATTAAATGCTAAAAAGCCGATAACACTGGCTGTATAGTTGTATTTTTTCCTACCTACAAATTTGCAAAACTTGTTATTTCAAAATCCATTTACAAGGAGATAATTCAATATTACAATGAACAACCCATATATAAATTAATTAAAAAACAGAATTTCATTAGTTATATCACATTATAAACAAAAATAAATTAATAAAAATAGAATCCATTGAAATTGCTCGAAATTTCCCTTCGGATCCCCGTTGCGTCCGACAGCGTTTTCCTCACTATAGGAATCTCGGATACGTCTCCCTATTGCCTGCTATAATGCCTTACCCGTGGACGTCAGTTTGGGTGATTATCGGACGATAATTTCGAAACAGACAGGATCGAAAATATCGAAGTAGCACTTTCAAAAATCTCATTTACATGTGAACGATACTATACGCATTATACATAATATTCATTTTAATGTTATTTCTTATATTCTACTTGATTCACCCGGTGGACAATAAAATGACAGAAATTTCGCACCAAACATAAATTTATTTATATTTTTGGTGCGCTACTTGTCTAAAATGGCTGACGCAAAATTAAAGTCCTTGGCGGTCTACTTCAGCATCTAAACAAAAAAAAAAAAAAAAGGCTCCATTAGGTTCCATACAAAGCAAAAAACATGAGGATAATTAGATGAAAATAAAAACGGGGTTTCTAACTGTTAATTGAAAATAAGCTATACGTCGATATCATAGGACTAACGGGTTTGGCCTTCAAAATTTAAAGTCATGCCGTTATTTAGTAAGGTGCTGCAGACAGCAATATAGGTTCCTCTGGAGATTTTGCTTGTTCATTCCCAATAACATAACAAATCTACCAATCTTTCTTCTATTATATTCAGTCAATATTTCGGAATAAAATTCTCAAAAATTACCCAAGGCTATCGAGTCTAGAAATTTCGTAAAAATAAGACAATGCTTAGTCTCATATAATTTGACTAATTTAAAATAACATTTTCGCACAATGGCTCAGGGTTTATCTCTAAACAACTGTCACATATTCATTCTTCTTAAATTTCAAATAAACACCAAACATTTCACAAATAATACAGACTTTGAACTTGTGGTACATAAATAGCCAATATAGAAGTTGAAAAACCTGCGCAGCAGACATATTGATAAACCAATAATTTTTTTTTATATAAATGTTTGATTTCAAATGGTAATTACGTATACAAAAGAAATATTTGAAAATTTAGACAAAAGTACAGTGCAAAAGCGTTGTTGTTTTCATGCTACACTCGTAACTAATTTTGTTAACGGTATATCAAGAGACATTGCATGAATTAATCCTACCCCAAATCCCTCCAAAAAAAAAAAAAAAAAAAAAAAAAAAAAAAATTAGGAATGCATAATAATAATTTCTGTTCAAGATTTTACCGAGTATTTATTTTATTTCCATTCATTTATAAATAATTACATTAAATTTCAATAGCTTTTGTCTATAAATTTTTCATTAGCCATGTTAGGCAGAACAATAAACCATTAGAACGTAGTAGATAATTGTGTGTATAATATTATTTTGATAGAAACAAAGCTACATAAACAAATCTGATTTACAAAACGAAACAAGTGATTTACTCAAACGAAGACACAAAATCATATAAATGAACACAGGATAATAAAAAGACAAATGGCCTGTTCGGATACCTTAATTACACTTCTTGTTCTTTCCCTTATTATTATTTTTTTTTCTTGTGTGTTACTTGATAATACTCATTTGTCCTTTGACAAAATCAGATACCGATACAGTAATTGCTTTAGATAAGAAAATGTGGTAATATATATGGTATATATAAGCCATTTGTAAATGCATTTGCAATAAAATGAATAATTTTATTATTATTACGACACACAACATAAAACGATAATTTGAATCTTATTACGTATACTGTATTATTACGTGTATATACGTATACCATTACGTATAATATAGCAAGCTACATTTAGGTATAGATAAATGTTAAAATAAAACAAAATAATTTAATAAAATTAAACATAATCCATACGTCTCATTAATATATTAAAACCAAAGTCACATTTAAAATCAGATAAAGAATACTAAAATTTTAAAACTTTAAACTATACATTTTAATTAAAAAACATTAAAATACAAGACAGACGTTTCGGCAGCCCTCCTCAGTGTCAAACATACAAAGCACAAAATTTACAAAAATATTCATAATCTTTGTCAAATTTTTTTTTATATATTTCAACTCAGTTTATAGAAAACCCATATTCTCGGGTCAATATCTTAACTTCAATTCTGCTAATCCTTTATCTCATAAACTTGCAGTTATTCGTACTCTTTTACATCGTGCAAAAGCATTTTTGTAGTAATTCCGAATTATTAAATATTGAACTATCCAAACATTTTTTCTGATTTAAAAAATAATGGTTACCCGACTCGTTTTATTAAAAGAATTTATAAAGAAGAGTTATATATTTTATATAAATCAGTTTATCATAAAGTTATAAATTCCACTCATCGTACTACTATCCCTTATTATAAAGGTATACCCGAAAATATCTCTAAATTGTTTAGAACAGTCAATATTTCTACTGGCTTTAAACCTCAACTCCGTATTAGTAACTTTCTCTCAAACATTAAACCTGCTACCCCCACCTCCCCTTAAACGTTTAGGTGTAATCTATAGTATCTATTGTAAAAATTGTGATTCCAAATATATCGGTGAAACTGGCAGGACAGGTGAAATTAGATTAAAGGTATATAAACGCTCATGTAAAACAGATGACTTAAGATCGAAACTCGTAATCCATTCTCTCAATAGTGATCATATTCCTGATTTTGATAACTTTAAAATTTTATCTTCAAATTTAAATATGTATAAATCCCGTATTTTTCTACAGAGCGCTTTTACTAAATTACAACATTCTGTCGTGAACGAGGCTGAAGATATTCCTCCGGAATACATAATCTTGTTCTGATGTATTATGATTTTTTTTTCTAAATGTTATGCTTTGTATGTTTGACACTGAGGAGGGCTATTGTTTAGCCGAAACGTCTGTCTTGTATTTTAATGTTTTTTACTTAAAATGCATTTTTTTTTTAAGTTTTAAAATTTTTATATTCTTTATCTCATTTTAAATGTTTGATTTTAAAACAAAATAAATTTTAAATTTAAATCAATAATATATTGAAATAAACATGAGAAAATAATATAATCAGGATTTTTGCTTGAGAAACTCGGTCATTTACCATCAGTTATTTTAAAAAATAAATCCTTTTTCCTGCTTATTATTCAGTAATAATCATACAATATTATCATGTAAATTATCGATATATTGATTTGTTCATTTAGGGCAGTATTTATAATGTATTAAGGTGATTTTTGGAGAATTATTTACGGTAGATTAAACCATTTTGAGAATCCTATTATGCAAAATAGAAAGCAATAAATATGTGTTTCATGATCAGAACATCTCACATGTCCGTTCACTTCAGCGCACGTGTTTTACAATTGGAAAGAAAATTTAACTTGCTCAAAAATTATTATTTGAAGAATCAATTTAAACAAAGGACTATTATTTCAAATATTTTGTTTACATATATGCATAATGATTAGTATTTAATCATAGTTAGATATTTGAAAAATTGCATTTTTCTTTTACATCTTTCGCTGGAAATAGAATGACTGCATTTTGCATTTAGTTGATTGGATTTATATTCTTTGGTTTTATTTCGAATGGTAATTCGTTGAAAAACTACATTATCATGTGAGAATTAACTTAATGTATGTCCGAAAAAATTAAAGACTTACTTTTTGTAACTCTGTCATTCTGTAATATTAATTTTACATAATTTAAAATCGATTAACTTTATTTGTGAAAGAGAAAAAAAAAAAAAAAAAAAAGATAATAATAAACTTAATAAGGAATTTAAAATGCTTCTTCTTTAAGTGTTATTTCTTAAATTTAGATTTAAAGTAGTTTTTTTTTTTTTCTATAATGCAAACAAAAATTAATTTTCTAGACTATTAATTCATATATGCTAGCACTGGAATTAACGAAATGAAGTATTTGTGTATAGGTTAATTATCTAGGCGAGGGACCTAAATCATAGCAGTGGATTTCTGTCGGGGGATCTTCTTGAATCTTTCATTCGTTCGGGTTTAAGTTATAGAAATTATTATTATTCAAGTGATGATGTAGATTGTACATTTATTTTCGATCTATCAAGTTGTTCTAATTTTCAGACAGTTACATTCATTTTTTTAAGTATAAAAAAATTGAATTGACTCCACTCGACTTTCCGAACTTTAAGCAATTAACGATTATATAAATAATTTAAAGTAAGACAAATCTATAAATAAACAAAAGTGAAAATTATAGTAGGGTGTTTGAGTATTTTTTCTCCGCTGTTTAATTGTACACTACTGCACTTAAAATAAATTGAGAACATTGATCATAATGATAAAGAAATTTTCGTTGTGTCCCTGTAAAATTATATAATGAGGCTAGATTTACCAAAATCTATACAATTTGTGGGACGGTGACATATAATATGTGTATAAATTTTCAGCTAAATCGAATAAGGCGTTTAGACGCTATCACTCTTTCAAATATTCGGGCGCATAGTCCATAATGATAAAGGATAATTTATGTCTCCCTGAAAAAAAAAAAAAAAAAAAAACTATGAAAGATGGATTTACCAAAACCAATTGGGCTATTGGTATGGTGTCCTATAATATACGTTCCGATTTTCAGCTCAGTCGAACGGAGCGTTTAAGGGTTATCGTGTTTACTTCCACTGACGTTCGCACACACACATACATAGAAAAACTTTAAACTCTGGATGTAAAAATTATAACTTTCGTATTTTCCTTGAAGATTGACATACTGCAAGCCATCTACACACAATCAATGAGGCATGCGCTTTAGCACCTCAGTATTCCATCCTCCTATAAATTATTTAAATACGTATATGAGTTTGCACATATGTTGTTTTAGTATTGATGAAAATCAGACTTATATATTTTAAATTTGTTTTTACATATTTGTATACGTTTATTTTATTATTATTATTATTTGTCTCACAACTAAAAAAGGTTCGTACTTTGTCATTTTTCATTTCATAAATGACATTATGACAAAGTTTACGACAGTACATTGGACTGTGGGACAAAAAAAAAGCCGTACTTGGATATTTTCATTTTCACTTTCTGTAACAACCAATTTTATCGTGTAAAAAACAGTTTTTTGAACAGATTTTTTATGTCACCCTCCACGTAGACATTAGGATTAAGCTATGTGTTAAAAAGAAAATGTAATTGTAAGGAAAATAGTAATTTTAGAAATTATTTAAAAAATGGAAATATAAAACAATTAACGATACCAAAATATTTCTAATTTTAGAATGAAAAACAAACAAAGAAACAAACAAAAAAAAAAAAAAAAAAAAAAAAAACGCGAGATGGCACAATAATTAAATGTTAATGAAATATTGGTCAGATGTTTTTTAGCAAAATATAAAAATTTTTGGCTGTTTAATCTGGAAATTAGGCTTTGGGCGACTACGTTGCTTGTACAAGCGGGATGACTGCTAAAAAGTAAATGTTTAAAAAATTGATTTGTATCGTGTTCAGAACTTAGAAAACATTTTAAAAAGTGTTTAACAAAATAATTTCTTCAGAAACAGTGCTCAAACAATTAAACAAAACAGGTTATATAACCAGAAAATTTGCAAAAAAAAAAAAAAAAAAAAAAAAAAAAAAAGAAGACTTCAGCCGACCAAAAAATTAATATGTATATATATTAGGTAATTATTCAGATGAACTGGTTTATCTGATGGGTCAAGTTTAATGTATTTTGAGAAGACCCAAATCTGGTAGGAGGATGAAAAAGGGACCGACTTAATGAAAACTGCACTCTTAAAATACATTCTTTGTACATTATCGCGCGGAAGTGAATATTTTTTCAAGAAGTCAGGCAAATTTCCATGCTTAAAGTTTCAATTAACTCAAAATAAAACACAGCAAATTTAAAAGTGGTGCCTGTCCAACTATTTTGTAGGTATCTCAGATTTTTTCCACAATCAGCATTTCAAGATGATAATACACCTTGTTAGACGGCGTCAGTGGTACGTGTACTTGATTCAAATTGTTAAAATTTCCTATCTATTCTCATGAATACCTATATTTCTGTAAATAATCATAACTTTTTTCACTTTAAGTTAAATCCCACAAAGAATATCGTAGATTTTCATTTTAACCAGACCTGGAAAATGTCCAGATCTCAATCCACTTGGAAATGCTTAGCTTGTAAAAGAAGAACGAGATTCGGAATTTGTCATCTACTGTTTTGTAAGAACTAGAAAAAAATATTTATAATGCTTGGCACAGTGAAATATCTGAGTTTATGTTAAAAAACTGTATAAAACTGCGCCATTGCACATTAAAGCAGTAATTCCATATAAAGAGGAAATTACCCAATACAGAATACATATTTTTATTAAGCAATTGTCTTGATCTAACAAATAAGTAGTTTTATTTCATATATTAAAATGTAACTTGTTCATTTTATATAATAAATCATATTAGAATACAAAACATATAGTTATTACATTTTGTTTAAAAAGAACGTTTTATTTAGATATTTATTAAATTTTTCGCAGGGTGTAATGAAGCGAATTACTAAACCAAAAATGCGCATAGGTATCATGTTATCTTTTTGGCATTATGAAAACATAATAGTTTTATTTGTTGTAATCATAAATTTTAAAGTTATTAATTGACTTATACTTTTTTTGTATTAAGTCAAATTTCTGCAGTGCGGCTTTTTTTTTTTTTTTCTATTTCTATTTCTATTTCTTTCTTTCTTTCTTTTTTTCCCCCCACAATGTATGTTAAAGTTATTAAAAAAAATTTCATTGTATTTCTGATGAATAATTTTGATGCAAAGTTTATCTTTTTTTTTAAAGTAACGAATCTATGAATCATTATAACATTTTTGCTCGAAATTTTATAATAATTTTCGATTTTATAAAAAGTACCTTTTTTCTGTAATATCAATTAAATAGAAATAAAATAAAATACTAAATATAAGTTTAACGAACAAAATGCTAATAATGATAGACATTAGTAAAATTGTAAACTCATAACGCACCATCTTTTGTATAAAAGAAACACCCGGGAATTTTCTTTTACTTCTCCAAAATATTAAAAATATGTAATAATTTACCTGAAAAAAATCACATGCATGAAATTTCACTTATCTAGAGGGAAATGTATTCGAATATTAATGTCGTTATGCAGTTTTATATACGCGGAACATGCATAAAAACATCAGCCTCCTAAATAGATAATCTGGTTTTATATTTAATGTGCTGAGGCTACATAGCAACGTAAACATGAATACCAAGCATATAATAATGTTGTTAGTTTGACAGTTGTTTTATAGATTATCTTTAACGTAATATACGTATTATTATAAAGCTGCAGCTAAACACAGAATGCATGAGGCTGTAATATTAAAAGTGGTTTTACATATACTAAAATATATGGATTTTTCACGGTAACACCAATAGACACGCAGATCAATAAGACAATTTTTATTAAAATCACACAATCAACTGATTGGGAAGAAAATCATATTGAAATTTAATTTTTCCAACTGAGGGAAAATAATGCCTGGAGCGGGAGTCGAACCCCGGATCTTTGACTTACTCTTTTTCTACCAATTGAGCTATCCCGGCCGACAACCGGTCTGGCATTACTCTGTGGATCTCATACTCAGAGTCAAAGATCCGGGGTTCGACTCCCGGTCCAGGCATTAATTTCACTCAGTTGGAAAAATTAAATTTCAATATGATTTTCTTCCCAATCAGTTGATTGTGTAAGTCAAAGATCCGGGGTTCGACTCCCGGTCCAGGCATTATTTTCACTCAGTTGGAAAAATTAAATTTCAATATGATTTTCTTCCCAATCAGTTGATTGTGTGATTTTAATAAAAATTGTATTTCTTTCTCTCATTGTTTAATGGTGTTTTCCATTACCTGCGGCTTATTTCTGTCGAGCTATCTAAATGATAGACCAGATGTTTCTGCCTGAAAAAGGTTGTCTGAGTGAGTAATGCCAGACCGGTTTTCGGCCTTGTAAGTCAAAGATCCGGGGTTCGACTCCCGGTCCAGGCATTATTTTCACTCAGGTGGAAAGATTAAATTTCAATACAATAAGACAATTACCTTTTTATGTTGCTTCAAAATACATCGCAGATACGTACATTTAGTACATACGATTTAAAAAAAATGTACATTAAAGAAAATAAAAAATAAACATAAGGGTTTTTTTAATACAGTTTTGAAAATAAACGAAAACAATAATTATTCAACATTTTAAGATATATGGTAAAGATTTTAAAAAACAAACTTCAAACAAAGCTATAAAAAATTGCTAGCCAGTTTTCTTTTTCCTTTTGAAAAAGCATATATATATTCACTCTACATTTCACTTTAAACTTTCCCGAAGGAACGTTATATTACTTCGAACTAACATTTCAAGTATTTAGATTTACAAAATCGATTGAAATCGTAAAGTGTCAAGAGACGACACTGTGATTTTTTACAGCTTTTTTTGGAATCTGTGAATTTACATTTAATGTTTGAATTCAAAAGAATTGCATTTGCTTGAATTATCTTTAAAATAAAATGTATGTTTATTTACACATTGACAGGTTTTCTACAACAGTTTTCGAATAAAATTTTATTTTTTGGTTTTCCTTTAGAAATAAAATTTTCTTTCTCAAAACATGTTAGAGTTAGATATAAATAATTAAATGGACTAAATTTGTTTGACAACAACGACAACATTTATATATATATATATATATATATATATATATATATACATATCCTCTTATGTATTTATACTTTGCTGTAAAAAATTAGAGGTTACATTATGCCAAATCTCTCTCTTATATATATATATATATTTAAGAAATTCCAATAAGAAATGTATTGTACAGAGATTATTTCGAATATAAAAAGCAAAAGCAAGTCTTCCAGGAACCTTACTCAAGAAATCGTACTGAATGATACAAACCAAATGTTGTGTTCACTGCTGCTTTTAAGTATAACTTAACAACATGGTAAAAAAAAAAAAAAATAATAATAATAATAATAAAATCTTGTACTTAACCGGGAAATTAAAAATGTCTGTGATTAATATAAATATATATATATATATATATATATATATATAGCTGTAGAAAAAATAGTTTCATGTCGTCCTCATACTTATAAATTCTACTTTTTTAACTAGTAAGTTCTAAAAACCGCTATTAGAATTCTAGAGCGTTTTCCTATTTTAATGTGTCCAAGATGTTGTCTTTTTCAGAGGACAATCCCGCTTGTAAAATGTTTCTCTAAGTTTTAAAAAATTGTCACAATAAAACTATTCATCATAATTATTAGCTTTTGGTGACTATATACAAATAATATAAAGCTATCTTCCTTATTGGAAAATTATAATAATTATTAACATACATAAAGGTACTCTAATCTCGTCACCATATCCTATATTACCGTGGTCAATCTAATTAAAAAATCTCTGAAAATAAATGTGAACACAAGACTCGAGTTTTAGTATTTATAATTTTGGTTTATGACCCAACTGTAGAAAATAAAGCGAGAATTTGTTCCATTACAAAAGATTTATAATATTCATAATAATGTTCCACCGTCTAGAAAAGCATATACTAGAAGTTCTCGATCATTTCATCTATCCAGGTTATTTGTTTACTTTATACACATAGCTAGGAAATCTACATTTGTACTATAGGAATTCAGAAAATGGCTTCTTATTTGTTCTAGATGAAGGCGGTATATTCTTTTCTCAGTGTTAAATAAGAAAGAGGCAGCACTTGTCTTCAGATACATGCTTTGTTCTATTAATTTATTTTGTATAAAAAAGTCTTATTTGATTTAATTAGGATATGTATTATTGGAACAGAAGTAGTCCGCAACGTGTTCCCTGTTTAATAATTCTATCTATTTATGTATTTATTATTATTATTATTATTATTATTATTATTATTTTAATGCTTGATAAGTAAATTAAGCGAAATAATGATAAAACTACGACATTTTTTACACTTTGTACGATTATATTTAAGAAAACATGTGAATTAAAACATTTTACACTTGCATAAATTAAGTATATATTTTGAATAAGTATAATTTTCTGAATCAAAGTACAGAAGGATGAGAATTACTTGCCAAATACATAAGCATTAAATCGCATAAAAGTTACACATGACTAAATTTATGCATGTGAATGCATTTCACGTGTAAAGAACTTTCGTAAGTAAAAAATTATAAATAACATAGAATATATATTAAAAAAAAAAAAAAAAAAAAAAATCAATTAAATGAACTGACGCATTCAATGTTGTTCAGTTAACCATTTTAAGCATTGGACGTGAAGAACGAAAGAAAAAAAATGTGCTTATTAAAATTATAGCAAGTTTGAAATCAGTATACTTGAGTTAATGCGTACTGTGTCAATAATTAAAAAAATGCATTGAATAAACCGTATGCTTTGATCAGTAAGAAACATGTGATATAACGGTAATTTTTGTTTCAGAGAGAAAAGTACTTTCAAACAACTAGTTATATTGTCATTTTCAATTTTAATCTATATAAATAAAGAGAAGTGTCTGTGTGTGTGTATCTGTGCACTGTAAAAAAAAAATCAGGAACGTTCCTGGGAAATTTAGGGCAGCTAATGTGCCTAATTTTTACCAGTAACCTTCCTGGAATTAACCAGGAACCTTTCTGAAAAATTCGGAAACACTCCCTCTAAAAGTCAGTAACCTTCCTGGAATTAACAAGGAACCTTTCTGAAAAATTCAGAAACCTTTCCTCTAAAAGTCAGTAACATGCCTGGAATTAACCAGGAACCTTATTGAAAAATTCAGAAACCTTCCCTCTAAAAGTCAGTAAAATTCCTGGAATTAACCAGGAACCTTACTAAAAAATTCAGAAACATTCCCTCTAAAAGCCAGTAACCTTCCTGGAATTAAAAAGGAACCTTTCTGAAAATTTTAGAAAATTTCCCACAAAATATCGGTAACCTTCCTGGAATTAATCAGGTACATACCTTTCTGAAAAATTCAGAAACGTTCCCACTAAAAGTCAGTAACCTTCGTTTAATTAACCCGGAACTTTTCTGAAGAATACATAAATCTTTTTCACTTAAAGCAGTAACATTCCTGGTAAAAAAGCAGGATGACTATATATTTCAGAGATGTAACTGAAGAATCATTTTGATTTTGACCAATACATATTTCACAATTTAGTTAACTTAAAAGTTTTGCAAGGTGATGTTTATTTATTTCACGAACGTTTTAAAATATATAACGCACACACATTTATATATATAGTTCATAAATGCAATATTTATCTTAAAATTTTGTACAGACTAGTTTGATGGTAAAATTAAATAGGCTTAACTATTATCGTATATATTTTTTTCTCTTATAGAATAGATATTTTAAAAAAAGAAACTTACTATACGTTGTTTTGTATTAAAATTGTTATCAAGTCAAATATTTTGAAAATTCATTAAATATATTAAAATTGTGAAAGAACATGCTAGTCTTTCAGCCTCTCCCCATGTGACAAGACAAAATTAAGTTGTGGGCCATCCTTCGCCATGGCAGAAAATGGTTGCCTCTACTTTACTGTGACTGAAAAATATTGTGTACTCCCTCTCAGAAGGCTTATAATATTTTACCACTTCCCCTCTGGACACAGATTGAAATCCATAACATTTGGGATTATAAAGAAATATAATTTTGTTATCTATCTAATGATCGCCGAATAATATAAGTTGCACATTTTTGCTTTAATTTTCTTTACAGAAAATCAGTGTTTGTATATGACAGGTATTGGGAATACAAAGGTGAAGACATTGTTTTTAGAAAACAAGATTAAAATAATCAGCAATCAAACATTCCTTAATACTCAGTTCAAAAGTGTTCAAAAATGAACATTTTGGTGTTTCTGTAATTACAGAAAAAATCATTTGTATTCCCAATGCCTTGAAACTATAGTACATTCTAAGATAAAAAGTCACTCTAGAAGCATTAACAGAATATGAATTAATTTTTTTCCTTTTAACATTTTTTTTTTTTTTTTTTTTTTTAATATGTTAAAAATCTAATACCATTTTTTTTTAAGTTTTAACTTTACTCAGCTTTTGCCTGAATTATATAACAGTATAAGAAACTATTTGATCCATAAAAGTGCTTTTACCCACCCACCCCTTATTTTTAATACTCAAATCAGTTTAAAGCTAAGTCTTCCAGTGCATAATAACACACTTTCAGTTTTTTCCAACATTCAGACCAATATATATATTACCAATATATCATTACCAATATATATATATATATATATATATATATATATTATTTCATTTTATTTATTTATTTATTTATTTATTTATTTATTTTTTTATTTTTATTTTTTTTTTTTTTTGGGGGGGGGGGTTGTTATTCAGAAATTATCACATTTTAAAAATCAAAAATTTTGCATTTTTAAAATGATTATTAATAATGAGAAACATTAAAATTTCAATAAGTTATACGATATGCAAAATTGTTAACAGTTTTGTAAAATTTGTTGCAATGATTTGACTAGAAATGCCGTTAAGTTGTTGGCAGCAAAACAAAAAGAGAAAAAGAAATCATATCCACCAAATACACCAATATCAATTGTAAACATTAATAAAATACATTAAAAAAAAAAAAAAAAAAAAAAAAAAAAAAAAAAAACAGAATTAAAAGGAGAAAGTAACATTAAATCAAATTCTTTCCAAAACAAAAGAATTCTCTCTCGAACTGTGTAATGTAGTTATTAAAAAAAGTAATGATATTTGTCAGATAAGGCATGAGTAACAAAATATTAAATAAGTGTTCATTTTGTAACCTATTTCAGTACAATGTAGCATATAAAATATCCTTAATTGGTATAGGAAAAATCTCAAAGTTCTATGTTTTTGAAGAAGCTGCAAGTGTCTTCAGAAAGCCATCACTTTTTTTTTTTTTTTTTAATCAACACTAATGAAAAAAAAATCATTAACACAAAATCTTTAATGTGTTAAGGTGGTTCTGGAAGTATACATGCCTAAGTAGATATTTATTTTTAAATGCTATAGATTTTTAGATCTTTGACACACATTTGGCATACTGTTTTTTCTTTTTTTGATAGAACAAATTCTTGGGGGGGGGGGGGGGGAGGGGGGAGACAAGGCATTAACGCCTAGGGTTGCATATTTGCAACACTTAAAATCTTCAAAATTTCTTATAACTAATAACAGTAGTTTTATTGAAAATTTTATGTTACACAATACTTTTAAAAGTTGTATTTTAAAAGGAATTCTCCCAGTAAATAGTGATGAATAGGCAACTGTGTACACATCTCTAATTTCATTTAGTTACTATATGCACCCAATTGTCAGATTACATCATAATGGCTTGAAATATGGGTTAAAAAAAAGAAAAACGTAATTCTAGTGATGATTTAGTGAAACTTTATTCCACTTAGTTAGGATATTAAGATAGAGAGAAAACATTCCAAAATTTTTAATTACAGTCTAAAATAGATAATATGAGCAAGATACCAACATTATTCAGAGCAAAATGTCTATCATCAAATTTATTCATACAATCTTCTTTACAATGATACATGTGTTTATTTTACATACTTGCCAAAAAAATCACAAAAAACATTCAGTTTAAAAAATATTATATACAAAATATATACGATATAAGAAAATATAATGAAATTAAAGACATTCAATTATGTTTTGAACGATATACGAAGATATCAAAATAAGGGAATATGCATAAAATATTGCTCATTCTGTAATAAACTAATCACGCACTGATTAATTTTAAGTAAAGCAGCTTCTCTAGTATATTAACCCACAGTTGTTAATATAAAAAACAAAGCACATGCGACACACGTGAAAAAAGTTACGAGCGATATGAAGCCAAGGTGGCGATCCACCGATATCAAAGATGTTGCCACGCAAAAAAAAAAAAACATGTACTTACTGAATTCAGGAAAGTTTTCGCCTGAAAACTTATTTTTCTCAGGAATCTGAAAAAACCACGTAAAAACCAGGAACGTTGCTTGAAATAATGCGTAACGTTACGGAATTTTCTTACAGTGTGTGTGTGTCTGTGTGTGTGTCTGTCTGCGCTCTGGTGCTCACACTACTGATCGGAGAGCTTCCAAATTTGGCATATAGGTACCTGGGACCCTGCAGGTGTGCACCTCATCGATATTTTTTCGAATTTCGAATTTGAATTTTTTAAATTAATGTTTTTTCGATTTTCAATATTGGCTTTAATGTTTCATTTTTCATGAATTTATTCTTCGGTTGTAATCACCTGCGTATCTTAGCAACGGCTATTATACAATTCATTTTTTATTTAATACATTCATTTGAAGGCTATTTTATTTTTCTTTTCTTTTATTATTATTATATTTATTGAAAATCAAATGGTAATGCAATAGAAATAAATTGTTACGTTTATGTATAATTTTTCTACTATAGCAACTTTTTATTTTTCATTTTTTTAATTAATTCCTTTAAAAGAAAAATCTTTTTTTTTTTTTCATGTATTTAATTCCTTTTAAAAGAAAATCTACTTTTTTATTTTATTTTATTGCACTGGTCGGAATCAAATCGTAATATAGTGTAAATAACGGAGGCTATAAAACACAGGGTTCATAAACTAAAATATATAATAGATGCTTAGATACAGTCATCTTTAAAATCGTAGTTCTTAATTAACAGAAAATCCACAAGTCGCTGATAAATACCCAGATTAAAGTGCCCGGGAAAGACCTTTCTGTAGAAGTGAGAAACTGGACCCGATGCAGTACCGGTAGAAAAAAGAGCTGCTTAAGGCAACGGGTACCCGAAGAAGCGAGATCTAAAGCGATTTGAGTGGTGTTTTTTTTTTTTTTTTTTTTTTTTTTTTTTAAGTTTTTATTTGTAATGTGATGTAAAAAATAAATACTGATCCAATTCTTTTGAAAATTCATTTCAATATATTGACCAGCGAAGCGGGCGTAGCCTGCTAGTCTATATAAATAAAGAGAAGTCTCTCTCCCTGTGTGTGTGTGTGTGTGTGTGTGTGTGTGTGCGCGCGCGCTCTGGTGCTCACACTATTGATCGCAGAGCTTCCAAATTTGACATATAGGTACTTGGGACCCGGCAGGGGTGCACCTCATCGAGATATTTTCGAATTTCGAATTCGAATTTTTTAAATTAATGTTTTTTCGATTTTAAATATTGGCTTTAATGCTTCATTTTTCATAAATTTAATTCTTTGATTGTAATCGTCTGCGTATCTTAGCAACGGTTATTTCACTATTTATTACTTCCATTACCCTACTACCGTAGGTAATGGAAGTATTGTATTAGGTCTGAAAATTCGATATCGGGTTTTCACCTGATTTACACGTTTTAAGGTCCCCTGAGTCCAAAAAAGTGGTTTTTGGCAATTGGTCAGTGTGTATGTATGTATGTATGTATGTATGTGTGTGTGTGTGTGTGTGTGTGTGTGTGTGTGTGTGTGTGTGTGTGTGTGTGTGTGTGTGTGCATGTATGCATGTGGAGAATATTCTGGCTATTATAGCTCAGAAACTAATAAAGATAGAGCTACGAAACTTTAGAATTGAAATACGTCTGGTGTACAGATGAAATTTCCAAATTTTGGTGAAAATTGAAAAACCGGAAGTGGGACGTTGGAAACCGGAAGTGTGACCGTAAGTCCGTATCTCAAAAACGGCCGTAACGATTTTCTTCAAACTTGCTACATAAACACCCTATTAGATGTCCTTTCGAATGATATAGTTGGTTAGTTCAGGAAAATTGATAGGCGTCCTGTATAAATAGCTGAATTTCAGGCCTCGCAAAGTCGTTCCTTTAAAAACGGCTGTACGGAATTTTTTCAAACTCGCCATACTAACTCACTTTTAAATACCCTTTTGGATGTAATATTTGTTTTCCGGCCAATAATTGATTTTTTTTTAAAGTTGGTATCTCAAAAATGGCTCTAACGATTTTCTCTTTAGGTCACTTTTATGTTTTCTGATCACATTATCTCTCAAAAATACATATAATACGTGTAATAGTGGGTAATGGAAGTCGTGTGGTTGTTTCACACCAGATTGTTTTTTATTTAATACATTCATTTGAAGGCGAAATTCTTTTTTTTTTTTTTTTTTTTATTTATTATATTTATTGAAAATCAAATGGTAATGCAATATAAATAAATCGTTATGTTTATGTATAATTTTTATAGTATAACAACTTTTTATTTTTTAATTTTAAATTAATTCCTTTAAAATAAAAATCTTTTTTTTTTTTTTTAATAATTTATAATATTTATTGGGGGAAAAATGGTAATATATATAGTGGAAAAGGATTAAACTGATTAAAATTTATCTGTTTTTCATGCATTCAATTTCTTTTAAAAGAAAATCTATTTTTTATTTTGTTTTGTTATACTGGTCAGAATCAAATTGTAATACAATGTAGAAAAACAAAAACATATAATAGATGTTGAGATATAGTCATCTCTAAAATTGTAGTTCTTAGATAACAGAAGATCCACATGTCGTCGATAAATACCCAGATTGAAGTGCCCGCGAAAGACCTTTTTGCAGACAGTGGGAACCTGGACCTCCCCCCCCCGCGATGCAGCACGGGCGGAAAAAGAGCTGCCGTAGGCAGCGCGTACTCGAAGCAAGGTCTAGAGCAATTCCAATGTTGTTGTTTTATTATTATTATTTATTTATTTAAATATACATTATTATTATTTTTTATTAAGTTTTTTTTAATTTATAATATTTATTGGGGGGGGGATGGTAGTATATAGTGAAAAAGGATTAAACTGATTAAAATTTATTTGTTTTTCATGCACTTAATTCCTTTTAAAAGAAAATCTACTTTTTATTTTATTTTGTTATACTGGTCGGAATCAAATCGTAATACAGTGTAAATAACGGGTGCTATAAAACACATGGTTCAAAAACAAAAACATATAATAGATGCTGAGATACAGTCATCTTTAAAATCGTAGTTCTTAAGTAACAGAAGATCCACATGTCGTCGATAAATACCCAGATTCAAGTGCCCGGGAAAGACCTTTTTGCAGACTGTGGGAACCTGGGCCCACCGATGCAGCATGGGCGGGAAAAAGAACTGCCGTAGCCAGCGGGTACTCGAAGCAAGGTCTAGAGCAATTTCAATGTTTATTTATTTATTTATGTATAAATTATTATTTTTACTTTCCGAACACTATAGTGAGGAAAGTATTGTAATCATGTCAAAAATCCGAATTTGAGATTTTGATGTTTCTATACGTTTCGAGGTCCAATAAGTCCGTTTTCACTATTTTTGCGATGATGTATTGTGTGTGTATGTGTGTATGTATGTGTGTATGTATGAGTGTATGTCTGTGAGTGAACACGCTAGCGTCTAAACGCTTTGTTCGAATAAGCTGAAAGTTGGTACGTATATTGTAAGTCACAATTGTACGAACCCTATAGATTTTGGTGAATCTAGCACTTATAGTTTTTTTACAGGGACACAAAGAAATATTCTTTATCATTATGGCCTATGGGACCAAAATCTTAAAAGTGCGATAGCATCTAAACGCCTTATTCAATTGAGCAAAAATTTTACACGCATGTTATAGGTCACAGTTGCACCAACTGTATAGATTTTGGTTAATCTAGCGCTTACAGTTTTTTTACAGGGACACAAAGAAGAATTCTTTATTATTATGGCCTATGGGACCCAATTTTTAAAAGTGCGATAGCATCTTAACGCCTTATTCAATTGAGCTGAAAATTTATATGAATATTATAAATCACTGTTGCACTAACTATAAGCATTTTGGTGAATCTAGCATTTATAGGTTTTTACAGGGATACAACGAAAAATTCATTATCATTATGATCTATGGGCTCAAAGTTCAGTAGCGTTAAATAAAACCGTGTAATATATGGAGAAAAAGACTCAAACACTCTGTTATGGTTTTCACTCTTTTGTTTGTTTAACAATTCCTCTTTCTTTATCTACAAAACTGTTAATTACTCAAAGTTCGGAAAGTCGAGTGGAGTCACTCCAGATTTTTTTTTATTATTAAGTTTTTATTTATAATGTGATGTAAAAAAAAATCTGGAGTGACTCCACTCGACTTTCCGAACATTGAGTAATTAACAGTTTTGTAGATAAAGTAAAAAAAGAGGAGTCGTTAAACGAACAAAAGAGAGAAAACCATAATAGAGTGTTTGAGTACTTTTCTCCATATATTACACGATGTTTTATTTAACGCTACTGAACTTTGAGCCCATAGATCATAATGATAAAGAATTTTCGTTGTGTCCCTGTAAAAAACCTATAAATGCTAGTTCACCAAAATGCTAATAGTTAGTGCAACAGCAATTTATAATATTCATATAAATTTTCAGCTCAATTGAATAACGCGTTTAGATGCTATCGCACTTTTAAAAATTTGGTCCCATAGGCCATAATGATATAGAATTTTTCTTTGTGTCCCTGCAAAAGAACTGTAAGTGCTAAATTCACCAAAATCTATACAGTTGGTGCAACTGTGACCTATAATATGTGTACAAATTTTTTGCTCAGATTAATAAGGCGTTTAGACGCTATCACACTTTTAAAAATTTGGCCCCATAGGCCATAATGATAAAGAATTTTTCTTTGTGCCCCTGTAAAAAACTGCAAGTGCTAGATTCACCAAAATCTATACAGATTGAGTAACTGTGACCTATAATATGTGTATAAATTTTTTGATCAATTGAATAAGGCGTTTAGATGCTATCGCACTTTTAAGATTTTGGTCCCATAGGCCATAATGATAAAGAATTTTTCTTTGTGTCCCTGTAAAAAAACTATAAGTGCTAGACTCTCCAAAATTTATACAGACTTAGTATCTGTGACCTATAATATGTGTATAAATTGTTTGCTCAATTGAATAAGGCGTTTAGATGCTATCGCACTTTTAAGATTTTGGTCCCATAGGCCATAATGATAAAGAATTTTTCTTTGTGTCCCTGTAAAAAAACTACAAGTGCTAGATTCACCAAAATCTATAGGGTTCGTACTATGGTGACTTATAATATACGTACCAAATTTCAGCTTATTCGAATAAAGCGTTTAGACGCTAGCGTGTTCACCCACAGACATACACACATACACACATACACACATACACACATACACACACACATACATACATCATCGTGAAAATAGTGGAAACGGACTCAGGGGACCTCGAAACGTATAGAAACATCAAAATCTCCAATTCGGATTTTTGACATGATTACAATACTTTCCTCACTATAGTGTTCGGAAAGTAATAAATACTGATCCAATTCTTTTGGAAATTCATTTAAATATAGTGACCAGCGAAGCGGGCGTAGCCTGATAGTATTAAATAAAATAGGACAAATGAGATGGTCATAAAGCAAACCATGTTAGTCCGATTAAATTCAGATCATGATTATCCAACTTACTTTAATTTATTTGATAATGATAGAATAATGTTTTGAAATTTGAAAAGGGGAATTTGAAAATTAAATCAATAAATCGAATGGACTTTTATGTGAAAAAAATATACTACTGCAAGGCATTTAAAAAACGACGATGTCTTGATATTTTCTAGTGAAATCTAATGGAAAGAAATTTTCATTGCAACTTAAAAATATTCTAGAGGCTGAATTATAAATTTTTCTAATATTTTTTTTATTAGAAATAATGACATGCATTTTTACTCCCTCTGTTAGAACATTTTTCTGTAAAAAACATTTTTATGGTTAGATGACCACATGAAAAATAAATAATGATGATATTAATTTCAATATAATTTTTATATGCAATTAAACAGTTTTAAAATAATTGATATATATATACACTAAGGGACGAAATTAAACCGCTCTGCAGAAAAATTGACTTATAACTTTTGTGTTTGTAATAACCTAAAAATTAAAGATTGAAACAGATAAAACTGTTACGTTTGTATAACAAGAAAGTCATAACATGATACATGTCTACATTTTTGATTTAATAATTCGTTTTATTGCACTCTACGAAGTATTTAATAAAAATCTACATAATATGTTCTTTTTAAACGTAATATGATAAACATATACTTTGTATTCTATTATAATTTATTATATGAAACAAACGCGTTGCATTTTAATGTATGAAATAAAACTATTTATTTGTTAGATCCAAACAATCTCCTTATATTATTAAAATCTGTACGCGTGTGTCTGTGTGTGTGTGTGTGTGTCTGTGAGAAACGGCTTGACGCAGCAAAAGCTCGGCCGCTAACGGTCGCACGGACTTCGAACAGGTACCGATGGACAGAGAATTTATCGCAGATCTGGGTTATCTAATTTGCTAAACGATGCGACCCTAATTAGCGGAGATATTAATTAAAATGTCGACCATTGTCTAACGAAAAATGACCCAGAATTCACGATTAAATGCTTAAAAAACGACATTTTTACGGAAAAAGTGGAAAATAAATTAGAAATATGAGTCGTATCGTTACAAACAAGATACCATTGGAAAGGGCTTTTTTTTCTTAAACCGATGGTTTAAACGGCTTATCGATCGGACAATTAGATTTTTTAAAATTAACTAAACTATAAAAAAATATTGGCAACAAATCACAAGAATCTTAGCTTTGCAGACTTTTCGTCTACAGCAGTCTTCAACGGAAACACATCTGGTATTTAATGAGATCACGTGTTTCGTACTGCGATTAAAAATTGCAATTTTCTATTTTCTTCAATTTTTCAAATTTTACACATTTTACTTAGTATACAATCTTAACACCACAAAACAAACTTGCAGTTTAAAATTCATCGATTTTGGTCAATAAACAAAAGATTTAAATTTTAATTGCAAATTAAATTTTATCTTTACACGCCTCACATTTTATCTGTCGAAAGAGGATGTCAGTTTCAAAACGACACAAATACACTTAAGGTAAAAATATTTCTTTTTCTATTTACTTCCATTAACCGACTACCGTGTAGATAATGGAATTCGAAATTTCACCTGACTTACATGTTTTGAGGTCTCATGGCGCTGTAATAATTTAAAATTTCAATATTTCAGATTCTAATTATGTTTAATTTTTTTTTTTTTTTAATACGTCATTCGATACACATTTTAAAGTATCTCAGCTACTAATTAAAATAATTTCATAAGTCATACATCATTGGAAAGCTTTGTTGATTTGGGGATCGAACAGTGGAATACAGAAATTTGTACCGCCAGATGGCACTGTAATACTTTCAAGTTTCAATATTTCAATTTCTAATTATGATTAAATTATTTTTAATACATCATTCAAAAGATATTTTAAAGTTCTTTTAAACTATCGAAAATTTTCACCAGATTTATACGTTTTGAGGTCTCCTGAATCAATTTTCTTTTATGGCGCTGTAATATTTTCAAATTTCAATATTTCAATTTCTAATTATGATTAAATTATTTTTAGTACGTCATTCGAAAGATATTTTAAAGTTCTTTTAAATTATCGAAAGTTTTCACCAGATTTACACGTTTTCAGGTGTCCTGTCTTCATTTTCTTTTGCATCTAAGCCAAATGAGTTAGATTGTTCAAAATTGGTATACATAGGTTAATTAAGAAGGCCTGAAAGGGCGTGCACCGTGCGCGTATCCCTTAACTTGTGCGCGCAGAGCGCTCGGGACTGCGCTGCCGGTTCGATCCATGGCGCTTTAATATTTTAAAATTTCAATTTTAAAATTTCAGTTATAATTAAATTATTTTTAATACATCATTTGAAAGATATTTTAATGTTTTTTTTTATATTATCGAAAGTTTTTGATTTACACGTTTTGAGGTCTCCTGATTAGGTTTTCTTTTGCATCTCAGCTAATTGAGTTAGACCATTCAAAATTGGTATACATAGGTTAATTAGGAGGAGCTGAAACGGTGGGGAAGAAATAGGTGTATACCGCGCGCGATGCGAGCGAGATTTCACTCGATTTACGCGTTTTGAGGGTTCCTGATTAGGTTTTCTTTCGTATCTCAGCTACTAATTAAAATATTTTCTTAAGTAATACATCATTAGAACGCTTTTTTCATTTGGAATCGAACAGTAGAATACAGAAATTCGTACCGCCAGACGGCGCTGTAATATTTTCAAATTTCAATATTTCAATTTCTAATTAGGATTAAATTATTTTTAATACATCATTCGAAAGATATTTTAAAGTTCTTTTAAATTATCGAAAGTTTTCACCAGATTTATACGTTTTGAGGTCTCCTGAATCAATTTTCTTTTATGGCGCTCTAATATTTTCAAATTTCAATATTTCAATTTCTAATTATGATTAATTTTTTTTTAATACATCATTCGAAAGATATTTTAAAGTTCTTTTAAATTATCGAAAGTTTTCAACAGATTTTCAAGTTTTGAGATGTCCTGAATTCGTTTTCTTTTGTATCTCAGCTACTAATTAAAATAATTTCATAAGTAATACATCATTGGAAAGCTTTTTTGAATTGGAGTCGAACAGTGGAATACAGAAATTTGTACCGCGAGATGGCGCTGTAATATTTTCAAATTTCAATATTTCAATTTCTAATTATGATTAAATTATTTTTAATACATTATTTGAAAGATATTTTAAAGTACTTTTATATTATCGAAAATTTTCACCAGATTTACACGTTTTGAGGTGTCCTGATTACGTTTTTTTTTGCATCTCAGCCAATTGAGGTAGATCGTTGAAAATTGGTATACGTAGGTTAATTAAGAGCGCATGAAAGGGTAGGGGAAGAAATAGGCGTGCACCACGCGCGTATCCCCTAACTTGTGCGCGCGCAGAACGCACGGGACTGCGCTGCCGAAGGCAGTGGGGACCCGGTCCGAATTTGTACCCGATGAGAAAGGATTTTTTAAATTTTCTTAAGAATAAAATTTTGACTTGAGAAGGAATATGTGCGCGCAGCGCACGTATACCTTCACACGTGCGCGATGCGCGCGCACGGGTCTGCGTTGCCGGAGGCAGTGGGGACCCGGTGGGAGTTTTTACCCGATCAGAATTTTTTTTTTCAGGCACGAAGGGTCAGGAAAGGAATACGCGCGCGCAGCGCGTGTATCCGTTAAGTTGTGCGAGCGCAGCGCGCACGAGACAGCGCTGCCGAAGGCAGTGAGGATCCGGTCAGATTTTTTACCCGATGAGAAATGATTTTTTAAATTTTCTTAAGAATAAAATTTTGACATAAGAAGGAATATGTACGCGAAGCGCACGTATACCTCCACACGTGTGTGCGAATGGGTCTACGCTGCCGGAGGCAGTGGGGATCCGATGGAATTTTACCCGATCAGATTTTTTTTTTTTTTTTTGGAGCCAGGAAGGGTGAGGGAAGGAATACGCGCGCGCAGCGCGTGTATCCCTTATATTGTGCGCGCGCAGCGCGCACGGGACTGCGCTGCCGAAGGCAGTGGGGACCTGGGCCGACTTTTTACCCAATCATAAATGATTTTTTTTTCAATTTCTTTTCTTAAGACTAAAAGTTACTGTTAGTGATTCATTTGAAAATACTGACCCGCTAGCGGGCGATGCTCGCTAGTTACTTTATAAAAATATGTAATATGCTGCATTGGATAATTCCGCCTTTAAATTGAATCACTTCTTAAATGCACAATGACATATTAAACATGAAACTCAGAAATTTCACTGTGACAAATATAATAAATAATTCTTTCTAATTCTTGCAAAGTTTTAGGCTAATAATTTCGAATGCCGGCCCTTTTTTATAGACTACATTTTTCCGTGTGGATGCGATTAGGACTAGTCTCAGGTCTAGTAAAGAAGAAATTCTACAGCATTCTTTGTGGGATTTAACTTTAAATAAAAAAAGTTATGATAACTTACCAAATTATAGATGCTTATGGAAATGGATAGGTAATTTTAACAACTTGGATCAAATAAAAGTACCACAGGCGCCATGTAACAAGTTGCATTATCATCTTGAAATACTGATTGTGGAAAAGTCTGAAATACCTCCAAAATTGTCTGTCAGGCATCCATTTTTTAATGGCCGATTTTCATTTCGGATTATTTGATCCCTTGAACATGAAAATTTGCCCGACTCATTGAAAAATTATACACTTTCGTATCAAAATTTATGGAGAATATATCACTGTTTTAACAGAGCGATTTTCATTAGGTCGGTCACATGTTCGTTCTCATACCTGCGTGTTTATGTCAGCTCGAAATAAGTTAAATTTGACTCACCAGAGAGAACCACATCAATCCAATAATTAATTGATCATTTTTTATTTTTTTTTTAACCTTCTAATTTTATAATTATTTTCGTTAAAAATGGATGTTTTTCGGACTTTCTGGCACTTAAACTTCCTTTGTTTAAACATTTTTGCACTTCGTTAACAGAAATTATGTTACTAAACACTTTTTCTGAATCCTTTATATATGAAAATGTTATAAAAACTGTTTTTTTTTGCACTGGTTTTTTAACTTGCGGTCATCTCGATTGGATGAGCAATGTGGCCGCTCATAGACAAATTTCCAGTTTATACAGAAAAAATTTTATATATTGCTAAAAACTAGCTCACCAATATTTCGTTAAACTTTAATCATTTAGACATACTGCATATTAAAATATTTTTTGATTTTCACTCTAAAATTAACATTTTTTGTGCTATCGTTAACTGCCTTATTCTTACCATTTTTGAAATATTTTCTAAAATTACAATTTTTCGAACAATTGCATTTTATTTTTAATACTTGGTTTAGTCTTATGTTGTACGTGGAGCACAATGTCATAAAATCTGTTCAAAATGTTCCTTTTAAAACAATAAATTTGACGATTGCAAAAAGAGAAATGTAAAATATACAAGTGCGACTTTTTTTTGTCCATTAGTATACATATATATGGGAATCAAAAGAAATTTCTAATGCGAAGAAAATAAAGCAGTTGTTTCCAATAATAGAACAAAGAAATTAAAAATATATAAAGTAAATATATATAAAGTAAATATATAATCCTTTGTATTAATTTTAAAAATAAGCAAAGATAACAAAAAACTCGTTTGATTATCTTTAAAGTAATATAATTTCATTTAGGGAAAAAGAAACGCACACCCACAAATTACGTTTCAAACGACATACAATTTAGAAATTGAAATATCTATAAATTAATACCTAAATATAAAGTTTGGCCTACATTATCCGCATACGGTTGTTTTTAATGAAATTATGGACTAGTATAGTTTGAAAGGTATTGTTAATGTGAGTTTCAGGAAAAAAAAAATATATATATCTGTATATACATATAAATTACGTGTCACGATGTTTGTCCGGGGTAAACTCCTAAACTAAGGAACCGATTTTAATGAAATTTTGCACACTGTGTGCAGTTTGGTCCAACATGAGAGATAGGATAGTTTTTATCTCAATTTATTGTCACAATATTGTTTTATTGCAATTATTTGTTAATTATAGACCTTTATTAAAGTTGCTCCAAAATATCTGTGAGTTCCATAAGTTTAATTGTTGCCAAAAAGAAAAAATACGAGTTCATTTTCTTTCGATATAAAAGTAAATACATTTAATTAAACGTGAACGTTAAAAAATTATAAAAAGTTAAATTATACATCTCACGAAAATTGACGTCATAATCAGTTTAAAGATTTTATTCGCATTGATAAAGTATGTAGTTATACACAAGCGAAGTGTGACGTCACTGACAGTCTGTGAAATCAAGAAAAAGATTTCTTATGTTAATGGCCCATTGTATTTTTTGTAAAAAATTATTAAAAACGAGGAAAATTATTTCCGGATTTTAATCCCCATATTTTTGTATAGATATGTATTATTTATATCATGTGCATACGTTAGATTGAGTTATTTTGCTGTTAAATTGACAAAATTTTAATTTTAAATTTCAAAGCTCTGTCGTCCTTGGAGTTTTTCGTATTTGGCGATCAAAAACGTAACACGAAAATATACAAGCTAGATGTATATTTTCGTAATATGTATTGTGTGAAATATTGTTTCATATTATTCATTACTCTCTTAATATAAGTTGTTAAAATAACCATGATTTTTGAAAGGAATTAAATGTGTGCGCCAGATAATTTATTATTAGCGATATTATTTTTTTTCCGCCAAGGATGATAGATATGAAATTTATTCCGCTGCAACATGTTAATACCTTATATCAGATACATTATGTATATGCTGCAATTTATTTCACGTGACACGTGTGTTAAAAATTTATTTACGACATAACCTTGCTTTTTCAATTTTTGTTGCATTATTCTAATCTGTATCACTTCGTTTTCTTTAAGAAATTTGTGATCTATACATAACGTTCTAAATAAAAAGTAACCACTTCAATCTTTTAAAACTTATTTAAAAGTCTGTTTTATTTAACATTAAATTTTAAAACTTAATTTAAAACTTATTTAAAAGTCTGGAAGAGTTTAGGACTGTTTATTTGTTTTGTAACGCTAATCTATATGATCGATGTTCGAAACTTTAAATAATTATTTCTCTTATTTTTCTTTACTTATTCTTTAATAACTTACCAATTTAACGTTCCTGATTAAATTTGTGATTTATATATGTATTTTGCATTAAATTTTGACTCATATTTATTGCTGAAAATGCGATCTTAAAACCTTGCAATTTTCTTATCTTAATCCTCAATGCTTTCCTTCTTGATTAACTTGAATTTACTATTAAAATTTTAACATACTCAGAATCTTCTCACCACTTCGTTAAAATATATTAATCTTTTCAGCAATATATTAATTAGTATATCCCCACAACGATATTTGGCAATTTTTTGTTGGCGATTATGGCTAAATCAAAAATCTATAAATGATAAATGATAATCTAAATCATAAATCAAAAACATAAAATAATAAATCCAAAATAAATAACATATAGGCTGCCATATTATATCACAAACAGTCCAGAGCGACATCGTTATCGTTCAAAACGGCGCCAAAGAAAAGCTGTGGGGATATACTGATACCGAAGTTATAATTATCCGAATATAATTACTGAAGTTATATTATAAGTTATAGTTGTGGGTAACAACAATAGTATTTCCCCACAACTGGATTTGGCGATTATGGCTACATCATAAATCTAAAAATCATAAATGATAAAATCATAAGCTAAATCATAAATCTAAAATAAAAGCATGCAGGTTACCGTATTTTATTGCAAAGAATCCAGAACGACTTCGTTATCGTTCAAAAAGGCGCAAAAAAAAAAAAAAAAAAATCGCCAAATCCAGTTGTGGGGAAATACTATATACCTTATCAAATTATCAACGTATTACTTAGCCGCAGCAACGCGTGGCCGGGTCTGCTAGTATATATATATATATATGAGGCCATAAAAGCAGACTATAATTACTTTATTTTTATACAGGTTTAAAATTTGTATATGTGACAACGACATCTCGAGATGGGATTTTATCTTGTGCTGCCATCTATTGTCTTAGAGTGGAGATGTTTCGATATAGCTATACTAAAAATTAATGGAAACGTGGTAACCTAGTTGAAAGATCTTACGGTAGATTAAGGGTTCAATACTTGAGTCGGCTAGATCACCGTGTACGTACATTAACGATAGCTTGTGCACGTAAAATCCGTTAATACTGAAAGTTTTTCCACGATTTATACATTTAATATATTTGCAGGTTAACAAAGCGAGGAAGTTAACTTCTCCGTAGAAAATGAAAATTGTGATAGTAGCAGTATGGAAGATTCTTACCATGAAACCATCCCAATAGTATAGAAATAGAAATCAATTAAGTGATTTTAATATGAGAGGGCATAATCTAACATGACTTTTAACTCGTAAACTGTTTCCCGTCGTGTGCCTGTTTTCGAGAAATCTATATTCAAGTTTAAGTAAAACTGTTCTAACGAGAAAGATGCGGGAGGAGCCCAAATAAAACCTCTCATAACCATGACTCTGATAAATTTTTAGATTCTACATTAGCGAATTTTCAGACATTTTAACTTGATGGAACGTATCTCAAAGCTAAAATGGACAACTAATTTTTGCATCAAACAATACAATTGTCTACGCTTTTTTGATTTCTGCTTGCTTTGGATTATATTTAATATTTCAGTACGACGTGGTTTTAACAATTCAGGCGTGTTTGCGCCGATCATTAGCAAACATTTAGAATTCATAACTCAAAAATAAGCTGACGAGGGCAAAAAACATGTTTATATATGCTCTTTCGATTAGTGCTTGTTTGGATTTTTTTATTATTATTACAATAAGGGTTGTTTTCTGGTTACGAAAGAATACCAAGCCGTCGTCAATTGCCATTTCATAGCTCTAATGCAACATAAAATACCACTTAACCTTGTTTTCAACATCATAAATATTTGTAGATGAACAAAAATTATACTATGTTATTAAAAGAAATATAACTATAAAAACTGCTGTAATGCCGAAAATTAAGTACGCGACTGAAACGCAAAAATTACTGAATAAAGTATTATCGTTTGATATATATCTTTTATATAACATAACATCCTGCATGTGACATACGACTTTTTAATACGTACACACACACAAACACACACACATATATGTATATAATAATAATAATAATTATTATTATTATTATTATTAGGACTGAGGGCCTATTAGTCCCAGACAGCGATTTTTGCGTTGTCGTTTTCGATAGTTGGACATTTGTCGAAATCATTTTTCGATAGTTGGACATTTATCGAAATCTAAAATGTATCGAAAATATAATTGAATAATTTGAAAGCGATGTTATAATTGGGAAGGAAAATAAAACTAATAGTCCTACGTCCTAAACTAAATTCTGCTTTTGCCAGAATTTCATCAAAATATTTTTAAAGTGTTCCCCAAGGTACAACTTTGACATGAGTTCCCCCAAGGCACAACTATGACATGAGTCCCCCCCAAGGCACAACTTTGACATGAGTCCCCCCAAGGCACAACTTTGACACGAGTCCCCCCCAGGCACATCTTTGACATGAGTTCACCAAGGCACAATGACATGAGTCCCCCCCAAGGTACAACTTTGACATGAGTCCCCCCCAAGGCACAACTTTGACATGAGTCCCCCCAAGGCCCAACTTTGGCATGAGTCCCCCCAAAGGCCCAACTTTGACATGAGTCCCCTCCCCAAGGCACAACTTTGACATGAGTCCCCCCCAAGGCCCAAATTTGACATGAGTCCCCACCAAGGCCCAACTTTGACATGAGTCCCCCCAAGGCACAACTTTGACATGAGTCCCGCCAAGGCACAACTTTGACATGAGTCCCCCCCCCAAGGTACAACTTTGACATGAGTCCCCCAAGGCACAACTTTGACATTAGCCCCCCCAAGGCACAACTTTGACATGAGTCCCCCCCCAAGGTACAACTTTGACATGAGTCCCCCCAAGGCACAACTTTGACATTAGCCCCCCCAAGGCACAACTTTGACATGAGTCTCCCCCCAAGGCACAACTTTGACATGAGTCCCCTCAAGGCACAATTTTTATTATTATTATTATTATTCTAATCAAACTTCAAATCTGGTGTTTATACATTTTATAAAAATAAAATGTTTTAGAGTAATTTTCATTATTAAAGTACTATAATAATGATGACAATATGATTCTTCTTTTATCATAGGAATCTAGCTCCTTAGAAAACATATTTTCTCAAAAAATGTATCTTCTAAACGCTAGGAATTTATGCTCACATAAAATGTTTATTTAAACTTTTCTGAAACTGTACACCATTTACTCTTACATTTATCAAGTAATTAATTCTAAAATGTAGTAATTTTGATAATGCATTGACGACTGCTGATAAATCATACCTGCTATGCATTTACCATAGATCGATTGCAAATAACTCTTTTGATTCATCATTTTCACAAATAATTACAGTTATTAATTAACAGTTACATTAATTAACAGTTATATATTAACTGAATAAATTAAGATGAATAATTTAAAAATAACTAATTATAAGGCAATTTAAAAATTCCAGTTTTATTTAATTTGGAATTTTATAAGTGTATTCTGAAATCCTATAAAATATTTCCTCGGATCATTCTGGTATTTAAAAATTTAGTATATCTTTTAATAATTTTATAATGTATAAAATTTGTTAAAATAGTCAGATGTATACTTATTTAAAAAAAAAAAAAAATCATTAAAACATAGAGTAGAAATAAAAATTACTCAGTTTGCTTTAGAAAATCTTGTTAAGACATACATAAAGAGCTATATTTGCACATAGACTAATTTAAATTTCAAATGAATCCTCTAAATTTTCTTAAGATTCTTGTACGTTATGTTATTTTTACCATGTTTTTATTAATTCGCTTTCTTGTTTGTTTGTTTGTCCAGTACAAATTTTGCCATCGATTTTTAACTAACTTCCCGACTAGCTAGACATTTGAAACATTTAGAATAACTCAAAACACGATGGCAATGCATATTTTTAATACTTTTAGACAATTCTTTCTGTTCCCCGTTGCCTTTGGGAGCGTTTATATGATTCAATAATTATGTAACTTCCCGACTAGCTGGACATTTGAAACTTTTAGAATATCTCAGAACACGATGACAATGCATTTTTCAAATACTTTTAGCCAATTGTTTCAAGTCCCCGCTGCCTTCGGTAGTGTTTATATGATTCAATAGAAAATTTAAAACATGGTATATGAAAGTTCTTTTTATCTTGTAACTATTTCATTTACAAATTTTAAGTTATGGATGCACCCACTTTAAAAAGAAAAAAAAAAAATAGTATGCGTATTTATTTAGTTTAAAACGTAGCATTAGATTCTGAATTACATTTTGAATATTTGTGTTTGAAAACATTTTATAGAAATGGAATGTCAACGAATCATTTTTTAAAAAATGTCTTTTTTTTTAGATTAGATGGAAGTTTTAATTTTTTTTTCTTTTAATTCAAGTATTGTTGTAATACTTTCTATTGCAGCTTATTAGATTTTTTGTGTGTTTTGAAATAATGTTATTTTTACAAAAGTTACGTAGAGTAAAAAACATATAACAAAAAGAACAATTGATGAAGGTAACGAAAGAATTTTTTAAATGTACTTCAAATGAAGAGTTATTATTGCCGAAAAGTCAGTAGAGGCCCTCTGTTGAGACTCAAAACGGTTTTGGGTTCTGCCTGTGTGCTCGGCTCGTCTGTCGCGTGATAGCGGCCGTAAGAATCACGCTGTTGACTTGTAATTTGGTACACAAGTTCATGTGCCCCACGGAATCAGCTGTATAGTTTTGTGTGTGTATTACATTTGTAATTCGTGTACAGGGACACGCCAAAGTTTTTCTTATCATTACGGCCAACGGGAAGAATTTGTATGTACCGCGATAGCGGCCGCAAAAATCACGCTATTGACTTGCAATTTAGTACACATATTCATGAGCCAAACGGAATTTGCCGTATAGTTTTAGGTGTGTATTACATTTGTAGTTTGTGTACAGGGACACGCCAAAGTTTTTCTTATCATTACGGCCTATGGGAAGAAGTTGTAGGTACCGCGATATCGGCGCGAAATTTCACACTATTCACTGGAAATTTGGTATACATGTTCATGAACTCAACAGAAATAACTGTATAGTGTTAGGTGTGTATTTCATTTGTCGTTCGTGTACAGGGACACGCCAAAGTGTTTCTTATCATTACGGCCTATGGGAAGAATTTGTATGTACCGCAATAGCAGCCGCAAAAGTCCTTCGATTGACTTGCAAATTCGTGCACAGGTTCCAGCTTTGCATATAAGTAGCTGTATAATTTTTATTGCTATATTGTTTACTAGCCGCCTTCGGCGACCAGCTGGTTCGCGATCCCTGAAAAATGCGACTTCACGAAACTCCCGCTCGGTGGCGCCTGCGGCGCCTTTTTCCCGTTTCAGGTCTAATAACAGCTTATCGATATATCGTGAAAATAGCTTATTGAAAGCGCAGTAAATTCCCGTGCGGTAGCTCCTTCGGCGCCCTCTTCCCTTTTCAATATCTGAAACAGCCTGTTCGCTAACCATGTTATGATCTTTCAAATTTCTGACTTTAGCTAAGTCACGCTCGGTGGCGACTGCGGCGCCGTATAACATTTTAAAAAAAGCTTTGTGTCTGACTTATCTGTGGTTTTCTCCAAAACTTGCTAAATTCCGGGCTATATATCGTTAAAAATTATTAGGACGAAATGTGAGCGAAAATCTGAATTTGAAACTCTGTAAAATAGAGAATAATCTGAATAAAGATTTTCTGGTTTTCCCGTAGTTTTCTCCGAAAGTTTCATACAGAATTTGAACGGCTTATATCATTTTAATAGCCTGCAATAAAAAATACTTTAAAATATCTTTTGAATGATGTATTATGTATTACAATAATGAATATCGATGATATATTTTAGACTCAAAATGGCTAATCTATTAAGGGCGATTAACGATTTCTATTGAAATCCATCTAAAATTTAAGAATTCCAAAACTGCTTTTTTACAACCGAATTCACAAAAAAAAGGGGGTAAAAAAAATCAATATTATTCTGTTAAAAGTAACTCATTAACAGATGAAATAAAAATGAATTTAAATAAATATAATATTATTTATTTTATTTTTAAAGCTATACTTTAGATTTTTTAACTGCATACAGGTGAGCCATAATGACGGCCAATTTCGAAGTTCTGCTTTTGATCGATTTTAAATTGAAAAAATTCAAAAACTGCTTTTTTTATTTCCAGTATACTTTGTCACGTAGGCGTAAAACTTTTTCCCGACCTCTAGCACTTGGCACTGAAGAATCTTATTCTCTCTTCTCTGTCAAGGTCAGTTGCAAGAGTTTCAGAAACGTCGATTCAGAATTTCATCGAAAACTGCCGCGATACTGAAAATTAAAAAAATTATAACTCATTCAGTTTTTGAAATTTTCTCTCAATCTTTTGGGTATTCAATTGTTGAAACGAGATCTATATACAAAAAAAAAAAAAAAAAAAAAGAAATGATTTATCTCTAAACGCTTTTGAGTTATAAAATGTTTTGTGAAAAAATCGATGTTTCGTAAAATCTAAAAATATGGATCGCTAATCCGTATTTTGTAAAAATGTTTATATGGTTCGAAAGATAATTAAATGTCCTTTCCAAATATATCAGTTGTTAAGAAATGGAACAGTTACTCGGTCGTACAGGGCGTTTCAAAAAAGACAATCGAGTAAAAGAGAAATTTTCGACTCTTTTTAAAACTTTTTTTAAAAATATAAAAAATCCGTATTTTTTAAAAAAAATCATACCGTAAGAATCGGTAATAAATGTTCTTTCTCGTGGTACAGGTGTATTTTCGATATTTCCAACAGATCGGAAGCGATCGCTTTAGAAAAACCCGCGAAATTTTTCTCTCTCTGCTTTCTCTTTTGAGGAACACGCTGAAGGGCGAAAATTACGATCAGCTCGCTTTTTAATTACGTTTTAATTATTATCTCCGGAACTAATTAAAATTTTTAAATTCTGTTTTCACTATCAACTCGGGAAGGCTTCTGAGCACCCGTATGTCAAATTTTATACTTCTGCGTTCAGTAGGGGGCTGAACGTATAGATGGACAGACAGACAGACAGACAGATAGACAGACATCTTCTTTTATTATTATAGAAGATAAACTGTGTACAAGGACACGCCAAAATTCTTAACACTACGGCGTATGGGGTTAATTTCGCTTAAACGCATTTTGATATCGTTACTTTGCAATCAAGAAAATGAAACTAGCGTACGTGCGTAAGATGCTTAAAATTTATGTTGTTTGAAGAAAATATGTGCTCTTAAGCTTTCTAATTAATGTACAGAACCTTACAAAAGTGTTTTGACAATGTCATGTAGTCATCCAAACGATGTTAAATTTGGAACAATTATTAATTTTAAACGCAAAATAAGCTGAATAGTTTTTACTGGTGTATACAATGTTTATGGTTCGTTTACAGAGACACACAAAAGAATTTCGTAACATTAGAGCCTATGGACAAATTTTTATTTAAGCGCGCATTTTAATGCGTTTATGCTGCTTTGAACTTAATAAAATTAACATACATTATAAAGATGCTTAAAATCATGTTTACTCTTAAAAAAGGGTATGTATAGACTAAATAATTTATGGGACTACACAAAATAATTCCAAGTATGTACTGTAATCATCCAAATGATGTCAAATTAGTTTGAAAAATTAATGAATTATAATTAATTAGGTTTATTCTTATTATTGGTGTTTATAATGACTGTGGCTACTTTTCCGGGATACATAAAAGAATTTCGTACTATTAAGGTCTATAGTCGGTATTTCTTAAAAGTGTATTTTAACATGGTTACACCCCATGAAATATAATGAAATTTTATTAGAATTTTAACAGCATGTTTTCCTGTTGAAAATTGTGGGCATAGAATTGGTAATTAATTTAAAGGTTACGCAAAATTTTTCCGATATGCTATGTAATTTTTTTTTTTTAATTATTTTTTTTAATTATTATTTTTTTTTTGTATGAAATTTGGTATTTATGAATTTCAGGGAAGTAGTACAAGACCGTTGTTTATTAAGAATACACATTGTTTTGTACTTGGGGGTTCGTAAGTTGTCCGAGAATGAAAGGCGAAACTTGCAAAAATTCAGTGATTTATTCACAGAAAGTTCCAGAAAAATAGAGGTCTATATACCAAGTATCAGCTTCAATTCAACCAGTAAACACAACTTAAACAACAGCCGTTAACAGCAAAACAACAGTACAAACTGTTTAGGATTAATACATAAAGTAAATCTCATTCAAAGAGGCTCAAAACAAAGCAAGCATTTGATGAAACTGACACAGATCTGAGACTGACCACCTTGGCAAAAAAATCCTCTTTTTATACTTTTTTATCGAACCCAGACTGTTCTGGAAAATTCTCGTATCTCATCTACCAATAACATTAGAGCTACCATATTTGGTATATCCCTAATAATGATTTTCTCGCCTAGGTCACCAAACAAATTGCTAAGGGAGAGGGAAACAGTCGCCTAATTTGGCGCCAAATCTATTTCTTCCCTTATTGGAGCTATTTAATGCGTTTTTAAGGGAAAATTAGGCTATTTTAACGCTAAAACGACTAGAAATGCACAAAATTATCATTTTATCAACTTATTAAGCCTTTTTAAAATAATTTATATAAAAATAAATTCAAATATTACAATTCCGTAACACTTAATATGATATACAAACAAGTATACAAAGAGAGGCAGAACGGAGGGGGGGGGGGAGGTGAGGGGGCGACAGCTCCCCTCAGGAATT
The DNA here is from genome assembly GCA_963930645.1 of Salticus scenicus. Taxonomy (NCBI): domain Eukaryota; kingdom Metazoa; phylum Arthropoda; class Arachnida; order Araneae; family Salticidae; genus Salticus; species Salticus scenicus. Next base: position 170,817,627 of record OZ005650.1, on the reverse strand, counting down.
TATCTGATTATGGTAACATGTCGATCGAATCAATATATACTATTATATAATAAGGAATAAATAAAAATGACCTATTGAATTATGTCTGATGCAAATAGGACGTTGAGACTCCTGATCTGCAGATCCACTAGTCTAATGAAAATCAGATAATTAAATAGTGTTATTACTGCTTATTCTGTCTAAACTACTTTAAGAAAAATACAATCATCAAAACATTAGCAAAATTAACATTAAAGAAAATCATATTTTGAAGATCATTTCAATGACTGAAATCGTATTCACTTTTAAGTGACAATCACCAATTTTCGTACACCTTTTAAAATTTTAATTTCATATTTTTGAAAGTTCAATATTTTACACAATGATACACAAATTATGAAAAATATCATAATTTTATTATAAAACGTAAAATTTCATCGATTGCAATATTGTAATTATTAATATTTCCATATAGAGCATATCAAGCTTTTCCTTGAGGTATTTGTTTTTAAAATTAGTCCATTAAAAAAAAAAAAAAAAAAAAAAAAAAAAAAAAGAATGTGTGTTGCAGCCACCACAAGAATTTCTTATATATTTTTCTATGCAAATTCATTCAATACAAATAATTTATTAAAACTATTATTCATTAAAATTATCTCTCGTGACGAATGCAAACGATTTTCATCTTAGAGAAAACTAACACTAAATATCCAGAGAAAGATAACTATATTTTCTATAAAATCCATATTAATAAATGTATTTTTGTAATGATTATTTCACATATCAAATTTCGTACATTTATACGCCTTAGATGTTGAAATATAGCCTTCCCGTTATCGGGAAAAATTGCAATAGAGCAGTGCCATCTATTGCCCTATATACATCCAAATTAAACCACCATAATGTCTCATAATGGCCTTCTCACATATGAAGTTTTGTTTGATTTTACGGAATAGAACTTGAGATATAGCCTCCATTTAAATTGCGTAAAATGCAGTGTCATCTATTGAGCAATTAGCTCCAAAAAGTATTAGGCACTAACATAGGTCAAGGTGTATCTACATACAAATCTATAATGAAATTTTTGTAGTAGTTTCTGAGATATAGCTCTTTTTAAAATTGTGGAAATCACTGATTAGCCGAGCCACCTTTTGAGAATTTGACAAAAGTTGATTAGCATTAACTTTCGTCAAGGTTCAACTACATATAATTTACAGATAATTCTTCAGTAGTTCTTGAGATACAGTCGCCACAATATTTCATCACACACACACAGACAGACATTTTCTATAAAAAAAAAAAAAAAAAATGGTCAGATTGTGTTCTGGACCTCTAAAAATGTATAAATCCATAGAAAACAGGAAGTGAAAAATTTTTGCAAATTCAATACTTTTTTCTACTGAATATAGAAGATAAAACAAAATGAATAAATAAATAAATAGATAAAATACAAGGAATTTTTATCATAGAAAATAAATACATGATTTTGTTAACTGTCTTAAATTAATATACGAAACGACAAAATTTATATTTTGTTTAATTGAAATGTATTAAATTGTTATTGTCATAAAACATAAAATTTGACTATTAACATAAATATATATATATATATATATATATATATATATATATATTAATTATCCAACAGGAATGTGAGTAAACATCTTTTATATTGTTGCGTTTTGGGGGGTTTGTGAGTTATCCGAGAATGAAAAGGGAATCTTGGAGAGGTTGGAAACTTTATTTACAAAAACTTCTAGAAGAATGCAGGTCTATAAACCAAGTATCAACTTCACTTTCACCAGTAATCATAGCTAATAGATAATAGCTGCCAACAGCAAAATCACATTGCAAACTTTATCAGAGTATTAACAGACAGCAAGACTGTAATCCAAAGAGTCTCAGAGTTCCTTCAGTAGCAATGAAAGCATTTGGCGAAACACATCTGAGACTGTCTGATTTGGCGTAAAGCAACTCCTTAAATACCCGCGTAGAAAAATGTAGAAATTTCCAGAAACTTGTCTTCCATATATGATATATCGATGGTAAGGATTTACTCGCCAAGATCGCCAAAAACGTCGCCAAGTTAAGAAAAACTTGCCAAAATTGGCACCAAATCCAATACCGGCATTAATGATGCATTTTAACAGCTTTTTAACGGGTTTTTAAGCTATTTTAATGCGAAAACAAACTAGAAATGCTGCAAATTAACATTTTATCACCTGACTAAGCCTCTTTGAATGAATTTACATAAAAACAACTAAGAAGTATTTACAAATTAGTAACAATATACTGTTTTCTCGTTGTTCTTATTATAAATTCAGAGAATAAAATTCTGCCATTTCACTCCATTTTAAATATTATATCTAAATACGGAGTAATTATTTACATTTAAAAAAATTTAATTTACGAGTATTTATAAATTTATTGGAACTTTGAAATTGGAAATTTAATATTAGCACAGTAAAAAAAGCATAGTGCTATAATGATAATAAAAATTACTTTAGGACAGTTTAGATTTTACGTTTGCAAACTTAAAAATTAATATTTTTAATATTTTAAGATTGCTTAATAAAGTTTCGTAGTTTACTTTATTTATTTATAACTTTTTTTTTTCTTTTTTCCTTTTTTTATCAATGGGCTCTTCCCACCTGACGTCAAAGGTCACATGATAGAGGAAAAACAAATAGCAGACGAAGTCTTGTATATCTATAGCGATTGCGGAAACAACATATTTTCTATTCTTATTTTTGATCAATCGTATTTAATCTGTGTTATTTTTTTATACATCATCATTTTTAATCCATTTTAGATCATTATTCATCATCTTTTGTTTGCTGTATACACTTACAATCATCATTTAGTTTATATTTGTTATTGATGTTCATGAAGAACTTGTTAAATACTCTGATTTTTGGTACTTAAATCATTGACAGTGCAATATCGTACTGCGTTAATCCATTTAGCCCATTAACAAAGTTAATAAACTTGTTGTAACACCTTTATGCAATTGAATTAAATGAAAACATTTTAAAATTTCAAATTATAATCCATAAACATTCCACAAGAACAAGCTATTATTTATTGCTAGATCAGTTACTGTAACAGTTACACTAGAACATATAAAAATCGATTCTTACAGCTGAAAATAAATAAACACATAAAGTGTTTTTAAAAATTATTAAATTTACAAATACAACTATTCTACTGTATATAAATGCACAATATTACTTTATTTTATTTTATATTAAAAATTAACATTTTTGTTCTTAAGAACAATATTTAATTGAATTCGATTCTCAGAATTCGATTATTCGTTTTCCTCTATCACATGATTGAACATATGAAACTGGGAAGAGTCCATTAAAATTACTCCAAATCAAGTTTTTAAAAGTATCCAAAAATTTTCTATAACTTGTAGATCAATTTTCTATTGATCTACAAGTTATAGAATTGAAAATATGATGTGCTTCTATATATTGAATAATTAGTTACGTACGAAATTCCTTAAAATTCCTTTTATTTTTAGTTTTATGAGAAACTTGAAAAACTGAACTGCGAAAGTTTTGTTTAAATATTAATTGTTTACATGAACAAAAACTTTTATAAATTATTGGAACATTATTTTGTTTGAATAAACTGATATTAACCAAAACTGCAGAAGCTAGTAAAAGAACAATTATTGACCTTGACGATGAAAAAATTTGCACTTCAGTCGTGTTTTTTCAGAATCATTCTAGAAGTACCATCACATTTTTATCTATTGCTAATGATGAATATAAAGCTCTTTTATTTTCACCGTTTGAAGCATTACATTTCATTAGTAATTATTGCCGCTTACCGTGGTGTATGTCGTAATGCGCCAAAATTGGTGCTCATCTCTTGTTTGGATTGTCTTTCCGCATTTAGCAGTAATGTATTGTCATTCGTCATGAGAGTAATATATGCTCCTTCTATCTTAGTTGTGCAGGTGATATGGTTCCCCTTTCTCGCTTAAGTTGACTATGGTGTCAATCTTGTTTTTGAAGTATGACTATTACGCGATCTCTTACATGTAAACTAGCAAAGCCCCGGTTCGGAAACGAACCGATTTCTGAATTCGGAAAAAATTTCAAAATCAAACTCGAAATGTACAAAACTCGGCCTGATGCTGCCTGCGTGCCAATACATCAAAGTTTGTTAACGAAACCATTTTTTAATTCATGAAATCAATGAAAGTAGTGAATCAACGAAGACTTTTCCTGCTTTGCTAGTCACTATATTTAAAGGAAACTCTTTTCTATATCGCTTTACAAACAAAAATCAAATTAAAAAAAAAATCATGAAATTGCTTTAAATGAAATTGCTTTGGTTCCCCGATGCCTTCGGCAGTGACCCACTCATTCGCAAGCTCTCGGGTGCCTGTGTCTATTGCCTGTGACAATAGCTTGTCAGTGGGCTTCCTTTGGCTTCCATTTTGGTGCTTATCAGATGACAGTATCGGAAAAATTTAAGCAGCCATTTTATATTTCAATCTCAGTTACATATGAACAACACTATATGTGTACATAATATTTTCTTTCACGCTATTCTCTATATTTATTTGATTTATTCGATCAACCGTAAAATGACAACAATTTCACACCAAATATAATATTACAATGTGCTATGATCGGCTACGTCTATCGCATGAGACAATTAATTTTTGTGGTTATAATATTAGTTGAGTTAGTTAATAGTAGTTGGTATATAGAAAAATAAATAATGTAATACTGAAATATGTAAACCTGATCATGGTACAGCCTTAATGTAGCTCCCCTTAGCAACTTTTGAAGTTTTATTGTCACTTTAGACAAAAATACATAATTTATGTTATTATTTTGCTTTGTTTGTTTCTTTTCTTTCAGTTTTCCTTTCCTTTTCTTTCTTTTCTGTTTTTCAATATTTTATAATTTTTTATTTATATTTTTATGCGCTACTTGGCTTAAAGTGGCTTTTACGAAAGCGGAGTCTTTGGCGAAAATTGTCCGATCAATTTCAGCATCAAAATTTTAAATATTACCCTGGATTATTAATAAGTAAAGCTCTTTAGTGTAATGCTGAATTATATTTCATACCAGGTGAGATTCATCCGTGCCAAAAACATACTATTTCAACAAAAGGGGGGGAAATCTAAAATTGATGTTTATTATTATTATTATTATTTTATGTGCAGTAGCAAATTTAATATTTAATCTTTTTTTTCGCATAAAAGCATATTTCACTTTATGTTGAAAAAAAAAAAAAAATAATAAATAAATAAACGTTTTTTTTTCTTTCTTTTTGGCAACAATTAAAAATTTACATGTCCATTTTTAAAGCTTTTACCAATTTATTTTTTTTTCACATTTTAATTAATTTAAAAAAATCTAATGAAAATTTCGTTACAAATAAGGTACCAAACGAAAGGAATATTTTTTGTGAATCCGTCGGTTTAATTAACTTATCCATCAGACAATTAGATTTTTTAAAATTAACTAAATTATGAAAAACTGGTGACAACTTGCGTCAACACACAGACAAACTGACTCAAAAATCTCTTAGTCATTTATATATATAGAGATTTAATAAATATCTGTAATTTTGTGGATCATTTTATTGATTATTAGTTGATTCATACTGACAATATATATTTTGAGGATTGTAAAGAAATGCAAAATAAATAAATAAATAAATAAATAAATAAATAAATGTAAACATTTATTAAAAAGTTCCAACACCCTTTCAGGTATTGGTCAACATAAGAAGCACAGAATTAGAAACTTTTATTCTACTGTAAGAGCACCTTTATTATAGTAGTGTAATCCGTTATTGAAAGCAGTGACATCCATCTAACGTCTACACGTTTTCGTCACTGGAAAAATTCTGCATGGTCAGGAAGAGTATTGAAAACTGAACCAGTCTTGAAACAAGATCAGGTCTGGACCACTGAGCTGAAGAACAACTGGACGAAATGCTGGACCGGTTTTCGTGTGCCGTTTTTTGGAAGGTTTATCTTCCGAGTGTTGTACGGCAGAAAGCATTTGATACCTTTATATTTCGAAGTAAATTATGTAAAGGTTGTCTGTTCGAACAACCATATGCAGAACATGATATTACGATTTTAAATTTTAATTTTTAAAGAGTATATTAGTAATAGACGACCCGACAAATGTTGCCTGCCGTACATTGGCTTTGTTCAGCAAACGATCGCAGAAAAACTGGCACGCACGAACACTGTGTAAAGGTATTGGAACTATTTGCTCCATTGTTCTTCAGCTCAGTGGTCTGAACAGTCCACTTTGTGCGTTTTTTGATTAATTAATATCATAAAATCAATCAATGACACAGTTTATCCGACTTAGGTCTTCGCAATGATCCGCAGTTCCAGAAATACATTGATTGCTGTTTGGTTTCCAGGAATCTCTCCGTTGGTAGATTACTGCTTCAGAAACGATAGCGCTGCAGATTGTAACTCAGAATAAAAAAAATCATTGTTAACATAATTTTCATAAAAGAAGGATTTTGATTAAATATTAAGATCAACAAGGAATTGAATCCACACTGGAAATTTCGCTGCGTGATTTCAACGTATATCGAAATCTTTCCGAGGTGCTCTGAGAGGTTTGATCATCTCGCTTGCAGTCTTAGACTTGCTGAAAGGTTTATAAGTTTGTGTGAGTAATAAAAAAGTTCCTATCCTGGAAAAACTTTTCCTGTGATGACGCTGGGCAAACGATTATCACACACTGCGCTACACGGCTCTGCTTTACACGGCAGATTCCTTTAAAATTGATATGCAAAATATCTCATAAGGAGAGAAGTATTTCATTTACGGTGATTCTTATATTGATACATATATGAGAGTAGGCCGAATCTGTACAAATATATCTTTACAAGTAAGTTTGATTTTATGGCTTTTAGTCATCAGTAAGAAATCTAATTTGTGAACAATTGTACCTTTGTTATATATAATTATCAAAATCAGGAAAGGCATTTCTATAACAATTTAATTTGAGTTAAAAACATGCACTTTTACATTAAAAAGTGCTATCCAATTCTATATTATAAAATAATTGATATAATATATAAATAATTGTGTGTTGAAAAAGTTTTTTATTTAAATTTAATTTTAATATTTGTTTTCTAGGAACACGGATTGAATATCAAATACATTAGGTGCTTTTATGATAACTTTGTTTGATAATAACTTGAATATATTAGATTAGCATTTATTTGTGAAAAAATGGGGAGAAATTTAACTTTTTCTTCTAACTTTTTTCTAAAAATAACTTAATATTGGTAATATTGTTTATTTCAGTTATTTAACTAAATTATATATTTAAATAACTAAATATTTTGGCGAGCATATTTTTATAGCCTATGATAAAACTTTTAAGAAAGTTTTTTCTTATTCCATTTTGACAAAGAACATTTTACAGTAATCCTATTTTAAGGGAAACAAATACTTTTCTTGAAATAAGAACCAGAACTCTTATATAGAACTTTATTTTTATGCTATCGTTAAAGGCAATCATCAAAATAAATGAGAGGGATTTATATTTCTTTGATGATGATGTGGCATACAGCGAGATTTTCCCTAACAATTTAATAAATTTGGATGTTTAACTTTACATTGTTTGATTTAGAATTTTTAAAATTTTCCGAAGTTTTCCATTCTTTTTTAATCACTTATAAAGCTATAATGAACTGAAATTACATTTTTGATTGTATAAACCCTGCATTATGCTACTAAAAATTTAAGTTGGAATATGATAGCTAAGATTTATATGAAAATGAAAATAAAGAACTTAAATTAAAATATTTTACTTTTTAAATGTTTTGAATAGAAAATCATAAGAGATAAATCAAATATTAAATAATATTAAATCCCACTCCAATGCTTTATCCTAAGAAAAAATAGATATAGAGAGAGACATAGATAAATATTTCATAATTTGCTGAAAGATAAAATTTCTTGAGTGCCCATACTTTTAAAATACCTCCAGTTTTCCTATGTAAACGGGATATGGCTTGGATCTAAAAACTATTTTTTTTATTGCATTTTTCAAGTACTCCATTAAAATAAATGAGATGGGTTTTAAAATCTCAAAATATTCTTAATTGCTAAGTGATTTTCTACGAACATTTTACTAGAAGAAATTTGAATATTTCCTCTCTTAGAATTTTATTTGAATTGTTTGCTCAAGATGTCATTTTTAAAATCTTTTCTCTGATTATGTACTTAAGAGATTATATCGATACGGCCGTAATAAGCTTATAGCATACAGTTGCTGCGTAAAATTATTAAAAAAAAAAAAAAAATCCCACATTATCCCCAGAAAACAAATCAGAGAACATTTATCTTTTACTAGTTATTTAATATTTTATTATTAATGTATTTGAATGTTTAAATAAAATTTAATCGATAATTTAACTAAATTTGTTTAACAATTATTATTCTCTTCAATGGAAAGAGTGAAAATAAAGCAATGAAATACTTAATTAAGTTTCGGATTTTTGAGAAAAAGAAATCTTAAGTAAAAATGTTTTTAGGGTAGGTGCTTCAGTGATTGGAATGCTCCAGTAATTGACATCTATCCCGAAATAATTAATAAATAAGAAAAATAATAAAATAATATATTTTACATATAAGAATTTTAACATTTTATGTCAAACACTGGAGCATAGGGTGCTAATAACTGATAATATGAATAACTAGCAGTGTCAATTACTGGAACATTGAGTGGGTGTCAAAAAAAAAAAAATCAAATGTATATATTTTAACATATATGTGGTTCTGAATGTCTTTCATACCACATGTACTAACTTAAGATTTCTAAAAATATTTTCTGATGACAAGAACATTAATAAAAACATCAGAGATTGTTCCAAAAGTGTCAATAACTGGAGCATTTACCCTATATACCGATTTGAAAAATATGTACTTTTTTTTCAAGTGAATTAAATAAGAATGCTTTATTCTAAATAAATAAACAAATATAGTGACACAGAAATGTGGATATTTATAATGCAAATTTGATCGCCAATTATAAAATATTCTCTTAGAATGTGTGAGTGAATTTAGTTACTAAAAACAGGCATTATAATTTTAGAAATAATTCGAATGGAATTTCTCAAAATAAATCTCTTATGAGTAAAATCATTATTTTACATATATATAATCAAATTGAATATTCAACAATCATCTGAATTCTGAACGAATTTGATACTTTTTTTTTACAATTTCTATAAACAAAATACGTAATTTAAACTATTGATCAATATTTTGAACAGCACATGAAATTTTAGTATAGACAATACAATTTACACTATATGTATTTTGTTCAAATTTATTGAAAACTTTTGATGATTAAAAAAGTGAAATGTGAAAGCTAAAAATTATTTTGCTAAATATAGCAAACATTTCAGGTACAGCTGTAAAACTACAGAGTTTTTATAACCGTTATAAGCGTTAGTAATCAAAAACTAAAAATAAATAGCGAAATATTTTCTTTAATTTTTTTTTTTTTTTTTTGAAATATATAAAAGATAAAGAAATAGTATAATGCATATATTTCATACACGAACCCAATTAAGTGTCACATATTTTATATTTTTATTTTAGTAACACAAAAATAATTAACTAAACATATGTAGTTTTTTGAAGAAATCTATTTTAATGTTTTAGTTATAATCAAAATCAACACTGGGAATAATACTCCCAGTCTATACTTACACTCTGATATTTAACGCATAGTTATTCAAGAAATTCCGCACTTGGAATGGAATAGTTTTCCTTATAACGTGTTAAATTTTGTAGAATACATTTTCAATTTACTATAAACTCTATTTGTCATACAGGATATGTTTTCAAACATTATTTCTAATCCTAAATCATTTCTCTTTTTTAACACGCTTTTATTAGCTTCACCTGTATGTATGTATGTATGTTTGTAACCGCTCTGGGAGCAAACAAAAAATCTATATTGTAAAAAAAGACTTTCCCTACTATAACACCGTGGCTGTGAGGTAAAGCTACGCGCTACGAACCTAAAGGTCTAGCGTTCGAGTCCAGTCAGGGGAGTTTTTTTAAAAATGGTTTTTGTTTAATTCTAAATTATTTTAATTAAAGATTTAAATGTATGTAAATATTATGATGTGTCACTCACACGATTTTCTCTTACCCTGCATTTTAATACTAAGATAGATATTTTGTGCTTTTTAGTTAAAATTTCCATAAAAGCGTGTTCTTTATTTTTTTAAAACTATAATATTATTTAGAATGTTAATTGGATTCTCACAATTTTATTTTGTGTGTAAAAGAATAAAAAATTTTAATTAATGTGATTCTATTATTTTAAGATAAATAGTTCCGTTTATAAGAATGAATGTTCTTTCTAAAGAATCCTACCAGGAAATCATGGTGCAGCTGTAATACGCTCACATCCATAGATATGACTTGAGTTCGATTCCGTCCGGGGGAATATAAGTGTTTTTAGATTCAAAGACTTTCACACAATTCTGGTTCAATGTTACTCTAAAATTAATCGTTTTAAGTGACTCAAATATGAGCTGATCCTATCAGCTCAATAATTTGAGATGAGAAGTTTTCTTTGAATTTTCTTTTAATATAATGAATGAGTGAAAATAGCACAAACTGATCAACTTATCCTTTACTACTTTAAGGGAGAACAAAAGAAAAGAGATCTAACCATATTTCATTTTACACTGTCAACACACACCTCGCAAAAATAAGCAAAATCTTCTCATTTTTGAGAAGTTCAATTACTGATAATAGCTCCGAATATGAATTTTTAATTTTTAAGAATTTTTTTTCTCATTTTCGAATAAAATATCTTCATAATTTTGACAAAAAATGAGAGGAGTTTTATCTCATTTTTGAGAAAATGCAAGGTGCGAAATGAGATGCTAATATTGATATTTGAGAGGATATTTTAATAAATGAGAAGATTATCTTATCATGTTTGAGCAAACATAGTTATTCAATTGTGAGAATCTACGCTTTGAAACGGGAAAACTACTGCTTTACTTTTGAGTATATATAAGTATTTATTTATAAGAATATTACATCCGATAACGTCCAATTTTCATTCATCAATCTTCATTGCGTTTGGTTTTCTTTTTTGCGGTTATCAATTATTTTTTCTTTTTTATTGAGAGATCATGCATATTCTTAATTGCTGCCATGTTGCACTGTTAAAGCACACTTCTCAAAAATAAGCAGAATCTTCTCACTTTTGACAAGTTTAATTTCCTATAATAGCTCCAACTAGGAACTTCTCATTTTTTAGATTTTTTGATTTTTTTTTTTTTTTTTCATTTTCGAATAAAACATCTGATTTTTCACGAAAATGAGAAGATATATATATATATATTTTCATTTTTGAGAAAATTCAAGGTTTGAAATGAGATGACGGTATTGTAAATTATCGTAACGCCTTTCATGAAATTAATGTTTAGCAATTATACTTATTCCCAAATTCTTATGTACTTACTGTCATTTACTACGGTATGTTTGTGAATCTCAACCAAATGAAAAATGCGCCTCTATTTTAATACAGGTATTTTCACTTGTCTCTCCGTGGCTCAGTTGGTAAGAGCGCCATGTTAATAATCTGGTGGTCCCGTGTTCGATACCCTGAAGGTCCGGAGTGTTAATTTTTGCAGACGATTAGTAGAGAAGATATCAATTGATAAAAGAAAATTTATCGTTACCTACACCGTATTCTAAGAATTTTTGAAGGAATTTTTTTTAAGAAGCTAGTAAGAACTTTATCTTACATCTCTTTTTAGAAGCAAAGAAAAAATAAAAATTGTGGACTACGAGCGCCCTCTGTTGGGCGGAATATTCACTAAAATGTCAATGAAGCAATAAACAATACAAAATAAAAATGATTAGGAAAACACATAAACATTAACCAAATCAGTAAAATGTTAATTTATATTATAAAAAAAATAATAATGAACTAAAATAATAATAAAAAGGTGCCTCAAACGAATAATTAAATTGCAAATATTGGCCCGTAATCAGAAAATGATATCACAAAACTTATAGGCAATCGTATGGTGCTGCCATCTGTTCTGAATTTTAAGAAATAATTTCTCTTTTCTTAACGCAGTTCAAATTTCTCCAATTTTGGTTAATAAACATAGAAGTTACATTTTTTTTGCAAATTAAATTTTATTCTAACTTCGAAAAGATTTATATGATGCGCTATAATAAGAATTTAGGTTTTAAAAGTTTTTTTAAATAGATTATTTTTACTAACATTCCTATTTTTGAGAAACCAATGGCCCCCCACATTAAGTATACATCTCTTCTTTTTTCAGAATAATCTTCTAAAACGTATGAAGAGTCTCATCTTCTCATTTTAAGTAGTTCATTTTTAACGGTGTATTTTGTTTTTTAACAATATACTGATTGTATTTAAAAATATTGATTTTAAAATTGTGTTTGAAATTATGTATTAGATCCCTTAAAACAGTAGATAGCATGCTTTAATTCTGGAATAGCATTTTTCAAAACATTTTTGTGTAAAATACAAATATGCAAGAGTTTTAGATGTTAACGGAGGCCACACACTATTAACAAAAATATTAACATTAACTTTACTGGCAATTACTTTTAAAGTTAATCGTCAAAGCCTTTCTTTATAATTTTGCTTCTATTTTAACATATTACATTACTGTATATTATATCCATTCCTTATCTAAACTATACAGTTATCTATAGACGCTACATTTTACCTAAAAAAACTGGAATTTTTCGATTTTAAACATTTTGATCAATAATAAGAAAAATAATTAAATTTTATGTTGTAAACAAAAAGTGTACGAAAAAGCGTTTAAGTTTATTAAGAAACTTTTATATCTCCACGAATATACTAGAGCAAGAGCCCACGACGGCCAGACCTTCGTTATTTAATAAAAGCTGAAAATTCTTCTGTGCGTGTCCCCTATACAGGTAAGAACGACCAGGGACTATAGAGTTTGGGTAGTGGTTACTTGGGCAGGTAACAGGTAGTAAAGGTGTATAAAATAGTACCTTAAATTCGTTAAAGTATAAAGCTCAATTTTTTTATATTTTATTAGGGATAACTTTAGAAATCTCGTCATCCATTGCCGGACACTTATGACAGTTGCTACCCCCTGCCAGACACCCCTAAATTTTAATAAATTATAATTATACTTTCGTTACAGTATAAAAGCTAAATTTTATATATGTTACTTGGGAACCTATAAAAAAATGTTACCTCAATAGCCGGACAGTTTTAATGGTTTTTACACCTTGCCAGACACATCGAAAGTCCGCTGTAGGTGCGAGCGCGAGCACTTAGTCGATTGCGATCTTCAAAGATATCCAATAAAAAAATTATTTTATTACGTTCATAGTCAGGTTATATAAAGTAAAAAATGTAATTTTATTATTATAATATACAAAAAAAAAGCATTATTACATGTAAAAAAAATATTTATTCGTTGTCGTCGATATTTTCATTTTCTTCGTCAATACTCGCCCAGTCGATGTCATGATCGTCTTCAATATCGCCTTTTTCGTCAGTTTCTGAAAAAAAAAATAAACAAGATTATACAATTATGAATAATTAAAAAATTATGTACAATAATTTGTCATAATAATTACATACCTTATTGAGTTTTAAGCGAATCACTAACATAACTTGGTAGTTGATCTCCTGAAAACCATTTGAATTGGTATTTGTCATTTTTCAATACCCAGCCGTTATTGTCTGGTTGATATGTAGTTGGATTTTTCAGATGAGCATTATTCCAAATGGTACATATATAATTTGCTCGCAGAAATTGTTGCAATAGCTCGCTTTTGCAAGGTGGTAGATTGCTAGCGTCAAAATTTCGCAACTTTTTCCGGTCAAAAGCTTCGTTTACATCGGAGACTGTATACGAGTCGATGAATAATTGCAGTCTAGCGTCATCAACACCAATAACATTAGGGACATTGTAAACATTGCATATAAATCTCTGAATAATATCGAAGATGTTTCGTTGAAAATCTAAATTTTCAATTAATTCGCTGTTGCCGAAGTTCTTAAAAGCTTCCTGGTACTCGGGATTTTTTTTTAATTTCTTGTATGGTATTGATTTTCCTTTTCTGAAAAATGCAGTGTTAAAATCACAACCTGTGATGGCATGAAATCCAGGGAAACTCTGACAAATTAACTGTCCCAACTCTGCATGTATTTTAGTTAGGTCCACATATCTTAAGTTATTGCCAGTACCCGTAAGCATCCGAACAACGGAATCACTTTTAAGATGATGCATGTTACCAAGCATTATAGCCGCAATATCAGTATCAGAACTTCTTATTACTATTTCTGCTGAATAGTTGATGTTACATGCATGGTATACTATTTTCGTATCTGCTTCCTCGTGTGATGGGCATGACAACTCTTCATCAACCCTTGAGATAACTTTGTTGGAATTATCAAAAGTGAAAGAATGACATTTTCTGAAATTGATGTTTATCGTTTTGTTGCCAATAAATGGCACTACTTCATCAGTAGCCCAATGTGAAATAAAAAAAATAACCAGAGCCTCTTTAAAATTTTAATTTTTTAACTCTTTCGCGAAATCACTTGATCGAATTTGTTCAGGCCCAGTTATAGAGTACTCCAATTGCGCGGATTCTAGCCGTTGGGAATGCTCGTAATCTTTGATCGATGGAGTAAAGTATTGATCAAAGATCACATCAATTCTCGATGCTTGAAATTGAGTAACCATTTGCAACAATTTTTTTGAAATATTTCCAAATGTTTTCGGAACATTCTTCATTGTATGCAACAGAAGAAACCGTCAATTATCATAATATCTATATGATGTGGTTGCTCATGCTGGACCTCTTTCTCTAGACATTTCATCAGAGCAGATTTATCTGTCTTACAAATAGCGCCATCCAAATGGCACATGGACAATGGCACTGAGGTAATTGGGTAAGACAAAATCTTTGAAATGTCTACCTTAAAATCCATTGAGATACCCAGCATGCGTCCAAATAAATCTCTTTGGATTTTAATTTCTTGAATTTTACCACCTACTTGAACTTTTGTCTTCTTCTTATAATCGATAGAAAAATTGTCAAGGGAATTTTTTTTAATAGCTTTTTCAAATCTGGTAATATCTGAAAAACATTCGGAAACAAATGTTTTACGAAGATTATCTCCATTTTTTTCAATATTTAGTAGGAATGTCTCTACTGATAGCGATGCGGATTTTCCAGATGAGATATTTAATAGTTGGTCTTTCGGTACTTCTGAACTGAAGGGATTAATAAATCGATCAAAAGTAGCGATAAATTGTCTCAATTGTTTGGAATTCTACTGGATATTATGAAGATTTAAGTCTGTTGAAACATCTTGATGAGTTCGCAGTCCTAGTTCTAGATAAACTTGACTTATTATTGAGGACCTAACATCATGATTACGAGCCCACCGTTGACGAGCCGAAATCGAATTGGTAAAGTGTATAACACCTGTGAGCCTTCTAGCAGCGTCTGCATTTATAGTTTGCTCTAACACCAGGTCAATTGGTTGTCTAGAAAATGGTTTGGTGGTCCGTTTGATACCAAAGCAACCTTGTTTAAATCCTTCGTATAAGTCAGGATGAGTTTCTGCAACTTTCTGCAAATTATCATAATATTTTACGGTCCACCGTGCATAATTTTGTTGGTTGCATATAAAAAATATATTTGTAGTCTTAGGCAATGTTGATATAAAAAGCTCAAAATCCCCCGTACGAATGCTCCGTGACAAGTCCAAGTAATGATGTATGAGATTTATGTAAATTAAGTAAAATTGTGAAGTTTTACCATGCTCACCATTGAGACATTGTTGCTTGAAAATATTGTAATTATTCATCAATTCTTTCAGTTCATCATTTTCAATGTTGAAAGACGATATTTCGCAGTTTTGTAGTCTTTTCACTTCCTCTATCATATCATCTGTTAATGTTGAGTTGTCATGTTGTAAAAATGATTCAAAATGTAGAACCTCCAATCCCAATGCTACCAAAGGATGCAATCTTTTGCAGCGGTTGAAGTGCTTTCCATCGAGAAACCCATTCACAGAACCACTTGCCAGCAAACTACTCTCAACCATAACATTTGTTAACCCACAGTCACTAATTACTTTACCGACTGCTTTAAAATAAGCCATCATAATGTGAAACGGTCCGAGGTGTATGAATAAATTATCAAATTTGGGTTTTTCCGTAGACTGTATTTGAAATGCTACTTTAGCTATAGCAAGATCGTAGGTTACCTGGATGGAACGTTGATGTAAATCTTCAGCAATTTTTTTACTCTGTTCCATAGTTTCTAGCACTATAGATGTACTAGTTGGTGATGCATTGATTGGGGTTAAATAAGAAATAAGTTGTTGTGAGACAGCATTATTACAAATCCGACTATTGAAACCAACCCACATAGGAACGTCAGGTAACTGCAAAACGTGACTGATCATCCATATATTGTCGATTTCGGTGTATAGCTGCGAGTTTGTAGGGCGTATAATTTCTGTATTATCAATTGTTGATTGTAGTTCACTTGTCATTTTCGGTTTTTTAGGATACGGAATCTCTTCTGTAGATATGGCTTCAAAAGTTCTTCTTCTTCTTTTTACCGTTGTATGTGGTAAATTAATTTCATTATTTGTAATCGGCGCTTCAGACATGTTAAGTTCTTCGGGCATCTCAGATTCTTCGGTTATATTGGCCTCAATGTTCTGGTATATAATTCCTACGGTGTCATGTAGAGTATCCTTTCCGTTTGTAGTTTCCACAAAACGATCGAAATTATCATATGCCACACCAGTAAAAAGGTCAGGATTTCTTTTAATCGTTTCTGGGTATAAACTGGATTGTTCAAAAGAAGTATACGTTGTCTCAGTCTCTAGTTCCTAGATACCCTGATAGCTAATACAATGCCCATATCGATTAATAATATCGATAATTTTCCTACTGCTTGTTAAGCTCTTTAAAGTTATACCTAACATGATGTGCTTTGATGTTTTTACACGGCCATTATGGACAGCCTAGATTACGTCTTGAGAATAAAAACGCACTTGACGAGCACATTTCAGGCTTTTTTTCCGTTTGTTATTACATCCACCTAGAAGAGTAAAGTAAAAGTCCAGTAATTGCGGTTGTATCGAAACTTCTCCTGACATTATATGCTCTGTTGTTAGATTTTTTATCGGTAACTTATTTTTTTCCATTTGTAGTATTAATTTTCTTAAAATTAATGCAGCTTTTTGTAAAGTATTTTCGGTTTGTAAGTTTTCAAATATTGTATCGTCTATTGTTTGTAAATATTTGGGTGCTATAATTTTTTTATTACAAATAGTAAAAAATTTAATATCTTTAGAAAAATTTTTCAACATTTTTTCTTCGAGATGATGTGCAGTAAAAACAGAATTCACTTCAACAGAATTTTCTTCAGATATTCTTTCCAATACATCGGTGTACATTTCATGCAAATATACTAATAAATAACAGCGCCCTTTTTTAATTACGTCTTCCTCGATGATGCCACTTATTTCATTAAAAGCTAATTGTTGATATTCCCGATGAAAATGCCAATCACTTTTACTGGATGGTTTTTTAGAAGATGATATTTCATTATTGAAACTAATTCTACATTCTGTATGATATGATATTTTTGGACCAGAAATTTTTTTTAATTTATTCAATAATTCTGCATACTTCTCTTGACCTTCGATGTTGGGTAGTACGCTAGATTTAAATTGGTTGGTATCAGCTTTATGAAGTGGAAGCATTCGTGAACGTTTTTTTTTATGTTTCCTGTCACAAAACATACAAACAATTAGGTAGTCGATATTATTAGCTTCCTTCTCGATTAGAATATTTCCATCCTGAGTTAAATCATTATCTTCACTAAGATCTGGTTCAAAAACTTCAATATTTTCTTGAGAAGTTGTAGATTGAAGTCCTATTGATTCAGAAGTTAAACTTGATTGCATTGTTACTGAAGATTCTGTAGAGGATGACTGTAAATGAGATGGTTCTGTGGTCAACTTAGGTATCAACGACGAGGTTGTTGAGGTATTGTCTGTAGAAACACTGGCTGATTTTTGTTTTTCACTGTTTTTTGTCCAATTTTCAGGTTCAGAAGTTAAGTATTTTTTCATAAGTCCTGTAAATGCTATATAACATCCCCGGTGATAACCATTTTCTGTATACTCATCAGGCAGAATAATGTCTTTATATTTAAGGTTATGTTTTTTTCTGATTTTCAAAACAGTTTGACATTTTTTTAAAGTTTCCTCCGAGAACAATATTATCTTACCATCACTTTTATTACACACAAAACAAATTAATGTGTCTCCCATGATAACACTTTTTACTAAAATTACACTTTTATTTCACAAAAAAACGACACAAATATCAATGGTAAAACGTGGTTGTAGCTACACATAATTCTTCAATACATCACTAAATGACAGATGATGCGCAGTGAAAGATCGCAGTCGACTAAGCGCCCTATCTCACTCGCACCCGCTAGAACAGTCGTTACCTCGTGCTCGCACCTACAGCGGACTTTCGATGTGTCTGGCAAGGTGTAAAAACCATTAAAACTGTCCGGCTATTGAGGTAACATTTTTTTATAGGTTCCCAAGTAACATATATAAAATTTAGCTTTTATACTGTAACGAAAGTATAATTATAATTTATTAAAATTTAGGGGTGTCTGGCAGGGGGTAGCAACTGTCATAAGTGTCCGGCAATGGATGACGAGATTTCTAAAGTTATCCCTAATAAAATATAAAAAAATTGAGCTTTATACTTTAACGAATTTAAGGTACTATTTTATACACCTTTACTACCTGTTACCTGCCCAAGTAACCACTACCCAAACTCTATAGTCCCTGGTCGTTCTTACCTGTATAGGGGACACGCACAGAAGAATTTTCAGCTTTTATTAAATAACGAAGGTCTGGCCGTCGTGGGCTCTTAGGCTATACGTGATGTTCTCATGAAAAGGAATATAAATCTTTAAAGAAGCACCATAACATGTGAGTTAAAACTCGTTTCAAGCTATATTTTTAGACAGAATGATTCCATATATATCTATATCTATACATATATTTTTTTTCATTAAAATGATACTGATCCCCCTCCCCCTTTTTTTTTTCTTTTTTGTTCTCGGGAGAAACTTTTCTTTGAAATATATAAGGAATAAAATGTTTTATGTACCCTGGAAGCTTCAAAATAATTCCTCAAGTGTTTCTTTCGGATAATGTATACTATATTACCATTAAATGATTTAAAATAAAAATTTCGATATTGCCTCATATCGTTTTGCTTCATTTTCTGAGCAACGGAAAATCTAATCAGTCTATAGAGATATCTATCTGAACGTCCAAGATTTTCGTTACCACAGTTTGTTAATAATAGTAAACCATGGTAAAAGATCACCCCATCTTATGGTTACAACAAATATAATACCAAAAATTGGTAAAACCAAGTACCAAATCATTGTAAAAGGTTTCACACTTTTATGATTTCAGCTACTGTGCACATTGTTATGATTCAGCCTAGGATAAAATTAACAGTGTATACTTAGTACGTCAAGTTTCCTAAAATGACATTGCGTTAATTGGAAAACCCTTACATTTATAAATAAATTATATGGAAGAATCTCGATGTCCGATGTTCTTACAGAAGCATTTCTATCTCCTTGAATGCACGTTCTATTATCATACAAATCAATATAAATAACTAAAAGACACATTATAATTATATGCCTCACTTACAACACATTTGAAGTGTTATTTTTTACAGAAAGATTTTTCCTTCTAATTTAGCTACTGGATTTCTTTTCAAACTTCAGGACAAAACCTTTGCTGAAGTATATGATGTATTACATGTTCTTTTGAATCCGAAAGTTTAATATTGATTCGTGAAATAATTCCTATTTATTGAATGGAAGCGTATTTATATTCTAAATAAAACGAAACAGGTACGTATCGGTATCGTTTATTTTTGTACAATTTTTGGTAAGCAAATTTATTAATTTCAGCAGCTACATTCACATATCTTGTTACTTTCTTCTATAAGTTAAAGCTAGAGGAGATTGCGCGGTAGGAGAGATTGTGCACATAGGGGATCGACGGGAAAAAGTAGAGTGTGTGATTTGCGCTGTCAGGTGGTTGTACAACATCAATAGTGGAGTGCCGACTTGAATGTGAATGTTGATTGCTTCAAGTGTCTAAGATAAAACGTGGTTATTTTGTCTCGTTTTCAAAAATAA
Source organism: Salticus scenicus (assembly GCA_963930645.1). Lineage (NCBI taxonomy): Eukaryota > Metazoa > Arthropoda > Arachnida > Araneae > Salticidae > Salticus > Salticus scenicus. The sequence continues at coordinate 170,797,325 of OZ005650.1, read as the reverse complement.
ATGCTTGAATTTTCATAACCCTGTCAGGTATAGCAAAGTGCTACAATTAAAACTCGCACTTTGCGGGTAAAACGTGAATGTGCTGTTTTAGGATTCAAGTCGACTAGTAGAGTTAGTTCTCATCCTAAATTGAAATTGTAATTCACGATATGCAAATATTTTGGAAAGTGAGATAGATAAAAGGAGAAGGAAGATTGTTTTCGAGGTTAATGGTAGGTAGGTTAGCGGCTAGAGTTAGTTGGAAGGAGAATAAGTTAGTGAGTTGAATGTAAGTCGAGTAGATAGCGGTGTCAGGGAATCCTCCTGCTATCGAAAGGTTACTGAGCCGCGAGGGTGATTGAAGTTGAATGTAGTAGTTAAAATTATGGTGGTTAATGATTTAAAGTTAAAGTAGTTAGCATGGCTGCCCATCTTTAGTTACAAAGATACTAAATATAAAGTCCAACGCCCGCCTTTTTGTTTAAGCTCAAATAAAAGCTCCATTGATTTTATAAATCTGACTTTGTGTTATTTCATAACTTCATTAAGTAATTAAGTAAGTTTCAGCTTAAAGATAAAGTTAAGTTAAATAAGGATGGCGACGACATTAAGGTCGCTACAACCCTTCCTAGGAATTTCTACAGAATGGAAATAATACAAAGTATTTTTTAATTATACACTTTCTCATAACCTGCTAACCTGGAATAACGGTACGAGCAGTGCGATTTTCTCTAAAGTCAAATATTTATTTAATAAAACACTGCACAATCTTTCCTACCAAAATGGGACAGTTTGCGCATTTGCTATTTAGGAGAGATTGCGCATTTAAAATTCTATACTAATAGAGATTTCTCAGCTTATTTGTAATAACCAGGCAATGAGGATGAATTTGTTCAATGTCGTGAACTGTATTAGGAAAAAATCTGCGACAAGTGACTGGATTAATTCAACCCATTCGAGACGGCGCGTATTTTAGAGCATAGCCTCCTTAACTAGATGTCTGTCGCGTAGCTCGGAAACATAGCAACAGTTGAAGCGGCAGACAGCGCCATCTGGTACAGATTGCACGATTTTTTTATTTAACTGCCGCAAATAAATTTAAGAAGTGATATATGATTTATATAATCGACGTTTCTTCGACTGAATTTGCTTTTTATGTATATCATATCCCTCATTTAAAAATTTTTGGTGGCTGTTGAATAATAAAGTCGCGCAATCTGCACCAGGTGGCGCTGTCGCCCGTTCCAACTGTTGCCAAGTTTTCGAGCAACGCCACAGGCATCTAGTTTAGGAGGCTATTTTTAGAGTCTGTTTACAGAATCTGAAATTGAACATTATTCGGGAGTGACCTGACCTACTAAAGCCACACCTTTGATGGGATTTAGCTCTTGAATTTATCGCAAATATAAAATTTATCGCAAAGCATTTAAATGGTATAGTATATTTGTTTAGTTTTGCAATATTTTCAAGAACGATACTGAAGTGCTGTGCAGTTGTCGCCTGCTTAAATAGAAGCGATAAAACTGAATGCAAGCAAAAAATATCAGCCTACTCAATATTCTTTTTAAACGACTATAATCGTCTAAATTTCAATAAAACTAAATAGAGAAACATAAGGTATTTTAAAGTTGAAACAATAAGATTTCAAACCAAGTGAAATTTAGATTTCATATTTTGAACATTTTTGGGCGAAAAATTTTGATAAAAAATAAAATCTATCTAACGATTGGTGGATTCTGGGCTTAAAAGTGGGCGGGACTAGACACACCTCATTGCACACACTGTGTGTTACCCATATTTTTTGACTCGGAAATGCATTGCACATACGATGTGGAATCTGTCTGGAACCAGTTAGCTTGTGGCAGATAGTTTCACGATAGCTTCAACATTCACAACATGTGCGACGGTAGTGGACAATGAGAGATTCGGTTATCAAACAAGAAATCATTTAAGCTGAAAAGGATATTTACTAATTTTAAGCATAGCTTCTAGCATTTTAATTTGTTCTGGAGCATTTTTATCTTCGTTTTTATTACATACCATTTACTTTTTAAAAGTATTTTTTTCTTATTTTATTTAAGTTATATTTTGGAAAAATGTTCTATATATAAAATTGTGCGAAATAAAGGCGGGACTAAAAATACTTCGTAATGAATTAAAATTTTGGCAGCTATGATTTTTTATTAAACGTGTTATCTAGTAACTTAATGCTATTTGCAATCTTTAACCGGTCTTGTTCTTTTTTCTGTTACTTTAATACATTTATAAGTAAATTTTTGTAATACTTGAATTTTTTTTCTAATTTTTTAATAATTGAATTAAAATATTCACTCCCAATACAAAAATATTTGTTTACAAATACCTTACAACAATGTCATTTAAGCGCAATTATTATTATTAACAACGTATCTGTAGTTATAATTAAACGCAACCTCTCTTACGCATATGCGCAATGGCTCCTACCCTATAAGGAGAGGTTGCGCAAAATAGCTTTCTTGGTTTTCCTACAACTATTGTTTTAAATTATAGCAGAACAACAAAATAGTAATGGAAATGTATAGAAGAAGGATCAGTTCAAAATTATGCACCAATACTTTAGCAAAAAATAAATATTTGGATTTTTTATATCGTTTTGTTGAATTGTGCGCAAACTCTCCTAGCTTTACCTTGTATTCAAAAGAATAAAGTAATGGATATATAATAATTTTTTTTCATTCTGATTTTGACGAATTTATATCTCTGACAGGTCCCGAATACGATTTTACAATTTTTAAAAATTATCACTCTGTATCTGTGATTATCTTTATATTTGTGAAAAAAATTTCGTAGCAACTCCAATTGAAGGACAAGTGGAAAATCGCCAAATCGTGGTTACAATTGACCGGAAAATTATGCAAATTTTATGGCTTCAAATGAATGATAAATGAAGCATATTTTATTGGATTTTATTGAAATACATGAAAAATTCATATTAATAAAATATATTTTGGATGTAGACGGCATGTAATATGAATAAAAATTATAAGGGCAATTATATTTGTGTGATCTGAAAGCAAAATTTACATGTTTTTTATTCTGCACATGACACTCCCAGATGCTATAAATGTTTAGTAAGCGATTGCGGGCGTCATATTCTACTTTTCAGATATGTCACTAGGTAGTAAACTTTCAGAGTTTGAGAAAGGGAAAGTGGTTGCTTTTAGAAGTTCAAGACTTACTGCACACCAGATTTTGACAAAGCGTATCGAGAACGGTCATTTATAATTTTCTTAAAAATCTCGGCAAATATAAACGGTAATGACTTAAAGGTTGGTCAACTTCGGCTTCTCTGTGTTAAAAAGGATGATAAAGGACTTTATAAAAAAACATCGACAGAAATTAAACGGGAATTAAGCTTATGATGCAGTGCTGGAACTGTTCCACGTGTTTTACTAAAAGTAAAAAAAAAAAAAAAAAATCGTTACGGAAAATGTATGTCCCGACTGCATCTTACAAAAGTTTACAAAAGTCTGAAAAGGGCGTTTTCAAAAACATGCATTAATATGGAAAATAGTGGGATAATGTATTTTCCGATGAGAAAAAGTTTAATTTGGATGTATCAGATGATTTTCATTATTTTTGTTATTATTTTCGTAAAGAAAAAGAAATTTAATCAATGCCTACATTTGAAGGGGGCTCCGTAATGCTCGTAGAAGGTTTTACTCCTGACAGAACATCACCAATATAAATTTTGTGCCGGCCAGAATGAATACTTGGTGTTATTTTGATATATTCATATATAATCTTTTACCGGAAGTACCATTAATTACGAGTGAAGATTATTTGTTTCAGCAGGACAATAGTGCATGTTTCTCTGACTCTCAAATCAAAGTTTGATGTTAATTTCGTGGAACTACTTGACCGGGTTGTCAGCAGCTTCGATCGAAATCTAGTGGAAAATCTTTGGGCTATTCTGGTCCAGAAAGTATACAAAAATTATATGTAATATCAAAACAATCAAGAACAAATGTACGCCATCAAAAATGAATGGATAAAAAATTCCAACAATTTTCTCAAGGAACTATCAAATTCAATGACTTCGAGACAGATAAAAATGATTGAGAAGAATGGCGGATATTATTAATTATTAGCGCATTTCAAGAATAAACATTCATTGTCCTTATAATTTTGTCCAGTTTTAAAAATTGTTACTTATATTCTAAAATATCCATATTTTGCATTTTCGAATGCTTTGCATTCTCATCGATTTCTATCATAAAAAAGCATTTTTTTTGTATACATTTCACTTTATTTGTTTCAGAAATGAAATTTTTCTATGCAATCTTCAGTTGTCCTTATAATTCTGACCACAACTGTAAGTTACTGTCTGTCAACTTGTAGTGTTTACTTTCAGAATTTTTCTTTGAATGTGGATGTAGACGACAAATTTCTAACAAATGTACAGAATTTAAATTATTCTTAACGAATCGTTGTAAAAATAAATGAATTATTGATAGCAATAATTTTCGGCTATGGAAACATTATATGTGGGAACAGAGCTTTGCGCTTGGAAGATAAGTACAACCTGGAAGGTGTAAATTTTCAGTTTGAGTACTCATCAAAAGAACTCATTAAACATAAAAATTTAAGTAAAAAAAAAAAAAAACATTTTTTAACATTGGAAGCTTTTTATTGTAGACCACGAAAAGGATAAAATAAAAGTTTTTTGTGGCAAAGACATGCTATAAGCAAATGAAAGTTTCAACACTAGTTAAATTTTAGAGAAAAATATGGATATTTCACTTTTGCAAGAGATGAAACTTTTTAAATATTCAAAATACTTTAAAAAGCTCTCGAGACTTTTGACATTTATGGCGAAAAGAATAATTATACAAAAAAAAAAAAAAAACTAATAACTAAGAATATTGGCTTCGTATTAAAAAACTAATCAAAATTTCTTCTGTGTAGACAATCAAAGTTTTTTTTTTTTTTTTTTTTTTTAATGCACACCTTTTCTTTCAATTATCTGAAAAAAAAAGTAGGACGTCAGCTTTCAGGGATCGAACCTACGACTATCGCATTATCAGCATGACGCCCTAAACATAAATTAAAGAACAGTGAAAAAAAGTTATGGAATAGAACAAACTAGAAAAATCTAGCAAATTAAAAAAAAAAAAAAAAAAAAAAAAAAAAAAAATTGTTCTTGAATGCTTTTTAAAATATTTTGAATATTTAAAAATTTCATCTCATGCAAAAGTGAAACATCTAAATTTTTCTTTACAATTTTCTTATTGTTGAAACTTTTCCTTATTTATTTATTTTTTAGCATACAGCTGGAAGAATAAAATTTTATTTTATGCTTTTTAGGGCTCCACAATAAAAGCGTCAAGTGTTTTGTTTACCTTTTTTACTTAAATTTTTATTTTGTCATTTTTGTTACTAAAAAAATTCTTAAAAGAACTAATCAAAATTTCTTAGGATACTGTCTAGACCATGGAAGGTTTCTTTTAACAAATGACATTTTTTTTTATTAATTATCTGCAAAAAAGTAGCACGTCGGCCTTTGAGAACCGAGGGCTAATATCAACCGAATGTGGCGCCACCTTGCCGAGAATAGGCCGAGTACAGCAGTAAACATCACTTACTCTTCAAACACTGATGGTGAAGGTTCTACTCTGAAGATGCTGGGGTTCCCCTGAGAAAGTAACTAAGGAATAAGGCCTTCAAGTAAGGTTTCTAAAATTTATAATTTAAGATGCAATGTTTGAAATTATCAAATGTAATATGCATGCAATTAACAACATCGCGTCGTATTCCTTCCTGACATATCATGTTTACTGTCATTAAAAACCTCTTTTCCTTTAAAGGACCATTTATGGAAATCATTTTATAATAATTTTGGGTAATATTTATTTAGAAGTAAATATTATTTCATTTTGCATAGTATTTTAAATACAGCTCGGAATATTTAAATTTTTAAAGGCAACATCTGTAATGAAATCAGAAGATCAATGAATAAAAATTATTTTAGAATTAAAGAAAATTATTTTATTATCTTGTCCTGTAAAGTGGGTATTACTGTTCTCATATGCATGAAAAATAAAATCACGTTTCTATGAGTTGCAATTTTAAATATAATGCCCATAACACATTAAACACTTCAAAGCACTTTCTCAAATTGAATGTTGTCTGCATTACAAGTAATTTGTTTCACAAAACTAGCAATACTTCTGATCTATTCCGTAATATTGTAAGTATACACCTTTTTTGTTTCGGCTGTTTTTTCGAATAATAACTTTCTCTAATATTTAGTTAGCATTAAATACGAAGAAAAGTAGTGATCCAGGAAAGTGGTAGGAAAAAAATGGCGGGTACAAACAAAGCTGTGATATAAATTAGAAATGTTGATAACTCTGCTTTTAAATGCATTTTTTTTTTTTTTTTCGTAGTATGATGATTTTACATATTTTCAGTTTATTTAGAGACAAAGTATGATAGGAAATATAGAATAGTCTTGTAAAATAGAATATTATTATATCTCAATTACATGGAACTGCAACCTATCAAAAGCACATCAAACGTCTTCACATGGGCCTCAAATAGGAACTCTAGTTAACCTTGTGTCAGTGAGAAGATCAGTTCTTGTGTCATACAATTTCTGGGGTTTGTCAAGATATAGACTATTTTGGAGATAAATACTACAAGTTCTGTAATCTATTTACAAAGATGCAAAAACAGTGAAAACCTAGTCAAATTTCCGGTAGAGGTGTAGTTTGATTCCCATGAACTTATTTCAACCAACAGGTATTTATGTGTATTTATTCTCCAAGATGGCGGTTCAGATAATTTGAAATACCAACCATTCCATACTATTTGTGATTTTTGTAGTACTTAAATGTAGATATTTTTTCAAACTATTTACTTTCAATAATAATTTCAATAATGATGATTTTACATATTTTCAGTTTATTGAGAGACAAAGTACGGTAGGGAATATGGAATAGTCGCGTAAAATGGAATACTATTATACCTCCATTTGCAATTTATCGAAAGCACGTCAAATGTCTTCTTCAAATATGAACTGTAGTTAACCTTGTGTCAGTGTGAAAAGAGCAGTTTTTTTTTGTCATACAACTTCTTTGGTTTTCTCGAGATTCAGACTACTTTGGAGATAAATATTACAAATTCTGTAATCTATTTACAAAGATGTAAAATAAATAAATAAATAAATAAAAGAAAAAAAAATCTAGTCAATTTTTCGGTAGGGGAGTAGATTTATTTCCGTAAACATTTCAACCAATAGGTATTTATGTGTATTTATTCTCCAAGATGGCGATTCGGATAATATGGAATACTAACTATTCCATATTATTTGCGATTTTTGAAGAACTTAAATGTCGATATTTTTTTCAAAACTATTTATTTTCAATAATAATTTCAAAATTAAATGTTATAAACTGTAATTATTTATGTTTATCTCTAAAATAACTACCCCATTCCATATTACCCTTTAAGGGAAAATGAGTATTCGATATGTTCCTTCATAAATATTTCGTATTGTCTGCTTGGCCCTTATTATCCAAAAACAGCGTTATTTTTTCTTAACTAAATATTTTGCATGTAAATTCTCTTTTTTGTAACATAAAACATTATAACACATTAAAAACACTTGAAATTTTGATTCAGTGGAATGCACAATAATCCAAAATATTTCATTTGATTATGGCAAGTTCAAATAAAAATTATATTCTATATTTACCTGCTATCTTATCTTCTATGTTCAATTATATATATATATATATATATATATATATTATTCACCTTTTTAAAAATCCTATAAAGTTTTGCTTTCTCTTCAGTGTTTAATTAAAGTAGTTCCATAAACGTTTATTTAAAGAACTTTTTATCAGAATACGGGACATAAGTATATAATTCTTTTTCTTTCTTTAGCCTTTCGAAATTATTTAGATTCAAAGTGACACTTTTATTTTACATCCAAGTTAATTGAATGAGAAAAAGTTTTATATATTTAAAAAACGTTTAGGAATAAGAAAAACAAACACTCTAAAAAAGACTGTTCAAAAAATCATTGTCATTAACATTTATACTGCATGAGTTAAATTTACTCTTTATTTCTCAAAAAAGAAAAAAAAAAATAAATAACTCAGTAAATTTTAATTACGGATGTAAATAAGAGAAAACACTTTTTTCTTTAATCTACACTTTATGAAAAATATACGCTTTATTTTCTTAATTGCGTCATTGTTTTTTTGTTTTATTATTATTTTTTTTTTTAAGAAAGCACTGCTTCGACATAAACTTGAAATAAATTAAAAAACTAATAAAAAAAGATAAACTTCAAAGAAAAGTTTTTCAAGAACTAAAAATAATAAAATGCAGTATACTGTAAATAATATATCTAAGTCAGTTCCTATTTTTTTTTTTCTAAGAAAAAAAATCATGCAAATATTTATATTAGAAAGCGAACAATTTAAATGTCAAATAATTTAAATTTAAATTTGTTTTAATTATTTATTTTTTGTAAAAAAATATATTTCTGTACCCCAAAAGGTAAAGGAAACAGTGCTCTTTTTTGTGTCTTTAAAAGTTAGAACCAAATTGCATTATTAAAAACAATGTTTTCATTTAGTACATTATATTATTGATACAATGTTAAATTATCATAAAACAATTACGGCTAGTTGCGAAGAAACATGAAAAAATGTTCAAAAACTAAGGTTGAAAAAAACAAAAACTATACAGACACGACATTATTTCATTATTTAAAACATGAAAATCTGACATTGACAGATTTTAATTTAGTGCCAGAGGCCTACTGCTAAACTTGTTAATATCGACAAATTCTTCTTTAGTTAATTCGTGACGATCTAAATTCCATGATAAAGTTTTCATTAAATCAAACCAATGTGTTTCAGCTGCAGATATTGTAACAAATAACGTTGGAAGTCCAAACTGTCTTATAGCCGCAAAACAACGTTTTTTCTCTTTTTCCCAATGAGGGGAAGGTGTGCCTTGGGGGGACTCATGTCAAAGTTGTACCTTGAAGGGGACTCATGTCAAAGTTGGGCCTTGGAGGGACTCATGTTAAAGTTGGGCCTGGGGGGGAGGACTCATGTCAAAGTTGGGCCTTGGGGGGACTCATGTCAAAGTTGTACCTTGGGGGGGGACTCATGTCAAAGTTGGGCCTGGGGGGGACTCATGTCAAAGTTGGGCCTTGGGGGGACTTCATTCAATAAATCCCCATTCAATAAACCGACTGAAATAGGCCCTTTGCATGCTTAAGAGTGTATTATAAAAATTCGACAACGCTGTACCGACTGAAATAGGGGTACCTTGGGGGGACTTCATTCAATAAATCCCCATTCAATAAACCGACTGAAATAGGCCCTTAGCACTATTAAGAGTGTATTATAAAAATTCGGCAACGTTGTACCGACTGAAATAGGGGTACCTTGGGGGGGACTCATGTCAAAGTTGTGCCTTGGGGGGACTTCATTCAATAAATACCCATTCAATCAACCGACTGAAATAGGCCACTAGCACTAATTAAGTGTGACCTATAAAAATTCGACAACGCTGTACCGACTGAAATAGAGGTACCTTTGGGGGGGACTCATGTCAAAGTTGGGCCTGGGGGGGGACTCATGTCAAAGTTGTGCCTTGGGGGGACTTCATTCAATAAATCCCCATTCAATAAACCGACTGAAATAGGCCTCTAGCACTAATTAAGAGTGACCTATAAAAATTCGACAACTGTACCGACTGAAATAGGCCTCTAGCACTAAAAAAAGTGAAAATGTTGCTTTCGCGAAAAATTATATTTTTGGACATGGTGCCCCTTACATCCGTGGTGCAGATAAAAAATAAATGCTTTCAAACAGTTAAATATAATTTATATTTATTTTAATTTACATTAATTAATGAGAATCCGTAAAATCTGTAATTTGAATTTTATCTTAATGAAACTTAGGTTCAATTTTATCATAATTTATTATCTTTCAAACAAAAAAGACAGTAAAAGTTAGATAACAAAATTTTAAAAAATGCTTGTGAAACAAAAGAGTTTTTTTTTTTTTTTTTTTTTGAAAGAATTACACAACTTTCGAATAAAAAAAAAAAAAAAAATTGCTATATTTTTAAAGTTATACATAAAAAAAGTATTCAAAATTTTGAGCTATAGAATTACCTATATAGAATAGCTATTATTTAAGAACATATATATGTACATAAACATACACACACACACACACACACACACACACACACACACACACACATATATATATATTCTTAAAAAATCTGTGTTGGTAAATTTTTGAATTGTAGAAATAATAGGAGATTACCATGATTCTTAAGGGAATGAACCTGTAAGAGGATAAGCACTACCTAGTAATGAATGAAATTCTGAATGTTGCTATCATATACACATTATTTGAAAGAAAGTCTAAAGAAAAAGGTTTTGTCAGTCAGATAGAAGTATGAGGCTTCCCATCACTATCAATGTACACAAATGTTTATCGAATTTTTAGAACATTTTTTTGCAATTGATTAGGTAAGTGATTATTATTATTATTAGGAAATACTAGTAGAAGGCGAAATATCCCTGTCTGTCTCTGTTCTTTGACATTAACCCAAATTATACCCCTGTCCAAAATACAGTATGGACCAATTAAAAATCATTAAAAATAAACAATTAGATAACCTTTTGCAGAAGTCTCTTGGAATAGAAATACCTTTCATATGCAGGCTAAAGTAATGACTTAAAACAATTATTTTTATTAGAGTAACTGTCTTAAAAATGAAGCTTTATAACGATTTATTTTTCAGGTGTTAAAATAAACGCTTTTATAAAAAACCTTTTATAAAGGTGATTTTTTTAGAACTCTTTTACGATTAAATTGTTATACTATATTTTTTCCCAACTGATATACACATTTTTTCTAGTAAATTTATAAATACTATTTGTAGAAAAAAAGCAATGAAAACATCTTCTTTGTCCATTTTTTTTTTCTGTTTTATAGTAAGGGAGAGTGGGGACGAATGGGACATTTTTCCTCTATAATATTAAAACACAAAGTATATTTTGTAAGACCAAAATCGTACGATGTGGGCATGCGCGAGAAAATTTTGAACCAATTGGGAGAGGGAATATTCCTTTTTTTATGCAGAATACCGATGATAGATGAAGCAGACGATATTAATATTGATATTGTAGTATCTTGTAGAGTGGAAGAGAATTATTTACTTGACTAATCAGAACAAGAAATTAATATTTTTTCCAAATTTTAATTTAACTAGATTAATTTTTAGAAATTTACAATATATACATATTTTGCTGTATTTCCTCGATATGAAATGGTTTTCAATAAGATAATGGGTTCTACAGTATAAGGCTGGAAGGAATTTCAGATAGAGTCCACAGTGATTTTCATCAGTCCGTGACCGCTTCTGCAGTCTTTTCCAGAAAATAACAGTTCCTTTCCCGAGGTCTAGCCCGACCTGCTCTGGGATTCCTGCCTTTCCAAAACTCTGACGTGAACTCCCGTTTTCAGTCTCTCATCGTAAAAATTACAGTTCGTATTGGGCGTGTTTTTCTGAAAACAAAATCTCAGATGCAGGCCCTGATTCGCTCGAAATTCCATCATCGGTTCTGACGCGTTGAATTCTTCTCGAAGGAAAAGTTCTCAAGGCCCGCGGCTTCCCACGTTCATCAAAGGGAAACGGACATACCTTTCTACAAAGGAGAGATGTTCCGCTGCGAGCCGTTAGGCCCCAGACTGTCTGCTTCTTTGTACTGAAATGTCTCTTTCAATGATATATTGGAGTCGGAGTCTCTGCCTTTACAGCTGCTCCCCTCCCCTTAAAGAAAAATTCGGGGCCATTTTGGGGCCGAATTTTCATCAGAAGAAGCTGAAATTAGGATATTCAAATTCACTTCTAAAAGAGGCAATAGTCCCTACAAATTGGAATATCTACCAGAAAAATATAATGTTGATTTTTCAACAAAACCAAAATAATTAAACACTACTTTAATAATTTTTACACTTAAAATATATACTTCCCTGATTATACTGATTAATTTAAAAACACCAAAAAGAAAAAATTTTAATTTTGAAAATTTAACTTGCTTATTTACAATACAAAAAATTTCTTTTGCTTTTAAAGTTACATTCGACTTAAACAGTCTACGTGAGCTATCTCACGCCCTGGCCGGTGTATTACAGTGTAATCATATGGCTGCAGAGTTAATGCCCATCTCATTAATCGAGGGTTTTTCCCAGCATTTCTCTTCAACCAGACTAATGGATCGTGATCTGTTTCAATAGTGAATTTTTGTCCATCTAAGTAGTGCTTTAACTTTTTTATAGCGAATATTATCGCAGCACACTCTTTTTCTGTCGTAGTGTAATTTCTTTCGGGAGCAGTAAATTTCCTGCTCAAGTATAAGATAGGGTGCTCTTCCTTTTCTATTCTCTGAGCGAGGATTACCCCAACCCCTAAGTCTGATGCATCGGTCTGTACGATAAAGGGGTGCTCGTAGTTCGGAGCATAAAGAATAGGTTGGTCTGTTAATTTCCGTTTTACTTCCTCGAATGCTTTTTGCATTTCAGCGGACCATTCTATGCTTTCTTTGCGATTTTTCCCTTTTAACGCTCTAGTTAGAGGCTCAACAATAGTGGCATAATTTTCGATATAGCGGGCGTAGTATCCTACCATTCCGAGAATTTGTCTAATTTCTGTTTTAGATTTCGGGATCGGAAAATCCAAGACTGCCTGGATTTTAGCTTCTGCGGGCGACCGACGTCCGTTCCCTACAACGTGCCCCAAGTATGTTACGCTGTCTTGCGCAAATTGACATTTAGAAGGTTTTATTTTCAACTTTGCATCCTCTAGTTTTTTTTTAATTGTGTCTAAATGTTCCATATGCGCTTCCCAAGTCTTTGAAAATATGGCGATATCGTCTAAGTACGGTACGCAAAAGTTTTCACAGCCCTGTAATAATAGTGACATAAATTTACTGAACCTATATGGGGCATTCACTAATCCGAAAGGCATTACTAAGGGTCTAAAATTTCCCCAAGGAGTGGAAAATGCCGCATATCTTTGCGCCCTAGGTGTCAGTGGAATTTGCCAATATCCTTTCGTTAGATCTACAAGCGTGATAAATTTAGCACTTGAAACTAAGTCCAAACGATCTTCGATGTTCGGTATTGGAAAATATTCGGTTCTGGTTATGGAATTCAAAACGCGATAGTCCAAACATGGGCGTGGCTGTTTGTGGGGGGCTTCTACTAAAATTAAAGGACTACTATAGTCCGACTCCCCTATTTCGATTATGTTCAATTCAAGCATTCTTTTGATCTCTCTTTTGAGAATTTCTGTCTGTCTTTGAGACATTCTGTACGGTTTAATTCTAACCGGTTTGTCGGAAATTAATTCGATGTCGTGCTCGATTAGATCGGTGCGCCCTGGATCATTTGAAAACAGGTCCCTGTGGCGATCCAAAACCCCTTTTAATTTCTCTATCTGATCGGTAGTATGTTTCATTTCTAAATTTCCATTTCTTACGATTTCGTTGAAATCATAAACATTTGGGTCAGAGTGTGGATATACTATTTCTAAATCTGTTTCTTTATTATCCACGCTAGTGATTTCACTAAACAAAACATTTATCATCTCTGCCCTTTGTCTATAAGGTTTCAGCATATTAACGTGGAATACTTGAGAGGGCTCCCTGCTACCTGGAATATTCACAACATAGTTAGTCTCCGAGATTTGTTTCTCCACTGTACCCGGTCCGATCCAACTTACGGCAAATTTATTCGGCTTGTACGTCGCAACCACTAGAACTTGGTCTCCCGGTTTAAATTTCCGGTCAACTGCGTCCCGATCGTACCAAAGCTTCCTTTTCTCTCTCGCATCTTCCATCGATTCAATAGCTAATTCTTGGCATTTTTTTAGCCGATTTATAAGATCAAAGATGTATTCAGTAACGGGCGTTTGTTCCTCGTTTTCGATTCTGCATAATTTTTCAAAAATTATTGTCTCGGGAGTTCTTAGATTTTGCCGTGAACGAGTTCGGCAGGGCTATATCCGGTAGATTGATGCACGGTAGTACGCAACACCAATAATGCAAATGGAAGATTTTTCTCCCAATCTGCTCCGTTTTCTAAGCATAACACTTTTAATAATCGCTTTACGGTGCGGTGAAATCTCTCAATCGCTTGGGATTGGGGATGATGTATGGAGCTATGAATCACTTTTATTCCAAACTTTTCGAAAAAGGTCTCGGTCAATTCACTCGTAAAACTTCTTCCTAAATCTAATTGAATCTCTCGCGGGAACCCGAATCTGCTAAACATTCGTAAGAACCCGTTTATCACTGCTGGAGAAGTGATTTCTTTAAGCGGTATGGCCTCCGGATATTCCGAAGACAAACACATAGCTGTCAAAAGGTACCTATTTTCGTTTTCACTTAGAGGGAGTGGTCCCGTTAGATCAGCGGAAAACCGAGTGAACACTTCGGTTACTATGGGAACCCTTTTCATAGGCGCTTTCTTTACCTCTCTAGGTTTCCCTATCACCTGACAATGGTGACACGATAATACAAATTCCTCTATTTCTTTGACCGAATTTGGCCACGCGAAATACCTGAAGATTTTATCTTTCGTCTTTGTGACTCCGAGATGTCCGCCAACATTCGAATGACATAATTCCATTACGTCTTTTCTAAGTGTTACAGGAATAATCACTTGTTTTCTAACCTCCCCGCGATTTGTTTTAGATTGTCTAAAAAGGATTTCATTTTCTAAAATGAACTCGGAATTACCTTTGTTCGCTTTTTCAAAACACGGATTTAAAGTCGCGTCTTCACGCTGTAATCCTTTCAGCCTTTCTCTATTTACCCCTAGAAGGCTTAGAGACTTCTCTTTCTCAGAGGGGGGAATGACAATAGGGGTTTCTTCCCGTATCTCTGCTACTGCGTTGGTGGTTTCGGATTCTCGTAATCTCTCTCTCTCCTCTTTTTCGCTCTGCCTTTTTCTCGCGCGAGTTACTACTTGGTTGATTAACTCTGGTTTTTTCATTTTTGCGCCTTCGATAATTTCATGCGTTTGATTACCCAAAAGATAATGATTCATTCCCAGTGAGTCGTCAACTACTGCCGCTTTCGTGCTAACAGTCCCAATATCTGCAATCTTAAGCGTAACACTAGCGATCGGCAGGCAGTGTAATTCTTTCTGCAACGGCTGTTTGAGCCAAATACTTTCTCCGGTTAATTGCTCCGGTTTTATGTATTGTTTTCCTATAAGATCGAAGCTTGCTCCACTGTCACGAAGGGTGACAATTTTGACGTCATTTATTTCGGCCTCCCCTAAATAAGGTGCGAAACAAGATCCTAAATCGTCTGTAATTCCTATCTGATTTACAACTGCTGTTGATTGATCTTTAATTAATTTCGGACAATTAGTTTTGTAGTGCCCGACAACGGAACAATAAAAACATCGGATCTCGTTCTTTTTCTCATAGGCGTTCTCTTTCCCTTTGTTTTCCTGCGATTTTGTCCTATCGCGCCAATTAAATGGCTTTTTTCTTTGTTTTCTTTTGAAAATGTAAATTTATTTTTATCGGGTTTTCGGTCATCTTTTTCTTTACCGACCCAATTTTTCTTTATGGCTTTCCTAACGGATTCAAATTCA
The DNA here is from genome assembly GCA_963930645.1 of Salticus scenicus. Taxonomy (NCBI): domain Eukaryota; kingdom Metazoa; phylum Arthropoda; class Arachnida; order Araneae; family Salticidae; genus Salticus; species Salticus scenicus. The sequence continues at coordinate 170,781,648 of OZ005650.1, read as the reverse complement.
TCTAGTTTAATAGCTAATTCTTCGGGATCAGTCTCTTTCGCCCAAGAATCTAGAAACTTCTCTTTCATCTCTGCGCTAGCCGTTTTTTTTATCTGGTCGCAAATTAGTAATTTCTTCAAGCTCTCAAAGTCCCCAATTTCTAGTTTTTCCAACCGACCTAACAAGAATGTTTCCAAGTCATAAACTAAATCTCGAAATGACGTTCCACTTGATCGCTGGTGGTTGTTAAATTTTTGTCTGAATGACTCAGCGTCAACCTTAAATCGATCTAACAGATAATTTTTGATGTAATCAAAATCTTCTAATTTATCCGCCGGTTGTCTTAATATTTGTTCTGCTAATTTGGTGGGTAACAAAGCAAGTAATTGATTTACCTAGTCTGAGCTCTCTAACCCCAATTTACTCGCTTGACGTTCGAATAGATTTAAATATAAAGCCATGTCAGAATTTAACTCATCAAATTTATGAATAATAGATTTAAGTGGGGGAGTATATTTCCGCTCTTCTCTGCTAGAGTTTAAGCTTGTCGTTTCTATACTTTGAGATAACCTGAGACGTTCTAATTCGAATTCTCTCTGTGCTTTTTCACTTTCAATTTGGGCTAAACGTTCCTCTTTTATTTCTTGCGCTAATCGTTCTTCCTTGATTAATTTAATTTGGGCCAAAGCCACCTCTAATTTAAATTCTGCAGATTGTTCAATTTTTTTTATTATGGACCTTGTCCCATCGGTGGGCAGAATATCTACTTCCCATTCTTCTGCTAAAAATTTTAAATCCACTTTTGAATATTCGTGCAAAGCAGCCATGATTTTTGATTTGAAATTTTCCTACACAATTTTACTAAATATTCTCAATTTCCTAATTATTCGCAATACACATTTAGCAATTATTTAAAATTTCAAATACAAGCACAATTTAAATAAATAACTAAATAATACACTCTTTAATACCAAATTTGGCTTTCGGATTCCTGCAATATCTTGCAATACTTTTTACCCAATTTAAGCTTATGCTTACAAGCAATTTAAAAAGAACAATTAATATACACAAAAATAAGGAGTTCTTTCACACTGTGCAACCATAGATTATACCATAAATACACACAACTTAAAATTCTGAAAATTCTCTTAATGAATATAATTTAAATATATCATTCACAGTTTTTTTTTCTGCAAACTTCCATTTTATAATAAATATATCTACTTAATTTTCAGAATTTTCTATTTAGGGATAACAAGAACCCCTTTTTTTTCTGCTTTCTTTTTAAATTTCAATTTCTTTTACAATTTTACTTCCTTTTAATTTTCTTCAAGGTTAAGGAAATTTTCTTTTCCAACATAAATTTAAAATTCTCTTAACAAATTAACTATTTTGTCAATTCTAACTTTTAAATAATGAATTATTTCATTTAATTTAATTAACTAACCTGTTAATTTTAGACATTAAGCATTTCGCTCAAACATTAAAAATTTTCTGCCAGAATATACAAAGACAAACAATTTTTTTATTTTTACTAATTGCCTCTCAAGAATGAACGGAATATCCTTACCTTTACTGATGTTTTTCATCTAAGGTGGGCACATCTCCGCTGAGCGCACTTTTAGCAGGCACAAGACCACTACTCCAGGGATCGGTGCTCCTCTCCTTGATCTTTTGAAAGGGCACTCCGTCACTCCTGCTCTAGACTGGCTCTCCGTACGCTGTTTGGCTTCTCCCGTCTACGTCGAAGGGCTTCGTAACGCTGCTTCCGTACTAGGAACCGGTCGTTGCTTCCGTTGTTGCCTGGTCTACGCTGAGGATCTCTTCTGAATTCTGGAATCTCTTTCCTCGCTTCTGCTTAGATTCACTCTTCTCTATATACTGTAATCCGATAGAGCTGCCACCAAATTTTCTTTATTCTATTAGTCTGTAGTATCTTGTAGAGTGGAAGAGAATTATTTACTTGACTAATCAGAACAAGAAATTAATATTTTTTCCAAATTTTAATTTAACTAGATTAATTTTTAGAAATTTACAATATATACATATTTTGCTGTATTTCCTCGATATGAAATGGTTTTCAATAAGATAATGGGTTCTACAGTATAAGGCTGGAAGGAATTTCAGATAGAGTCCACAGTGATTTTCATCAGTCCGTGACCGCTTCTGCAGTCTTTTCCAGAAAATAACAGTTCCTTTCCCGAGGTCTAGCCCGACCTGCTCTGGGATTCCTGCCTTTCCAAAACTCCGACGTGAACTCCCGTTTTCAGTCTCTCATCGTAAAAATTACAGTTCGTATTGGGCGTGTTTTTCTGAAAACAAAATCTCAGATGCAGGCCCTGATTCGCTCGAAATTCCATCATCGGTTCTGACGCGTTGAATTCTTCTCGAAGGAAAAGTTCTCAAGGCCCGCGGCTTCCCACGTTCATCAAAGGGAAACGGACATACCTTTCTACAAAGGAGAGATGTTCCGCTGCGAGCCGTTAGGCCCCAGACTGTCTGCTTCTTTGTACTGAAATAACTCTTTCAATGATATATTGGAGTCGGAGTCTCTGCCTTTACAATATGTCTATGGCAAACGCCTAATTAAAGCTCATTGACGCCTAATTAAAGTTAATATTACTCCGTGGCTTAATCATAAAAATAATTCACACGATTAAATCAAATTTTCCAAGGAAGTATACCTATTAAAAATAAAGCAATTCGCGAATGCGTATCGGCATCTGTTATCTTCGTATTCGTTTTCGCTCGCCGAAAATTTGTGTACACTGAATGTGGCGCCATCTGTTGCCATGTCAATATATTATAACATATTCTTAACATTTTTTTTTTCCATTTCTTAGAAAAAAAAAATATTTTAAAATTAACAAATTATCAAAGTTTATTGTTCTTTAAAAGTTAACTTTCATCAGTTGAAAACTTTGTTTAGAAAAGATGGAGATAAATATTTAAAATCAAAGGGGGTTTTATTTTATTTTATTTATTTATTATTTATCTAATTATTATAATTTCTGATATTTCATTTCGATACTGTATTAGAATAAAAATAATTTCAAAAGAATGACATTAAAATATTGATATTTTATACAAGTAAAAATTTATTTATTTATTTATTTTTAACAGTATACTTTTGTTGAAATATACTATTTTGATAGAATAAAGTGTTATAATACTATTCCAGTAAAAACAAATTTTAACTTTTTTCCGATTTGCAGTTTATTTTTAGAATACAATAAGATAATATTTTGGATTATATAAAAGTGGTTTTACAAATACGGGAAATTGGGCATTTAAAACCGGTTAAAAGCAATGTGAAATATTAAAGCAAGGGTGTTTTAAAGTTTATGGCATGAAGAGATTTTAGTTGCACATCATCCGTCAAATTTTGACGGGTGTTAACTAGTGTTTTTATTAAAACGTTCACCATGTGTAATTCAGAATTTTGTAGCATTGCTCATAAGCACACTTCAGTAATCAGTTACAAATAAATATACTAACTTTAACAAAAAGCTATCATTTTTAATTAATATTTTTTTTTTTTTTTTTTTTTTTTTTTTTACATACACGTGCATTGTCTCAGTCATCCCCACATGTGTGGATGAATGGGACAGGACTGAAGTTAACAAAGAAAAGAAAACAAAATGGAAAGTAAATAAATTTTTAAAGTTAAATTGGTTTATGTGATTTTATTACACACTATTGATTTACTGAAATAAACAAAAACTGATGTATTGACTCAAATTAACATCGAAAGGCAAAAGTCCTTTGATTCGCACAGTTCCTAGTGCTCTAGGCTTTGGTAATTTAATCTAATAAGATTTAATCTAAAAATAAATAAATAAATAAATTAGACACTAGAAAGGTATAAATCATTATAATGTGTATAAATTATCCAGATAAATTTTTGTTTCCGATTGATCGGAAAAAATAAGCATTCTATTCTGTATTACATTAATAATCACCGGAATTTATTTAATTAGCTTGATTGAAATTGTGATTTTAATCAAATTATTATTGTTTATTTATTTATTTATTTTTTATTATTTATATTATTGATTTAAGTTGCGTTGAATATTCTAACTTATAATTTTTTTAATCATAATTATTATAAACAAAAATCGGAACATTTGATTTCGATCTATTTTTCTCTAAATCCATGCTACTTTTATAATTCCATGTTATAACTACTGAACTACAGGTTATAAAAATATTGAAAATCTATTTACGATTTGTTTTAATATAATTCTTGTGTGCAATTTTAAATTATCACATTGTGGGGAATGTCCCATTTATCCGCATCACCACATGATCATATAAAACAGGAAATATGTTTAATGAACAATTGTCAATATTCTTCTTGAATATCATAAACACAGTAAAAGATTATGCCTTTTCATCATATAAGAGTTATGTTAACGTTAAGAAAATAGTTAATTTCTTAACTACTATGCCTAATTGAATCAGTAAAAGTTACTTTGGCAGCAGAAAAGACACTTTAATTTTTTTCTGCCCTTCTATAGATAGCGCAACTCTGAAACTACACTTGATGAATGACCTCAATACTGTCATATATCTGAAAAATGTCAAGTTTCTGGTACATGCAAAACATAAAAATTTTGCTACTGTCTCATTCATCCTGCGTCCCATTCATCCCCACTCTCCCCTATAAAAAAGTCTTGTAAGAAGGACAACTATATGATCTTCAACCTTTTTTTTTATCACGTGAATATTCTTTCAATGTTATTCATCATCAAGGGCTGAAAAAAAAGCAAGGAAGCATTTTCTCAGTG
>OZ005650.1:170471879-170771879 GCA_963930645.1 Salticus scenicus | reverse complement strand
CGAGAAATTGCAACCCGCACTCAGTGTAATGCCACAACAGTGATACGTTCTTGGAAGAAATGGACAGAGGAGAACCAAACAAGACAAAAATATGGCAGTGGGGAACGCACTAGAACAATGGCACGAGACGGCAGACATTCCATACGCATGGCTGTGACGGACTGTACAGCGTCCTCTCGTGTGTTAGCACAACGTTGGAGCACGACTACATGTGTTTTGTTGTATAGCTCCACGGTTAGTCGCCGATTGCTGCAGCATGAACTGCGTGCGAGGGTTCCTCTACGCAGGATTCCCGTCTCGCTGAATCACAGACGGCTCCGACTTCAATGGGCTCAGCAACACAGCACGAGGCGTGCCCAGTGGCAACAAGTTATTTTCTCCGATGAATCTCGCTACAATCTGGAGTAGAATGATGGAAGAACACGCCTTAGACATTACAGGGTAGAACGCCTGATCCCACAGTGAGTTATCCAGCGTCATACTGAATAAACACCTAGCATAATGGTGTGAGGAGCTATTGGGTATAATTGTCGATTCATATAGTGCACATTGCAAGCAACCTGAACAGTGATCGCTACATAAGGGAAATTTTGGAGCCAGAGGTCCTTTTCATTCTTTGAAGCATTCCGGTTGCTGTGTTTCAGCAGGATAATGCCCGTGCACATGTTTCTCAGACTGCACAAGCCTTTTTCAGTGCACAATAGATTTCGCTTCATCCATGGCCTGCTTATTACCCGGATAAGTCGACCTTCGAGCATGTCTGGGACTTCATTGGCCGTCGACTCGCTCGTACAGCTGGTGGTGCGCACTGTAAAATTGAACTTTGGCGTGAAGTCGAAGCCATCCAGAATGACATTCCCCAGAATTACGTTCATAACTTGTATCATTCAATGCCACGGCATGTGCAGGCTCTCATCGCTCAGCGTGGCAGGCGTACAAAGTACTGATTTCAGACGTTCTTTTTTTTTTTTTTTTTTTGTCTTGTACATTTGATCGTTTATTTGTACTATTATCAGTAATATGTGGAATAAATTTCATTAATTTTGACAATTCTTTCAAGGTGTTGCAGTTTTCACAAACATGAGTGTATATGTGTAAATTTCACAATTATTCGGAGTTTAAATATGATAAGGCAAAAAACTAGCTACATTAATGAGGATTTTTTTTTTATATTAATTTTGATAATATATGTATAAAAAAAAAAAAAAAAAAGGAAGAAGGAGAAGAAGAAAATCAAGTTATGTATTAATGAAATGCGAAAATTCTCCATTTTTGAAGTTTTTTTAATGTGTAGCTCAATACAATGCTTTAATCTCTATAATTAATGAAAGGTTCTTTATTTTGACGTAGTATCGGAATGCAATAAATATTATTGTTAGTGCCATATGGAATAGTTGGCACATCTTAATTATTATTTCACGTACCGAAATTTCAGTTAATAAAATGCTAATTGAGGATGGATTTTATTTGAAGCCGAAAAGTGTAAAATACATTTGGAATTCATTTTTATAAAAATTAAAATAAATAATAATATTACTAAAATTTACTCTATAGAAAATGATCCAAACACCTTCCTTTTTCCTATTATTTGTTTAAAATCTGGCACTTATAGCTACACTCATTACGCCTATAACGTCTTGTTGAAGGCATACGTTTTAGAAGTAAGTGCCATTTTTATTACACTACCTTTCCATAAATTGTTTGACATTGCAGACGTTTAATTAAATATCTCAAAAATTATTGCACAAATTATCTAAAGAACATGCTATACTTCATACGTTTCGGGGAAAGTTTTTCCCCCCCCCCCCAAAAAAAAAAAAAAAAAAAAAAAAAAAAGAGAGACCAGTAAAAAAAAATAAAAGAAAAATGAATAGTTTAGAATCATCTTGTAAAAATTAAATAATTAATGCTTGAAATTTGTTCAGGTGCATCATATGATTATCAAGCTTATTCTTATTATCTGAGAGAATTTTTAGGAGAATATCAGGTATATTCACGGTGTTATAATGATTTATTTAAAAAATTGAAAAGAAAAATATTTTTTAGTTTTAACACGCAAGGTAATGAACCCACTCCAAAGTCATTTCGAAGTATCTTGACACACTGCATTAAACACAAAATACTGTAATCAGAATGCAAAAATATTAAATATCTAATGAAATATGAACATCTTTCCTTACCAATTTTTAACTGCACATGCGCTAGATTTAGCGAAATTTCATTTGCGTAATTTAACAGACTAAATTATTGAGCTACTTATACGAAAACCCCAAACAAATATTGTCAGATCTGTACGCGATAGAATGAATTTCTATTAGTTTTCTTCAAAGAAAGGCTAAACTACAAGAAGTTTTACTTACATTTTAATTTTGATTCAATCAAATATATAATACAGTGTTAGTTCATTGTAAATAAATACTGGTAAAAATGCCCTTATTTTCGTTATTTTTGTGCTTAATTTTTAAAAGGCAGTTATATTTTACGTATATATATATATATATATATATATATATATATATATAATTCTGACGTGAACTTTATAATTTAAATTCCAATGTTCTTTAATTATACAGATTTCATTTATTTAACAATCATTATTGATGAAAAGATAAAGTTAATTGACGGTTCGAATGTCAAAGGCCTAAGTTTAATCTACTCCCTGGTTATTGTTAAGGGATCCTACCCCGTATTTACGCGAGTTTACTAAGGAAATGTTCGAAAATTCGAGCGACTAATTCGAGAAGTGCGTGGGTGGTTCAAACACTGTCACACGTATCTTTTACTAGCTTTGAGAGCAGAGCCTATTGGCTACTGGTATAGCAACAATCATTACTGATTTCAGTGTCTGGTAAAAAACCGGAACCATGTAAATCTTAAGTAGTAAACTCTAAAAAAGGAAAACATGATATAATTTTTTTTTTTTTTTTTTCTATATTCGATAGGATTCGTTATGTAATTTCGACTTCCAATTTACGATAGGACCTGTTTTGAAAGGTCCAGGCCACGACTTGGCCATTTATTTATTTATTTATTTATTTATAATTTTTTGTTTTGTCAGTCTATCTGTGTATACGTGACATAAATATTCTGCCAACTCTAATTCAGCAAAACATGCACTGAATTTTATAAAATGTTATACGTATTTTCAGTTTTACACAAATTACTGCAATGAAATTTTGGTGTAAATCGTTTTACAAGTGCCATTGTCACTGTTTTTTTTTCCCATGTAGTTTAATACGGCAATGTAGATCACGATTTCGTATAAATGTACAAAGTGAATCTCCCTCCCCCTTCACACACATACGTACAGGAGAAGCATTAATATATATATATGAAATTATAATATATGTTTTCAGTCATATAAAAGTTGAAAATATGTAACAAAAATGACTAAAGGAAAATTTACGAGAAAATTAAGTTATAAGAAATATTTTATATATATATATAAATACTTGCCAGTACTTTTAAAAAGAATGGATGAACCAGTAGAGGATCAAGAACTTTTTTTTTGGGGGGGGGGGGAGGGGTGGGGGGTGTAAGAGTTTTCAAGTTATTATTCCAGATGAATGAAAAACTGACAAATGTAACATTCAATTGTGAATGTCAGTGCTTTTGGGGGAGGGGGGCTTCAGCCCCCAAACCCCCTCTTCACTTAGATCCGCCACTGGGTTGAACCATATATATGTGATAATTTAAAACAAAATTATCGTTTTTTTCTTTAAAAAACTATGGAAAAAAATGCTGTCTGTATGGCACAAAACTAACTTTCATCGACGTATGATAATGCAAAATTCTAATTTGGAGATCGTCTACATTCATCGTGAAAAATAATTTGATTATTATTACTTTTATTAAATATGTTGCACTGCGTGAAATTGTATAGAAAATTATAGATTTTTTTTTTTTTTTTTTTTTTTTTTTTTTTTGATGGATACAACGTAGTAGTTTGTTATTAAATATTATATCTGGGTTATTTAAAATATTTAAAAATTTTAATTCAATGACAGATGAATATTCTTATAAGTTGAAGAATTTCATTCTATAATATGCGATATAATAATAATCAAAGTAATAATAATAATAATAATAACATTGATTGTGCTGTATAGTTTTATATTAAATAATGCACGAAAATAATTTAATTTGATTCTTTTATCTCATTCATTTCTTTATTTAAACAAGGAAAAAAATTATTCTGCTTTTGCCAGAGTTATAGTTAATGTCATAAGCCTACAATTTGTCACATTAAAAGTTCAGCATGTTCATAGATATTTGGAAGAAAATTCTCCAAGCATTTATATTCTAATGCAGATTCCTTTGGGTGCATATTTCTCTACTTCAAGCATAGGTTAACTGTGAAAAACAAAATAATAATTGGTAGCTAGATATACCTCAATCTGCCAAATGAGTTTACTGAAAAGATACCTACGCTATTTTGTTTTCTTGAAAATGGTGAACGCCGTTTAATTTAATTTACCAATTCAAAGAAAATAGTAAGTTGTCAAAAAAAAAAAAAAAATCCTTGACATTAAGTAATTTATCAGTTGCTATCAGTACAGTTCCCTTCCGACCTGGCATACAGGAGGTTGTGCATCAAAACAAATTTACTCCGAAGTGATAATCTTTTAGCCACGTTCATATGCACAGTTTCCAATTCTTGACTTTCACGGATATTGGAAAAGCTTCTTTCTTTCTGTAATGTTTTTCCGACTACCGATCTGCAAAATGGCAACAACGCATTTTTCCCCTAATGTAACGTATATATATATATATATATATATATATAAAACTTTTTTATTATGAGACACATAATTTAATTAAAATATACATATAAAAATAATTAAAATTATAAATAGACGCTTCAAAATTCACCTGCATTTCTTCATCAGTATTAAAACAACAATTTTTATAAACTTACACAAATACTGAAAGAATTTTTATTATCGTAAAATGGAATATTATGTGAATTAATACTGAGGAAGAAATTCGGGCTGATTTCGAAAAGACTTTCTTTTTTTTTGTTTTGTTTTTTTAAATGTATATTTATTTTTAATGTACATTATAATGCACATTATTATAATTAAGTTATTTGTTTCATTTAAAAAAAAAAAAAAAAAAAAAAAAAAAAAAAAATCCGAAGTGACTCCACTCGACTTTCCGAACATTCAGTAATTAACAATTTTGTAGATAAAGTAAAGAAAGAGGAATTGTTAAACAAACAAAAGAGAGAAAACCATGATAGAATGTTTGAGTATTTTTCTCCATCTATTACACGTTGTTTTATTTAACGCTACTGAACTTTGAGCCCATAGATCATAATGATAAAGAATTTTTCGTTGTGTCCCTGTAAAATCTATAAATGCTAGATTCACCAAAATGCTTATAGTTAGTGCAACGGTGATTTATAATATTCATAAAAAATTTCAGCTCAATTGAATAAGGCGTTTAAATACTATCGCGCTTTTAAAAATTTGGCCCCCATTAGGCCATAATGATAAGAATTATTCTTTATGTCCCTGTAAAAAAAAAAAAACTGCAAGGGCTAAATTCACCAAAATCTATGCAGTTGGTGCAACTGTGACCTATAACATGTGTAAAAATTTTTTGCTCAGTTTAATAAGGCGTTTAGACGCTATCACACTTTTAAAAATTTGGCCCCATAGGCCATAATGATAATGAATTTTTCTTTGTGCCCCTGTAAAAAAAAACTGCAAGTGCTAAATTCATAAAATCTATACAGTTGGTGCAACTGTGACCTATAACATGTGTACAAGTTTTTTACTCAGATTAACAAAGCGTTTAGTCGCTATCGCACTTTTAAAAATTTCGCCCCATACGCCATAATGATAAAGAATTTTTCCTGGTGTCCCTGTAAAAAAAATGTAAGTGCTAGATTCACCAAAATGAATAGGGTTCGTACTATGGTGACTTACAATATACGTACTAACTTTCAGCTTATTCGAACAAAGCGTTTAGGCTTTAGCGTGTTCACTCACACACATTCACACGCACATACATACACACATATATACTCACTCACATACATATATCATCGTAAAAATAGTGAAAACGGACTCAGTGCACCTCGAAACGTAAAGAAACATCAAAATCTCAAATTCGGATTTTTGACATGATTACAATACTTTCCTCACTATAGTGTTCGGAAAGAAAAAAAAAAAAAATATATATATATATATCTGGTGTGAAACAACTACACGACTTCTACTACCCACTTTTACACGTATTATATGCATTTTTGAGAGATAATGTGATCAGAAAACATAAAAGTGACCTAAAGAGAAAATCGTTAGAGCCATTTTTGAGATACCAACTTTTACAAAAAATAAATTATTGACCGAAAAGCAATAATTACATACAAAAGGATATTTAAAAGTGACTTAATATGGCGAGTTTGAAAAAGATCCGTACAGCCGTTTTTAAAGGAACGCGCTTGCGAGACATGAAATTGAGCTATTTATACAGGACGCCTATTAATTTCCCTGAGCTAACCAACTATATCATTCGAAAGGACATCTAATAGAGTGTTTATATAGCAAATTTGAAGAAAATCTTTAGAGCCGTTTTCGAGATACGGACTTACGGTCCCACTTCCGGTCTCCGATGCCCTACTTCCGGTTTTTCAATTCTCACCAAAATTCGGAAAATTAATCTGACCTGTATTAGATCTGAAGTTTTGTAGTTCTATCTTTATTAGTTTCGGAGATACGATAGCCAGACGATTCCACACATACATACACACACACACACACACACACTGACGAATTGCCAAAAACCACTTTTTCGGACTCAAGGGACCTTAAAATGTGTAAATCAAGTGAAATCTCGAATTTTTGGACCAAATACAATACTTCCATTATCTACGGTAGTAGGGTAATGGAAGCAAAAAGTTTTTTATATTCTTAATATATATTAATAAGACCGTATATAATGTTTTTTTTTTTTTTTTTTTTTTTTTTAAAAAAGCTCATATAGGTCTGTAGCGGAAAAAAAAAATCAGATTTAATTTCATAATTTCAAATAGAAATTATTTAATTTTTTCAACGTACAGTCGCTAACAAAAGTCTCCGAACATTAGCAAAAATTCCTATATAAAAAAAATACACTTAATACAGTTTTGTTATATAAGTCCTTGTCGAATCCTGTTTTTAGACTGACTAAGAACAGGATTCGACAAGGATTTATTTAACAAAACTGTATTAAGTGTACTTTTTTTACATAGGAATTTTTGCTAGTGTTTGGAGACTTTTGTTACCGACTGTAAATATTGGTTTTATCAATCTAAATTTGAATATGTACATGGAAATGTACATATGAATATGTATGCTGTTGATTTCTGTCATAATATATCATTGTTATAATTCTGTTACATTCTGTTATAATACATTCTGTTATAATACATCAATTATGGAGCGTACCCAACTCCAGGTATATTGGATATTAGTTTATGTGAATAAAATTGCGTAAGTAAAGTCTGGTAGTAAAATAGTTGAATGGTAATAAATAAAACATATGCATAATTAGAATTCAAAGGCACCTGTTAAAAAGAGACTTTGTTAACAAATAATAACTAGTATCGCCCAGTGGTCGATACTCGACTTCTTTTTGCAAAGCAAAGCAAAATAATTGCCTTCTCATAAACGGAATTAAGTTGCAGCACAGCAGCGACAGATGACGGCCGATATGCACCCAAATTAAAACAGCATAGTTTTACATGTTATCCATCTTATACACCATCTTTGGTTTGGTGCGTTTATGCAATAAAGCAGTTGAGATGCAGCCGGTCGAATTGAGTTCGAGAAATCTCAAAACGTATAATTTTATCAAAAAAGGAAAACTCTTTTTTCTTTTTACTTTCTTCTTCTTTTTTTTTTTTTTTTTTTTTTTTTTTTTTTTGAATTGTACACTTTCATCTTAAAAGATTGAATAATAAATCTAGTTTTAAAATATGAATAAAAAAGTAGTAAATTTCTCTTAATTGAAATGCAAGGAAATCTCAAAACGTGTTCAGTTAATAGAAATGCAGAGAAATTTCAAAACGTGTAAGTTCATCGAAAACAGGAAATCAAAAGTTTCTCCAAATATTATACTTTATTCTAATATTTGCAGAGGGTATAGTAATAAATCGATTAAAAATAAATAAATAATCTATTTCAGTTAGTTGAAATGCATTATGATTTAGTTTAAAATCATGCCTTTAAATTGGAGCTGATATAAATCCCAAAAAAAAAAAAAAAAAAAAAAAAAAAAAAAAAAAAAGTGAACGAAAAATATTAGATCTTAAATAAATTAGAAGAAAAAAAATGGAACTCTCATAAATCAAATCCTTTTTTAACTTGCGTATATCTTCAACAGTATAAACTCATTCACTCAAATTTCTACCATCTAATGGCAGTTTTCTCTTAGAATAAAAAGTCTGCAGTCGAGAGTATATTCATGCTATATTGTACAAATTACCGTGTCTATAGTTTCTAAGGTCATGAGGATAAGTCACCACAGTTTGTTTAACAATATTCTAGTTGAATAAACTCTTAGTTTTATTTTATATATCTGAGTCTTTGTGCTTCTTATACCTAATAGTTAAGTTAACTAAGTTAAGATGGGGTCTGCGTCAACGCAAACCTCACAAGTTTTATTTGAGTTTTCAGAAATTGCCACATATATGAACTTCCTTCTTTAGGTATTTTTCAATGCATGTATTAAATTGAAAAATGCATAACTAATTAAAGTATTTTTAAATACCTCCTTGACATCGTAAGAAAATATTTTTTTTTGTATTTTGCACATCTGGCTAATCATACCTTTCGAATGATACCATTTTCAAATCTCTACCTCCATAATTAATATGTTAAAAGTGTACCACGAATTTCATGCTTTCCTATTAATATATAGGTAATAATAATAATAATAATAATAAAACACGAAAATGAAAGGACATGTGTATCACATAAAAAATAAATAAATAAAATAAATAAATAAAATAAATGAATAAATAAAATAAATGCATGAAATTAATGATTTTTTTTTATTAGGTCGTAACTGCGTAATTTTTTCTAAATTAATTTTCTCAACTACTAAATATGAACTTAAAAATATTGTTTTATGAGTTTACTTTCTTCATTATTTAGTCTACAATCTCGACTTATTAAAAGCTGTGTCTGGCAAGATTTTAAAATTTTTATTGTTATAAAGTTCGTAAGATAGTTAAAGTTCTTGTCATATAATAATGTACAAAAAGTTCAGTAACAAAAACACTTTAAACAATGGATTTTTTTTTTTTTTTTTTACATGTAAATTTTTTACCATTTCAATTTTTTTAAAATATATATATATATATATGTAATTATGAAAAATATCATAAAATGTATGAATTCAAAAATAAAATACTTATTTACTTTTTTTAGATGTTAAAAATAAATAAATAAATAATAGAAAAAGATATAACTAATTTGTAAGAATAAATGTAATTCATTTATTTATCATTTTCGTTCGAAACTATCTAAATTTTTTTTGTTACTTCTAACTTTCGATATAAAATTCATGTTAAATCAGATAAATTCTGATTTACGTTAAAATACTTGCTGTGACATTATAGAATACCAAGCTCTTTTTATTTCTCTTTAAAATCTGGTTTGAACTAGATTTCAATTTCAAAATGAGTAGTTTCAAATTCTACTCTGTGAACCAATCCATCTCTGTCAGTTTGTATGGCAAAATGATGAATGTGAAAATCTAATTTATTTTTTTTCCACAAAAAAAGAAATAAAGATCTTTTTTAGGATTGTACGCTATATTTTTAAATGTCTTGTCGTCTAGAAGTTTAATATAACTTTATTGAAGTTAATATTTTTCTAATTTAATTTGTAGCAGATATTCATGCAAATGTTAAACATATAATTAATTTAACCTGAAAATGTTTATTTGCAAATGATAAATGGTTTTAAATCCATGTTTTCTTTCTTTCTTTCTTTCTTTTTTTTTTTTTTTTTATGTAAAGAATTCTCGAATACTTAGTTTTTGTAAATAAAGCTAGTATGTTTTTTAGTTTCGATTGTTTGTGCATAAATGTTAGTTTTCTATAAATTGTATACTAACCAATACATATTATTTTCTTTTAATATCTTAGATATAAAAAATTCGATACAAAAGCAATAGCGAAATTTTTTTCATAGAGCTTTATTTTTTAATTAAGGTTTTTAATAATTTAACACACTAGCGGCCGAGCGGTTCTGCACTCAAAGTTGTTAGACGTGAGGTTCCAGGTTCGATTCCAGGTCACACACGTCGGCCTAGCCGTTCGGAGTTTTCCGTGGTTTCTTCCGAAATTTGCGTAAATTTGGGCTGGGACCCCTTAGAAAGACCTCCATGAAAGGCATTCCTCTTCATGCCTATGACCCTAGAGCAGTCAATCGGCCTTAATTCCCGCAACGCAGTCATTTGAATAATTTATAATATTTAATTGTACGAAAAAATGAACTAATTTAACCTTAATTTTATTCAAAATTGTATTATATTAATTGGCATGCTTGTGCTACTAAAATAACATTCTAAAATTATAAATATAGATATATATATATATATATATATATTATCTTCAATGGTTCAACATTATAATATGCTCTCAAATGGACAATTATATAACATAATGTAAACTATATTTAAAATAAAGGCAATTTGAAAACAGCAATGAAGCCAGAGATATAATATTAATTAAAACAAAAAACATTCAGGCTTTCATCAGAGAAGCCCTCTAATGCAGGATGGATGCAAAAACAAAATGTAGCTTGGCTTCCTAAATCTTAACAAAAAATAAAATAAAATAAAATAAAATAAAATAAATAATAATAATCACTGCATTCTGAATGCAAATTCGAAACTATTCAGAAACAAAGGAAAAATTGTAAAATTACATAATAATACATATACAAATATAAGAACTTGTAAAATGCTTGTAAAAAACACTTACCAAAATTGACAAAGTTATACGAATAACAAACAAAAACCGAGAAACGCGACAGGAAAAACATTTTAAATACCGGATGCTTAATAAATTATACGCACACTTTGAAGTGTAATAGAAGATTTATTTTCCTTTGTACCAGGTTAAACGTCTGGGAAAAATAAGGTTACAGTTCAATATAAAAATTAGTGTTATTTTCTTGTCAAACCGAATGTGTCAATAATCCTGATCGGCTTTAATGCATATTTTACACTATTCCAAAAACTTAGAATTTGTCTCGCAGACAAGTAATTGAAGGAGGTTCTGTAACATACTCACTTTTCCAATATCTTTGAGGGCCGTGGTAGCCCAGTCGGTAGAGCGCCTGCCTCGTAATTGGAAGATTGCGGGTTCGATACTCGAGCCGGCCAAAGACCGTCGTGTACATTAATGGTGGCTGGTGCACGTAAAATCTGTCGTGGCCACAATGTCCTCCCTGTTCCCATCAAAAATTATATCTCTGGGTGTCACCGAAGCAGGAGAGCCATCCCTTCTGTGGAGGATCAAAATTGCGATGGCATCTCTCCGGAGCACCTCTATCAGTGAGTCCCAGATCGTCGCCAATTGGCCCATCTGCGCAGCATTAGTGCGACGTAAAACCCAACCAACCAATATCTTTGAACCTCACCAACATTATAAAACTTCCAGTAAAAATTAATTACCTGCTTCTGCGATTCAAAGCTCAGATGTACGTCCACAATGTTGAAGTCCCTACCTTACCACTAACTTTGGCTGATTAGCTAGAATGATGATTCTGCTGCCACCTGAGGAAGAAATATAACATTATTTTCTCACAGAAATTTAACCTTGTAGAACGGGAAATAAATTTTCTATGAGAATTTTAAGTGAGTATACATTTTTGAGAAGCCTTGTATTTTAACAATTACGGATAGAAGTGATAATATAAGGTGGATATCCATTTGATTTCACAATATTGGACCAACTGCGAAATGCAACTTCAAGACAATCGCAATTGTGGTAAATTGTCCTAATCCTAGAAATTTGTGAAAATAAAAACTTTAATACTTATACATTCAAAACTTTAATACTTATACATGATAACCAATTGGTTAAACGAGGTAACTTTAAAACCAAACACTAACTCCTTATAATAAATGATAATAATCCAAAATTCCTTAACTAACTTAATTTTTTAAACTAAATATATATACCTTCAAAACTAGTGTGTTAAAAAAATAAAGATAAATAACAGCAGAAAAATTAATAAAATTAATAGCTATAAGATCGTCAATATACCTAAAAATATTACATCAGAACTAACTAATTTTTTTCTCATAAATATATAAAAAATACATTGGTAAAGGCACTAGAAAAAAAAAATTTTTATGAATTTCTTTAATTTCAAAAAATAATCATTTCCAATGCATAAAATATTTTCAAAAACACAACATTTAAATAAATTAATCCAATTGTTTCTTCTAAAATCTATAATTCAACTAATTTTATCCCATTTCTTACTATAAATTATAAATACGTCATAATTTTGGCTACTTCCAAATAAATTTTCAAAGTCAAACGCGTTGATCGAATATATCGTAAAATTTTTACTAGTAATATAATCTAAAACTGGACTGTTGCGAATAATTATAAAACTACTTTCCTTTCTATAAATAATATTACGTACTTTATTTAACAAATTGCAAATTTTTTCGTGAGCAAAATAACCATAACTAAACATACCACATGTAACATACATAAATAGATATATATACCGGGTGTCCCATAAGTCTGTAGACATTTTAAAAATTCTTTAAAAATGAAGGAATTGGTAGAATTGAACGTGGTTTGCGAAAAAGTTATTTTTTTTTTTTAAGTATTTTTTTTAGTTCCCCATCATACTATAGGTATGGGGAACTTAGGTAATCGTAAAAATTTTCGACCTCGGTTTTTTGACTGTTTTACACGTTTTCAGGTGTGGGGAATCCGAAAATGACAAAATTTGTATGGTGTCTGCCTGTAGGGTGTCTGTTAGTGTGTCAGTCCGTTAGTGTGTTAGTCCGTTAGTGTGTTAGTCCGTTAGTTTGTTAGACTGTTTACACGATATCTCCAGAACAAATAATCTCAGAGAGGTCAGATCAGTTTTAAAATATTACTTACGATACTGGCAAGAACCCTATTCATTTGCAACAATCGAATCAAAAAACTTCATAAGTTATTAGAAATTTACGGTTTTCTTAACATGGGAGAATAGGACAAAAATTCACTTAAACGTGCATTAAATGGAAACATTTTACTGTAAAAATATCAGACCTGTTTTAAAATATCAGTTTTGATGCCGGAATGAACATCAGTAACTATAAATATGCTACTTTGAAAATTTCGCAAGTTATTGGAAATTTACGAATTTCTTAACATGGCAGTATAGGGCAAAATTTCACATAAACGTCAATTTTGAGAGATATTTTCATCGTAAAGATGTCAGACTACTTTTGATATATTATTTAGGACACTGAAATGAATATTAATGATTATGAATTTTCCAATATAAAAATTTCGTAAGTTATTGGAAATTTACGAATTTCTTAACATGGCAGAATAGAGCAAAATTTCACATAAACGTGAATCTTGAGAGATATTTTCATCGTAAAGATGTCAAACCACTTTCGAAATATTATTTAGGATACTGGCATGAATATCATAGACTATGATTTTTCCAATTTAAAAAATTCGTAAGTTATTTGGAATTTACGATTTACTTAACATGTCAGAATAATGCAAAATTAAGCATAACTTCCATTTTGAGGACCATAAATACATTAGATAATTTCAAAATTACATTTATGATATTTGTTTGAACATGATTGAATACAAATATCGTAATAGGAAAATTTCGTAAATTATTCGTAATTTACTATTTTATTAACACAGCGAAATTGTAAACTTTTCATATAAATATGAATTTTGAGGAATATTGCATTGGAAATAGTAGCATGAAAACTAAACAACAGAATTGACCCTGATAAAATAAATTAATAGATTAGAATAAGACAAATATGTCGAAGTGAACGGTGGATAGCCTATTTGGCGGAGATTTCATTCTGTGACTGTATCGAGCTTTGGTCAAATTCATTCTTTTTAACATGATTATAATATGTCTCGCACTAGAAATTTATGAGAACATAAATATGATTGGGAACTGAGCAGAGTCAACCTATACCAACTAGTTTTTTTTTTTTTTTTTTCCCCTCAGAAAAAAAAAAAGGTTAAAACTTTTGTCGATAGAGGGCGCTGTACTAGAGCAAATCGCACATTTCCGTGAAAAACTATATTTATTTGTATGCAGCATATAAATACTATTCTATGTGTCCGCCATCACCACAAATAATAGTTTGTGAAGGAGTTATAACACTATTGATTGCAAATTCATTCGGTGGTTTTTACCTAAGGGGGAAAATTTTCACAAATAATGCTTTATCCACCAAGTCAGAATCGCAATTAAAACTGCATGTAAGCGCAAGTAGGTGTCAAAGTAGGAAATAAGCTGTGTTAATCGTAAAATCGTGCAATGTATAGAACTCTGAATTGTATATTTCTCATTACACATCCCTACAGCACCCTCCATCGATCAAAATTAAAAAAATTTTTTACCCTCCCCCCAAGCAAGAAAAAAAATGAATAAATATATAAAATGAAATAAATAAAAACAAAATCTCCCTTAACGAGAAAAATATTTTCGAAAATCGCATTCAATTCTAGCAATTCCTTTAAATGATATGAATTTTTAAAACGTCTACAAACTTATGGGACACCCAGTATATATATATATATATATATATATATATATATACATATATATATATATAATTTAGCAGTAAGAAATAAGATTTTTATTTTATCAATATTTATTAATAAACATCGAAATACCTTTTATCAGTATTACCATTGATCGAATTGAAATATAAATTTTCGTAAAACCCTAACTTATTAATATAATGTGTTGTTCGTATGCTAAAAAGACAGGTTAATTTGTGAATTTTTTTCAAGATATTTGACAAATCGGCTGAAATTAAAAGTGTACTGCAATTTATGAATAAACAAAAGCTGTAGTTGAAGAGTTAAAACTACCACCGTTTTCCCTCAACCCCCCCCCCCCCCTCCTCTTGTGGTGAGCGATTTACTAAATCTCCTGAAATTCACTTTTAGGTATCGGTATTTGTCAAATTTTAAAAGAAAGGTGATGTGAAATCACATCTTACCTCATCCCCCTTCTTCTTTCCTTCCGATTACCTAAACTTCCTTAATTCGGTTTTTAAATAGTTGCACAGTGTTTTCCAAACACTTAGCGTCATTTTTGATACAGTTCTACTCGAAAATCTGTATTTTGTAAATTTATTACCCCCTTTTCTCCACAAAAAAATGATATTCACTCTTTTCTTCCCTTAAATTCGAAAATTTTCGAATATGTACTGTACACCACATATACACACACACATCGGACTACCAAAACCACCTTCACACCAAAATTCGTGACACACCTATTATAGGATCTCCGCGGCCGTGTTCAGTCAACACCACCTGTAATAATGCCTCCGAGCTGAGCTCTACGTCACGTAAGATCGGCCGATTTCATCCAATCCCCACGATCCAACATGTACCATAGGAAGTGTTGATTGGATAAAATCGGCCGATCTTCCATGACGTAGAGATCAGCTCGGAGGCATTATTACAGGAGGTGTTGGTTCAGTAAGGCGCAGTGAAAAAAAAATTAATCTCCAAATGTAATAGCGATCAAAAAATGTCTTTTAGACTGAATAAGAAAAATGCCAAATTTAAGAATTTTTGCAATATAACTTGATAGTTCCCCTCTGCTCGAAAATGTCAAAAAAAAATTCCAAAAACTAATTATTTTTATAATTTTTAAACTCATATATAAATGTCTTTCCTTACATGTAATAAAAGGTTGATACAAATGTTATTTCTGGGCTGTGCAAAGTTTGAATATTATCTAATAGTATCTTGAGGGTCCATAGTTCCACGAAAAATGCCATAAAAAAAGAGTATTTTAATATTATTTTTAACGCATAATTAAATATATCTATAAAATAACGAAAAATCAATAAAAATGCACGTTTACAGGTAGAAATTTATTGTGGAGTTTCAATAATCCTTTTAGTACTATTTTCTAATCGCATTCTTTTGTAATATTCATCCGCAATTAAATAGGATGAATATAATTATTTGTAAATGGCGGTATGAAAATATTATATAAATTGTATAATAGTAATGACACCGATAAATGGTATTTAAGGGCTGTGCAGAATTTTAATCATATCGGAGACCATCTTAAAGATCCACTGTAGCAAACAAAGAAATACAAATAGATGAAAAAAATGGATTATATGAAAAAAGTCCTAATTATACAGTTGCAACCATCTTTAGTTAATGAGAATTGTACACAGTTGACTCTATACATGTAACAAGATTAATGAAAATAACTATATGTTTAACTTTAAGTATATCCTAATACAGCCATTTTTAAAAATGATCTTCGTTACTTGATAAAGTTCACTTGATAATTCATTTGATAATTCATTTGAAGTTCTACATTAGTTCACTTAAACATGAAAATCATTTGTGTACTGAAACAAGGAATCAATCTGACAGATGCTATCCGTTTTCGAATAAAGTCATTCCTTGAATTTTCTCCGCAAAATACGGCTGCTGCTACTGTAACTAACTTGGCACATAAATCTGTTGCTTGCAAATGGCAAGGTAGTTTAAGAACATCAAGAAATCTTTCTTCTAATTTAAACTCCTTTGAATTTCTTCAGTTAAATATTTTTAACTTCAAAAATAAGCAGTGGTGGAAAACTATTAACATCTGTGCCATTCAATCAAATCAATATAGTCCAACACATTGAAGTTCAATTTTTGAATATTGAAATATCTTATACACTAACATTTTTGTTATCCGCAGGCTTTCAAAATTCATCGAAATGCCAAATCCTGAATGTGTGTTCGCTTATCAAATAACATGTCCCAAAGAATGTTTTTAGAGTGGACGAAGAACCAGTTTTGCTGATTAACAGGATGTATCACAAACGAAATTTCTTCTCTAAGAAATCTAGACAGCTGAATTATCTGCCATATGTGAATAGCGTAGGTCCTTGCATTAATTTGATGACTTTATTGCAAAAAATGCAGAGGCGTAAACCTTGAACATAGAGTAAGTTAATGTTAACAGATTTGATGAAGGATTTGGCTAAGCAACATATAAAAGTATACTATAATTGCCCGTTGTCAAATATTTTGAGTGTGACAATTTTCCGGAATTCCTGACTGCTAAAATTTTTGAGAATCAACCTGCAATAACAGTTTAATTCATTTTGGGGAGAAACTTAAGCTGCATATCTAAATCTTTATAAGAAATCTCCGGCATCTCTGAATGGATAGAAGTAAATTCAACAACAGTAGTTCAAAATTTATCTTTATCAATCGTACCAGAAAATCCTCGTGGTCTAAGAGTAGGCCCATTTAAATAATATATGCGATACCTGAGCGAAGCTAACTGGCGTTTAAAATCTAAGAACAAGACACAAAATGACTTCTGGTGCGATCTAAGATTAACCACTTTTTTTTTACATGAATAAACATGCTGGGCGGGCGGGCGGGCAGTAAGTTATCAGCAACGGCATCTATAATATTTTTTAACATGCTTTTATTAGCTTCACCTGTATGTATGTTTGCATAGATGTTTGTAACCGCTCTGGGAGCAAACAAAAAATCTATATTGTAAAAAAAAAAAAAAAAGCCTTTTTACATGAACGCTGTGGTTGTGAGGTAAAGTTCCGGGTTACGAATCTAAAGGTCTAACGTTCGAGCCCAGTCAGGGAAGACTTTTTAAAAATGGTTTTTGTTTAATTCTAAATTATTAAAAAAGTTCACATTTCAATAAAAGCGTGTTCTTTAATTTTTTTAAAACTATCATTTTATTTCCCTTTCTTTTTTCTTATTTTCTGTTTACTGCATTCAAACTAAAAGTATTTTCTGATTGTATTAAAATTTTGAAAAACCCTTAAATATCAATTTTAGCTATTGTTACTACAATTTGTAAAATATTTTCATACTATTATTTACAAGCGATAATATTCGTCTTATTTAATTGCAGATAAATATTACAAAAAGATAACTATTAGTGGTAAAAAGATTACGGACACTCCTTAATAAAGTTTTGACCTATAAAAATGCATTTTTATTTTTTCTCTGTTATTTTATATTAAGAGAGGTATTTAATTGTGAGTTAAAAACAAAAATAAAATACCCAACTTTGTGAATTTTAGGACACTTTTGGTGCAACTGTAGACATATATATATATATATATATATATATATATATATATGTATATATGCTATTACATATAGAAGAGATATTTATATATAATTATAAAAACATAAAAAATAAGTAATTTTTGGATGTTTTTTTTTTATATTTTGAAGAAAAAGTGGACCCACAAGATATATTCCAAAACTTATGAAACTTGGTATTGTTAATATTTAACGTAAAAGACAACTTTTGGCCACTATTACATTTTGAGATTGAAAAAAAAAAGTTTTTAGACAGCAACCTAGTGTTTAGTTATTGAGTGGATGCATATATAGATAAAGGGCTATGTGAAAAAATATTTTTCCCTATACCTTGGGGGCGAATTTGTATAATTCCTAAAAATGGTATTTAGGTGCATGGTCTGTTAAATTTTAAAAGAAAACACTCACGAATATATACATGTGTATTTTATTTCAAATATTAAAGAAACTGTGAAATCACGTTTTGCTCACTTTTAAATGCCGGAAGGTCGAATATTGCAAATTTCTTAAATTGGTTTTAGATGTTTATGCTTGTTACATTTTAAATTAAAAAGCATATGGATATACTTTTTTTTTCTTTCAGATATGAAGAATTTTGTGAAATTACGTTCTGCCACCCTCCCATCCTGGACTAATTTTGTGAAATCACTTCTCAGTTGGAGTCTTCGTCATGAAAGAAACGTTTTCAATAAAAGTCATGACTGTAGATGCAAGGATTTGCACTAAGCGACTATTAATCAGTCAATCGATTTGACAGGACAACTGATTTTATATACATAGATTATCCACATATATTGAGGGAACTGTCCTACTTTTCAATACATTTTATGCACACATTTTTAGTCATGGCGTCATTACATTTTCGTGAGATGAATAAAGTTCAAAATAAAAGTAGTTGCCAGAGAATGTATTTTTAAGATTTAGTTTCTTATCTTATAACTAAAATTATAAAAGAATAATTTTAATATAATAAAGAGAACTAATTAGAACTATTGGTAAATTATGGCTTTTCAACAAATTTTAATAACGCGAAAATTAAACACTAGTTAATTATTACGAAAGAAAACCACTTTATTTCATGTTATCATTAGAATAATAATTACTTAACAAAACAATGAACTTTCTAGTTAGTTAATTATAAGAAGCCTTCAGTATAATTTAAAAGGTAATCAAATATAATTTAAATTGCAGATTAAATTAAATTAAATCATTTTTCTTTTGATATTTTAATGAAAATTAATATAAATTCTGAATTTTCCCTTTGAAAAGCTCTTTAATATGTAAAAAAAAAAAAAAAAAAAAAAAAAAAACTTAAGCACTTTACTCTACTGATTTTCATCATCAATTAGTTTTTTAATTACTTTATTACCAAATGATATGCGTTATTCTAAACTATTAAAAAATTAGTCTTTGCTAAAATACACAATAATAATTCCTTTTAAAGACTTACTTTAAAATGACTGTGAAATTAAGAATAATAAAAAAAAAGAATTATTTTACTTATTTAAGATTATAGAGATATTACTAAATTAATAAGATTTTATATCAATCCGAATGATTTTATAATATATCAAAAAATCGAACTTAAAAGTAATTACTGATGATAAATTTTCATAATGGGAGCATTTCAAAAGATTTTCTGAGAAAATGAAACTCTTAATTATAGCTGAAGAATAACATATTCCAATAAATGAGATTTTACGAGTATAATAACTTTTTTTTTCTTTTGAAATTTTGGTAATAAAGATATCAAAATGAAAAAGAATATCTTTAAATGTAATATTATATAATCATTACTTTGTTTAATAATTTTTGCTTTAGATTAGTTAAAAAATAATTAATATAAATTTAAAGAGAATTATTAATATATATATATATATATATATATATATGAAAACTTATAGAAAATTCTTAAACATGAATAAAGGATTATAAAGTAAAAAAAAAAAAAATAATGAGCTGATTGATAAAATCAGAAATAAACGAAAATAAATCAATGGAAGAATGAGGAATTCGAGTAAACATTCGTATTTTTTTAGTTTGGGGTTAGTTTCGATATTTAATTCCCAGGTAGCACTAAGACATTGGCCAATATAAAAATATGATATCGGGGAATATAAAATGAACCCTCCCTAAAAAATATTTACAGATATTTTTTTCTGATATCTGGGAATATTCACAATATTTCCTGACATCAATAAATATCGCTTTTTGAAATTTCAGACGCTACGCATGCTCAAAAGCCACATTGATTCTTTTCATAATGTAGGCAGATGTCTCCTAATATCCAAAAAGTGATATTGCTTGTCGAATGTCGGCAGATATCGCTGATTGTTGTTAAAATAATATCATTTTTACGACATTGGCTAATATTAACAAATGTTAAAAATAAAGCCTTAGAAAATTATATTTCTTAAAAACATATTAATTTATAAAAATTAATTTTCTAAATATTGTTTTCGGATCATGATTTTTGTAATTAATGAAAATAATTCTTTTAAATGCTTTTTATAATATGGATTTTAAATTACGTCTGTCAATATTCATAAATATCGTTAATTTGACGTTTGACATTCAGTGACATTCAAAATACCGGCCAATATTGGTAGGACATTGGTGGATATTATTGTGCTACCTGGGTTATGTATTCGTGGATGAAACTGTAAGTAACATTCTAAAGATATTTCAAAATAATTTCAGATAAGGTAAAATATTCTAAACTACATATTATCAATATGTTGATACTAGTAATTTATTTGTAAATTACTAGATGTACACACACTGTCCAACGAACCAGCGAGATATTCCAGAAATGCTTGTTAGCGGCATATGTATGTAATATCGCTTATCATGGTGTAGGAAATGTTCTGCTGGTATGGAAGTGGTCCACTGGTGCTACTGGAGAGTAAACAAAAAGTCATGCAATACATGGACAGATTGGTAGATGAATTGCATCCAGCGAATGCTACATTTTTACTATGAAGGAGTTGGATATTTCAAGGACGATAAATGTAAGTTTAGATCGTACCAGAATCGTCCGAAAATATATTTAATGAACATTAATTTGACTTGTAACAGCTTATGCGGTTTCGAAAAGGCCGGATTTTCATCCAATAGTAAATGTTTGCGACATGTTGGAAATGTGCATCTGACAGTAGTCTCCTTCTCCACCCAGTTTACCGGAACTTAATGTCTCTCTGTCCAATGCATGATATTCTTTGCCGTAAATGCCTCCCAGAACCTTGTAGATTCGATGCTCGTACGAATACTGGCTGTTATTCTTGCAAAAGAAGATCCAATATGCAAAAGAAAAGGTCTAATAACATATTAATCTGAAGTTTCTAGTTCATTGGCAGTGAGTGTCTGCTCAAGTACTTTCAGTATATTTCATAAATGGAATACATTATTATTATTATTATTATTATGCAATCGTAGCTAAATTTTATCCTGTAAAGTGAGAAATATACCTAGAAATATAGCTCACATGATACTGCTTTTCTAAATTAGTGAAACACATTTTTTATATCACTAAAAATATCACAAAACACGTTTTATTTAAAAAAGGGTTCCAAGATTGTTCTTAAAAGGTTTTAAGTAGACTATATTTACCTATATCAATAGACTATATTATAAATATATGAATATAAATTAATTTATATAAATATTATAAATGCAATAATTTTAAGGCATGCAAATATGTATGCATAATGTAAATGTATTCTTGTTTGTAATGCACAGATTTTTTCAAAACTATTTTTAATCAATAAATTAATGTGAGTGTTTTTTAATAATTTTAATTACTTGTACGAGTATGTTGTTTCAACTTGTTGGTTTATAATAAACTTTTAATAAATCTTAAAACTAAACTGCATTTATTTCCATAAAATTTTGAAGAATATTTAAATGCAATTTTCGAACCATTTTTGAAGTAACTTTCTATCTAAATATAAATTTGTCTTTTTCTTTATTTCTGCATAGAGTTATTCCTGAAGTTTCAGATTAAAGGTTTTAGGATCGTCAATCAAAATTATTATTTAACATTTTATAAAGATTATTGTTAACAATAAACGATTTGTTTTATTATTACATGTATTTAATTATGCTTAAGACGTATTCAGATATCTAAACAAAACTGCGGAATTATTTTCAGACAATATAAGAAGTGTAAGTTTTGTAGTTAAATAATAACAACAATAATAATAATAATAATAATAAATAAATAATGTTATATTTTGTACAATTAAAATGACATTGTAATTTACAATTACACTAATTAAATTAACTTTCATTATTAATGTGATCTGGAAATTAAATTAGTTATTAGTATTTTAGAAAATATATATTTTAAATAATTACATATACATGTAAAAAAAAAAAAAAAAAAGAGAGAGAGAGCTTATGTTACTTGATTCGTATATGTATAAAAAATCTGACAATAAATATTTCTAAGATAAATGTTTTGACATGAATTCAGAAATTTTTTAAAAACGTATTTGTATATATATATATATGTTAAGTACAGAAAGCTTATTTTTCATTTCTTTATATATATATATATATATATATATGAAGAAGACAATGAAGTAATGACTTTCCTACAAAAAATAAATAAATAAAAAGGTTGAAAACGCGCAGACTTCCTAGGCGTTGTTAAGAGTTCTCCATCTAGGTGGAAATCGAGTATGTGTAGGTAGATGGTTAATGTTGATAGTAGAGTTATTGTTCTCAACTGCACTCGTTTGCCATCTATCCAAATACTTCAGCAGGTTTTCAAGAATGATGCTATGAGCGGCACACACGATTTTAAGTAATCTGGGGGCTATAAAGGTCGTGACATGTGTGTTGAAGATAATGCTCGTTCTAGAAGCCTTCCATCATCTTGAAACGATGAAAAGAATTGAGAAAATCTGACAAAAAATGCAAGAGAATCGTTGTTTCTCAATTGACGAAATTTAAATCAGACAAGAGTGAGCCCAAGTTCGAACTAGTAAATTTAGGAGTGGGCTGTTGTCCCCCCCCCACCGTATTTACCAGACTTAGTCCCATGTGACTTTACAATACTAAAAATAAAATCTAAAACGGAAGCGTTTGGATAATGTCTAGGCTATTGAAATAGCTTCGTAGCTGGCACTGTACGATACTACAGTTGAAGAGTTCCATAGCTGCTTCAGACTGTGGGGAAAAACAAAAACAACAACTGGACAAGTGCATAAATTCTAACGGAGAGTAACTACTTGAAAGTAACTAAAAGAATTCTATACAAAACTTAATAAATTTATCATTTAATAAAAATTTAATACATCTATCATTTACTCTTTTTTTTTTTTTTTTTTTTTTTTTTTCGGATGCTGCCTCGTACATCACAACATATATTTTTATATATTATATTGAAAATGATTGCATGTTTACCAATAAAAAGTAAATAACTATCTTATAAAAAATAAATAACGTCATTTATTATAAAGCATTATTGACATTGTTTCCAAACTCTTCTTATGTACTAAACTTTTATAAATATATTTCCCAACATTTTTCTTTTAAGTCCTTGTAAATGTTCTACTTTAATGTAATTCGAATAATATCAGATATGTGTGCTTTCCCAATGATATCAACATACAAAATAAGATATCGAGACATTAAGATACAAGACCATTTATAGCAGATAAATGCATAAGCTAATCAAATAGAGACATTAGGAACGTAATGTCTTACATTATACATCGACATGTAAAGATGATACATTTATTTTTTAAAACTATTTGTTGGAATAGTTTTACTTAATGGCAAGTTTTTATTGTTTTGCTTTTTTACAGGAGTCCATCTTTTTATATAAAGGTGTTTTTAGATTCATAAAATGTCTTCTTTTATGACCTATCATATAGAATGTAGATTACATTATAAATTAGCTTCGAATTTTATCTGTAAATTTGATCTATTAAAAAAAAAAAAAAAAAGAAAGAAAGAAAGAAAGAAAAGGTGTCTTTTATACGGCCTTTATTTACTTATTTATTTATTTGTTTTTATTTTTGTAAAAAAAAAAAAAAAAAAAAAAAAAAAAAAAAATTAAATTAAATTAAAAATAAAAAATAAAATTAAAAAAAAGGTTTATCATTTTAGTGTGCTGTATTAGAAACACAACGTTTTCGCATAAAAGGTGAAACATTTTCAAGGTAAAATACGTTAATTTTTAAAGTAAAATCGGTTTTGTTAATGTATTAAACGCAAAATATACAAACATACATATATATTTCAGTTTTATTTTCATTTTTTTAGTATTTTCATACATATATGTCAGTTTTTTTAAATATTCAAAACCCCGAGAGATTTCTGACACCAAAATGAATATTTTCGAAGACATATTAAAAAGAAAATTTATTTTGATTCAAACACATACGAGCAGTAGTTTTTTATAAAAAGATGTCTATGAAAAAAAAAATCCTTTATTTATTAACTCCAATTTATATGCAATACTTTCAGTCATCTTTTATGTGTCATATGAATGTCAAACGCATGAACACATTACTTCTGAATTTAAAAAAAAAAAAAAAAAAAAAAAAAAAAGAGAGAGAGAGAGGAATATTGTCATCATTAAGTGCGTTCTGTATCAGATATAACTAAAGAGAAAAATCTTTCTAAGATTTCCTTTTTTTATTTAACTCTGGCACACTAAATTGATAAAAAGTAAATTAAAGTATTTAAATACTAACATTACTTCTGTGAAATTCTTTCATATAAAGAATAAAAAAAAGTAAAATTTACTTTGAAATATCAGACACTATAACGTATATTATTTCTTATTAATAATCATGAAAAATAAAATTTGTGCAAACGTCCTTTTGATTTATTATTCTTATACGGTAATTAATTTGTGAATATTTTATGATAGTTTATAACCTATAGTAATTTTTTTAATTTAAAATTATAGCACTGTAATAATAAGAATCTGTAATATACCATTAAAAAAATAACTGTTATAATTATTTTTAATTTTATTTCATAGTTTACACATATATAGATTTAGTTCATTTTGATCGACATAATATAGCAGGATGTAAATGTATATAGAAAGATTTTTTATATATATATAATTAATAAAAATAGACAATACAGTTTTAATTATTAAATTATATACGAAATAGAAGTATTAATGAAGCGTAATATACACAATATAAACATAAGATAAAAACTGAAATGCATCTTAGGTTGTTGCAAAATAATTAGTTACATTTTTCCAGGAGATTCAGTAGGAGAAAAAAGGAGAAAACTGATATGATATTTCTAGATCATTATAGAATTATTTAAAATATTATTCCCCTTTAGTGCAGTCAGAAAAAGAAAGTCACATTCCAAACTAATTTCATTGCAAATCGCCCTTCAAATATGCGGCTAGTGCTAATCGATTAGTAATAACATCTAATTTACAAACTTATACTTTATAATTAGTTAGATTTTGCTTGGTGGTCGTCTAAGTATTTAAACTGGCATCAGTTTAACCTTTTTTATTTTTTTCTATAGTACCTCCATTTTTGACAAATTTTTGGGGGTTATTTAAACCAAATCAGCCCGAAAAAAGATAAAAAATTATATATTTCTCTTATATTCTCTAAGAGTTATAAGCAGTCAAAATACGGGGATGCTAAAGTTAAAAAAAGTTGACAAACATTAGCACATATTTTCCCAAAAGATCATTCTATTCCAATTTCATTTATTTTATGCTTTAGGATGAAGTGATTCAAACATATTTCATGCATATTTTTCATTAAAATTATTTTTTTAATTATGAAAATTTTTAATAAATCTATATTTAAAAATAACGAATTATGATGCATAATAGTGTTTGCATGAATAGAAAAGGCATCATAACAAATATAGATTTCCAAATTTACAGCTCATTATTTTTCGAGTTACACTGATAATTAAATTTTTATTGCTCTTAAGAACTGGATATAATACATTTTTTTTTTTTTACATAGGGATAAATTTTTAACATATTTTCGTTTGGAACGCTATCAAGAATTAATTAAAACAACATAAACCACACCTTATTCCGAATCGTCTTCATCTCAAGAATTCGAATACAGAGTAAAAATTGTTTATTACTACTCGAAAGTTGAGGTCAATTTTAATATGTACCGACTCCCTGAATAAAATTTAACTATTGCATTATAACTAGATATTATTAAGGTTTTATGCTTAGCGAAAATATACAATATTGTTTGCCTCACTAAAAGCAGACTTCTAGAATTATTTCCAGTTACACATAGGCCATTTGACAATTTTTTACCTGTAGAATTTACTGTTTATACTACTTCAAATGTTCTCAATTAAATTTAGATCTGATTTATTTGTCTTCTAATAGAGCATAAGAAACTTCAAACTGGCAGAATGTATGCAACCGTCATCATTAAGATTTACATTCGTTTTCATACCTAAACAAGAAAGAAAAATCATGCAGTACGCATTGATTAGTAACACTGTCCAACTGCCTGCAATTGTTGTATCGAATAACTATTAATATTCTTTGCTTACGTTATCGCACAACGGACAGAAGGACTGAAAAACATACAGATAGACTAATTGATTTTAAAATTACTCTTAGGCATTTTGGAAGGGTGTTAAAAAGGCTTAACGCAACAGAAAATGCAGCCGTTAGATTATAATTACAGCTTTTAAACTCTCTGAATATTTTACTGTAGCCCTGTAAATCTGAAAGTTAATATCATATTCTATGCAAAACAGTATTTTAGAATATTAATAATACATGTCAATGTTTTAAATATTTTTGTAGTAGAAAGTTTTTTAAATATAACTTTAAAAAAATTCGGTCCTAAAACGTAATAAATTGGCTTTTTTTTTACTGTTGTTGCTGCTGTTGTCCCAGTAAACAAACTAGTTGTACAGGACCTATTAATGAAATTTTAAATAAGGAACACTCCATAGGGAACTTGAGTGTATCATTTGAAAAAAAAATTTCAAAATATTCACGGATGATAGGCGCCGGAGACAAACAGATAGAAAGGTAGACAATCGGACAGACACATGCACAAATTGAAATCGTATTCCCACAAAAAATTATAAGAAAGTGTTAAAACACTCACGTAAACAAAAGTGCAATTCCAGCAAATTTTTATTTTTACCTCTTAATGTAACTGATTATTTTTTGTGTGGCCCTGTAAATCTAATGCTAACCATACTATATTACATAGAAGGCACACTCTTATTATTCAATTGCATTAAGCTTTGTGGAAAATAAAATTATTAAAATTTGGTTTATAAAAATAACTCTTATGCAACACAATGTTTTGGAGTACTTTCAAGTGCCCCTGTACACAAACCAGTTAGAAATGTACTCTATTTTACATAGGAAACATGCGATAGGGGATTGAATAACATATTGAAATTTCATTAAAATTTCTATACATTAAAGGTATTAAAATATGATTTATAGAAACTCCTCTTTTAGAACACAATGCTTTCGAATACTTTTGGGTGTCCCAGTACACAAACCGGAATAGGTATACATTCCATTTTCAATAGGGAACATCCGATAGTGAACTTTAATAAAATATATCGGTTTAAAGAATTTCCATAAATATTTACGAGAATTAGAGCGCAGAAAAACAGACAGAGAGACAGACAGACGCACAGAAGAACAGTCAGACAGATACACAAATTGAAATTATATTCACACTAAAAAAATGATAGAAAATGTTAAAAACGCTTAATGTAAACGAAAGTACAATTCTAGCAATTTTTTATTAATAGCTCTTACTATAACTGAATATTTTTGTGTCACCCTGTAAATCTAATGGTAACCATGCTATATTCTATGCAAAACATTCTTTTCTTCATATAAATAACATATTTCAATTTCCTAAAACTTCATGGAAAGTAAATTTATTAAAATTTTGATTTATAGAAATATCTCACAAACAACGCAATGCTTTGGAGTACTTTTGAGTGTCCTGTACATAAACTAGTGGTGGTATGTAATCTATTTTATATAGGAAACAGCCAATAGTGAACTTGAATAACATATTACAATTTCATGAAGATATTGTACAGTAAAGGTATGAAAATATGGTTTATAGAAATACCTCTCATAGAACACAATGCTTTGAAATACTTTCGGGTGTCCCTGTACATAAAGCAGTAGAAGTACAAACTCCATTTTCAATAGGAAACATCAGATAGTGAACTTGAATAACATATATCAGTTTAAAAAAATTCCATAAATATTTACGGGAGTTAAAGCGCGGGCATACAGACAGACGGACAGACACACAAATTGATATCATATACACACTTACAAAAATGTTAGGAAGTGTTAAATACGCTTAATGTAAACGAAAGTAGAATTCTAGCAAAATTTTAATAATAGCTCTTAATATAACAGAATATTTTTGTGCCACCCTGTAAATCAAATGCTAATCATGCTAAATTCTATGTAAAGCATTCTTTTGTGCATATAAATAACATAATTCAATTTCCTAAAACTTCGTGGAAAGTAAAGTTATTAAAATTTGATTTATAAAAATATCTCTCATAGAACGCAATGCTTTAGAATACTTTTGAGTGTCCTTGTATATAAAACAGAGTAGCTATTTAATACATTTTATACAGGAAAAATCCAATAGTGAACTGGAATAACGTATTTCAATTTCATTAAGATATGTGTACAGTAAAGGTATGAAAATGCGATTTACAGAAATACCTCTCATAGAACATAAAGCTTTGAACTACTTTGTGGTGTCCCTGTATACAAACCAGTAAAGGTATAAACTCCAATTTCAAAAGGGAACATCTGATAGTGAACTTGAATAACATATATCAGTTTCAAGAAATTCCACAAATATTTACGGGAATTAGAGCGCGGAGAGACAGACAGACGGACAGACAGACAGAAATCCGAAGTCATTAGCACTTTTCAGCCTTGTTGGAAAGTGTTAAAAATGTTAGAAAGTGTTAAAAACGCTTAACGTAAACGAAAGCACACCTTTAGCAAATATTTATTAATAGCACTTTATATAACTGAATATATTTGTGTCACCCTGTAAATCTAATGCTAATCATGCTATATTCTATGCAGAGCATTTTCCTTTGTGCTTATAAATAACACATTTCAATTTCATAAATCTTCGTGCAAAGTAAAGTTATTAAAATTTAGTTTATAGAAATATCTCTCATAAAACGCAATGTTTTGGAATACTAGAACACAATGCTTTGAAATAATTTACGGGGTCCCTGTACACAAACTAGTAGAGGTATAAACTCCACTTTCAACAGGGAACATACAATAGTGAACTTGAATAACATTTATCAGTTTCAAGAAATTCCATAAATATTTACGCGAGTTAGAGCGCGGACAGACAGACAGACAAGCCCATGTCATAAACACTTTTCAACCTTGTTGGAAAGTGTTAAAAAGATTTAGTTAATTTACTAATTATATGTATTTTTTCTGCAAATAGGAATTGGATTTTATATAGGCAGGTTTTAAAGTAAACAACGACACAAATTTCAATATCTAAATATTTCCTTTTTTAAACTGCTCCTTTTAAAGTCCATACTTATGCTGACATTCGTATCTGACATCAAATTTCTTTTTACATAAATGTATTACTTTTTACTGAGCCAACAATGAAGTGTTTGGATATCGTTTATTATTGGCCTTCATGTTAATTTTTCTATAGCATGTACATGTGGATTTTGTCAGATAAACACTGATTTTTTATTTCACGAAGCATGTTTTTTATTGAACTTATATAAAATACTATCTCACATAGAGATATCATAAATACACGTATCATTGTAGAAAAACCACACACTTTATAAAAAAATTCACTTTACAACAGGTATAAAATAGTACATTTAATTAAAATTATCAATTAAAATTACAACTTTTCAAGGCCTTTCGCACTGAGCATTAGGGCATCATCAGGGCAAAGCCATTGTTTTTTTTGTTACGAGTACTGCAACATTTGAATTATATATACGAAAAAGATTCTCCTCTACAATGCTCCATAAAAGTGACTCAATCGTTACGGTATTTGAAAGTTTTCCCCTTGTTTCTTTTGGGGATCTAAATGAATGTAAGTTACCTTTTCTGCAGAATATGGGCTACTCCGTGGAGACATAGTAAAGTCTCAACTAGATTTGAATCCAAGAAAGACTCAACCGTCTCACACGTGTCTTCATGGTAACCAATCGAAGCTCGACTAAATTAAGTTTTTCAGACTGTTTCATTTATGGTTCATCTGTTTTCAACTGTTTCATCTATAATAACTGTAACTGTACTATGAATCTTTTCTGTACATTTTATTTCCATGGTTCATCTGTTTTCAACTGTTTCATCTATAACAACTGTAACTGTACTATTAATTTTTTTTGTATATGTAATTCAAATGTTGCTGTACTCGTAACAAAAAAAATGGCTTTGTCATTGTAGGAATTTTCAATGCATGTTTCCTCATATCATTTGTTAACTAGCGCACACCTGTCAAGACATCAGATGTGCTGTAACTGTATTACGTAATCAACAGCGCATCCTTCGTTTCTCAGAGAGGTTTATATGAGTCTGTACGAGAAAGCTGTGCTAAGCGTGCGGCATAGAAGTGCCAGCATTATGTTATTCTTCTTTTCTATATTATTAAATGTTGTGACTGTTTAAAAGACTCTGCTTTTTACTCTGTGGACCCATTTAAACCAACAATGGTTATGGTCCCAGAGACACGCATCTTACTGCGGACTTTTTAAAAATTTAAATTAACATTCGCTAAAACGAAAGTGCGACTTACTGTTAAGCCTAAGGGCTGAAATCGAAAGTATTTTTGATTCTGTTTTTATAACGAAGCTATTATAGCTGATTAAATATGTCGCAAGTATTAAATATAGAAAAGTTATCAAAAAGTAATTTTGACACATGGAAACTGCAGATAGAAGCTGTTTTAATCAAAAATGATCACTGGACTTATGCTAACGGAACGAAAAGTAAGCCCGATGAAGGCGCCGAAGACGAAGAAAAATGGCTCGAAAATGACCGTAAAGCAAGAGCAGATTTAATCCTTGCAATCAACCCAAGTGAGTTGTGTCATATTAAACATTGTACCACCTCAAATGAAGTATGGAATAAATTAAAAGAAGTTTACGAATCGAAAGGACCGGCAAAGGAAGCCACCCTATTGAAGCAGCCACTCTTTAAGAAAATGACCGATAGTGAAAATATGTCCGATCACCTCAATATTTTCTTTGATATAGTGGACAAGCTAAAAGAAATGGACATTCAAGTAGCCGAAGATTTATTATCAATTTTGCTCCTGTACAGTATCCCGGACAGCTATGAAAATTTTAGATGCGCTATCGAAGCAAGAGACGAATTGCCGCAGCCTGAAGCTCTAAAAATTAAAATGATGGAAGAATATGAATCAAGAAAAAATAAAAAGCATCAAGAATCGTCAAATGCGTATTTTACGACTCACAAGAAAAATCTTCCTGAAAAGAACGAAAGAGAAATCTTAAAGCCTGTGCAGAACAAGAACACGTATGGAGAGAGAAATTATGCAATCTTCAAATGCAATTACTGTTCAAAAATAGGACATAAAGCCTCAGAATGCCGAAAGAATATGCCAGACAGAAAATTCACTTCATCGAATAAATACAAAGAAAGATATTTTATGGTTGAAGACAGTACAGAGTTTACGATGGCAGTCAGTAACTCTTTCCAAGAACATTCCGAATGGTGTCTCGACAGTGGCTCAACATCGCATATGGCTCATGACAAAAATTTGTTTACAGAATTCGAACCAAGAAGTGGCTTATCTATAAAATTAGCTGTAGATGAAACAGCGGAGATCACAGGTGTTGGAACAGTCAAATTAAAAGTTCCAGGTAATTACGGTGTATCTAATTTAAAGTTAACAAATGTTTTATGCGTTCCAAAATTAAAATGCAATTTAATGTCTATGTCAAAAGCTACAGCAAACAACTGCCGAGTTGTATTTACCGAAAAAGGTGCGAAAATTACTGAGCAGGACGGCTCTCTGATTATAAGTGATACGAGAAAAGGTGATTTATATTTTTTTCAGTCGCAGGTGGATATAGCTGCAACTACTCAGGTAACTACTCTGGCATTTAAAATTAGGACATTTAAATGAAAAAGATTTAAAATTATTAAAATCTGAAAATATGTTGAGAGATTTAAATTTTAATGAAGAAGATTCTTTAAAAGATTGTAAAGTATGCATCCAGTCTAAACAAACTGTGAGGCCATTTTGTAAAGAAAACAAATTTCATAGTAATGAATTATTAGAAGTAGTTTATACTGATTTATGTGGCCCTATAAATGTTAAATCCCATGGCGGATCACGTTATTTTATTACTTTTTTGGATGATAAATCTCGTTACATTGCAGTAAATTTTCTAAAAACAAAAGATGAAGCTAAGTACGCGTTCCGGAGATATAAAGCGGCAGTCGAAAATCGATTAGGAAAAAAAAATTAAATACTGCATACTGATAATGGTTTGGAATATTGTGGCGAGGAATTCAATAAATATATTGAAGAATGCGGTATCAAACGTGAATATTAATCTCCGATGACGCCTCAACAAAATTCTAGAATTGAAAGACAAAATCGTACATTATGCGAAATGGCGAGGTGTTTATTAATGCAATCAAACCTTCCAAATACATTCTGGGCTGAAGCAGTAAATTGCGCTGTATATATTAGAAACAGGTGTCCCACTAAAGGAATAAAAGAAAATAAAACTCCTTTTGAATTGTTTTTTGGTTATAAACCAACCGTTAATTATTTTAAAATTTTCGGACAGAAATGCTTTGTTCTAAATAAAAAATCAAAAGGGAAGTTTGAAGCTAGGTCACACGAACATATATTCGTTGGCTATTCAAATGAACCACGCGCTTACAGATTATGGAATAATGATTCCAGAAAAATTGTCATAAGTCGTGATGTTCGATTTATAGACGAGTTTCAAACAAATGATTCAGCCACTACTGATCAATTAGAATCAATTTTTCCGTCTGAGAATAACTGCAATGATTGTAATATTAAAAATGAAACTCTTTTCCCTACTCAGAGCGCAGACATCCACAGCGATCAAAGGGGGTTGAAACAGCGGATCGATTTCCATCCCCTCGCAAACAGAAAACGCAAACGGAGAAAGTTTTTCTTTTTCGAAAGAGGAATTTTCAATACATGTTTCCTCATATCATTTGTTAACTAGCGCACACCTGTCATGACGTCAGATGTGACGTAACTGTATTACGTAATCAACAGCGCACCCTTCGTTTCTCAGAGAGGTTTAAAAGAGTCTGTACGAAAAAGCTGTGCTAAGCGTGCGGCATAGAAGTGCCAGCATTATGTTATTCTTCTTTTCTATATTATTAAATGTTGTAACTGTTTAAAAGACTCTGCTTTATACTCTGTGTACCCATTTAATCCAACAGTTCTGATGATTCCTTGGTGGTCAGGGCGAAAGGCCTTGACAAGTTGTAATTTTATTGATAATTTTAATTAAATGTGCCATTTTATACGTGTTGTAAAGTGAATTTTTTTAAAAGATTTTAATGAACTATTATCTTATTATATTTACAGCAGCTTTTAAAGATGAAATAAACATCGATAGAAAATATGCCGTACCATTTTGAGAGTATTTAAAACTTCATATTTTATTTTCTCTAAAATAAAATGCTTCACGATATTTTCTAAACCAGGCCTCCTATAAATCTTTGCAAGCCGCATCGGAAATCCATTTTATTCAGACGGACCGCATTGTGTATGTATAATAGATGTTTCTACAACACTTTTATATAGTGGGTGTGAGGGGGTAAATAGTTAAAAAAGTATACATATAAAATTAAATTTATTTCTATTCATTAATTAACATTATAATACTCATACATTTATAATAATACACTAATAATTATCATATTAAAAATCAATAATCAGTCTGAAAGAATATTTGATCAACAATAATCAATTTAATATTTCTATATTCTCTATATACCATAACTGTTATTTTTACCCGAACAGTCCGAACGAATTTATTAATTTTTAATGTGTTCAATATAGATGTCAATTTATAAATAACGTGAATTCCGTAGCGTGCCTCAAAATAGTACTCGCAACGTTGGCCACCTCTGTTCTGAACTGTAAATACTGAACACTACATGATAATATATTCTTAATAAAGTAATGTAATAAAATTATGCTTTGTATATAATATTTCTTATAGTATACTCAATTGTGTGCCTCTCATTCTTCTGTACAACAAAATATATAATAATCAAAATGGAAAAAAAAAGTACTTTGAAGTGTCATCTTTATTTATTTGGAGGAACATTAACAATTTGTCTAAAACTAGTTTATAAAATATATTATTTAATTTAACAGCCAGTTGTAAACGTGTTACTATTAAAACATAAAATGTGTTTTCATGTGTAAATGCAAATAAATCGTAAAAACAATGATTTTTGCTTTTTTTTTTTTTTTTTTTTTTTTTAAGTGATAACATTTAGTTTATAAATATGAGTAAACTTTAGTTTTCTGGTAATAAGCCATGATAAAGCATAGCATTTACATATTACGGTTTTTTTTTTTTTTTTAACTTAAAAAGTATTTCGATGAGTCTGATTGAATAAGAATTCTAACAGGAAAAAAGAAGTAGAAAAAAGAAAGTTAAGACAATCTATTCAAATAACTATTTTTCTAACGAGTTTTTTTTTTTTTTTTTTTTTTTTTTAAGTTCATTTTAGATTAAAAAAGTGATGAATTCTAAGATAAATTTTTATAATTTGAATTTATCCTATTTCGCCAGAAGGAAACTGCATATCTTACTTCATTACGTTTTAGACACTACACTTTTCATATTTTTTTATCAAATAAAAGAGAAATCTTTTTAAATTTGAAATAAAAAATAATTAAAAAAAGTGTTTAGAGTTTTAAAAAGTGAAAAAAAAAAATATATATATTCATTGCATTTCAATTAGAGTAAATTATCTAAGGTGTCTATGTCCTTTGAAATAAATAAATAAATAAATAAATAGATAAATATATATATACTAATTCTTTAAAATGATGGCCCAGAAAAAGATTGTGTATAATTAAATAAAAAGTAATTTCTTTATTTTACTATCGATAAATAAATAAAAATGCTGTATATACATTCATTTTAACTTAATTAAAAAATATACTGTAAAAAAAAAATAAAAGTTTTGTTTATTTGATAATATTGATAAAATAGAATTCAAAATTTACATTTTTTTTTTTTTTTTTTTT
Organism: Salticus scenicus; assembly: GCA_963930645.1. Taxonomy (NCBI): domain Eukaryota; kingdom Metazoa; phylum Arthropoda; class Arachnida; order Araneae; family Salticidae; genus Salticus; species Salticus scenicus. The sequence goes on along the minus strand of OZ005650.1, from coordinate 170,736,242 downwards.
TTTTTTTTTTTGTTAGTTAAAATAACAGTAAAAGTAAACTTTAATTTAATTTATTAAGTGTAAATCAAGTAATGAGCACTTTTCAAAATAATTAAAGATTCTCAAATATATATATATCTAAAGTTTATATATTATTAGAATGAAAACAACTAAAATGTTATATGACATTATACATGGTTGATGTAAGTGCAATATAGATCTTTCACTATTAAATGAATAATTTTCAGCTTATACATGAAATAAACATAATGTTATTTTAGATAAATTTTCATGAATCAGAATTTAATTATATTACAGTTAAATTCCAGTACAATTAAATATATGAATGTTATATTGCAATTACAAAATTTAAATTTTGGATTAATACGATAGAAATGAAAAGAAAAAATTGTTTAGTTAAGCTATTTTAACATAGTTTATAGTGGGGAAACTATATGATGATGATCAAACAAATATCTGGACGTATCGAAATGCCAGAACCAAGGTACGATCGCTATTGTGAGGAATAAGTTGATGATCTCCACTGAAAGAAAATTGAACGTCATTGTTCATCAGAATGATTACCTTCAAAGCATTAATCCGCAATTCGTACATAACAACTGGAGAATTTTAAGTGATTTTATTTTATAAAAATCGACTTCAGGATGGTAATATCAAAGACTATGGAAGCCACTTAAATACGTTTTCACAAAATAAAAATTCCCTTTTTAATGACGTTATAAAGTGCATCTCTACAGAACGAGAGAAAAATAAAAATTAATATTCTTGAAGATTTTGGTTGTACATGTTATCAGCATGAAGAACAAGTCGTAACTCCCTATATTTCGCCAAATCTCCTTGGCTTTCAAAAACTGATCTGGCTGAACACATTTTAAATTTTATGTATTATAAAAACTGAGGAGAGTTAAAAGATTGGCTGAAATTTAAATTACGTCATAGGATGTGATTAAATTTTTTCAGGAATCCAGAAATAAGCTAAAAGTGCGAGACCAATTGATAAAAATATTTAAAATGATTTTCAGCTCTTTCATGATTCAACGGAATCTTTTTTTCGTCTGATTGAAGACCAGAAGTTAAAACCTCAGACTGATACAAATAAAAATGGGTCTTTCTTTTTTTTGATATTTTATTTATTTAATGGTTACTTGATGAGAGTAGAGTACAGACTTGTAGTAATCTTAATCGCGTAATCGTAATCGATTGTAATCGATTACAAAAGCAACGTAATCGCTGATTAATCGTAATCAAAATAAAATATTTAAATTATAATCGTAATCTAATCGTAATCAAAAAAAAAAATATTTAAATTGTGATCGTAATCTAATCGTAATAAAAAAAAATATTTAAATTATAATCGTAATCTAATCGCAATCAAAAAAAATATTTAAATTGTAATCGTAATCTAATCGTAATAAAAAAAAAATATTTAAATTGTAATCGTAATCTAATCGTAATAAAAAAAATATTTAAATTATAATCGTAATCTAATCGTAATCTGATCGTAATCTAATCGTAATCTCATTATATTTTTCTAGAGAATAATCTGTATCGTGAAGCAATGTAAACGTAATCTATCTCTAAAATAAGATTGCACTATATTTTTCTTTTCTTTGCTGCTATTTTTACTCTATTTATATTTCTTGTTATCCCTTTTTTCAAAAATTTCTAGCTTCACAAGCTAATTTTTGAACTTACCTACTAACCCTGGAAGATTTCAGAGGTCATGTTTTCAGGGCCCGATTAAGCTTTGTAGCTAAGGGAAGCTCAGCATCATTTCGGGGCCACCTTTCATTTCGGAAAATCTTGTTTTCCTGTAACGTATTGTAATATAAAAATGCTATAGACCAAAAAAATAGTGTGTGTTTATTATTTTTATTTTTTACTTTCCGAACACTATAGTGAGAAAAGTATTGTAATCATGTCAAAAATCCGAATTTGAGATTTTGATGTTTCTATACGTTTCGAGGTCCCCTGAGTCCGTTTCCACTATTTTTACGATGATATATGTATGTGTGTATGTATGTCTGTGAGTGAACACGCTAACGTCTAAACGCTTTGTTCGAATAAGCTGAAAGTTGGTACGTATATTGTAAGTCACCACAATATGAACCCTATAGATTTTATAGTTTTTTTACAGGGACACGAGGAAAAAGTCTTTATCATTATGGCCTATGGGACCAAATTTTTAAAAGTGCGATAGCGTCTAAACGCTTTATTACTCTGAGGAAAAAATGTGTATACATGTTATAGGTAACAGTTGCACGAACTGTGTAGATTTTGGTGAATCTAGCACGAATAGTTTTTTTTACAGGGGGAAAAATTCTTTATCATTATGGCCTATGGGACCAAATTTTTAAAAGTGCGATAGCGTCTAAACGCTTGATTACTCTGAGGAAAAATTTGTATACATGTTATAGGTAACAGTTGCACGAACTGTGTAGATTTTGGTGAATTTAGCACTTACAGTTTTTTTGTAGGGGCACAAAGAAAAATTCTTTATCACTATGCCTATGGGGCCAAATTTTTAAAAGTGTGATAGCGTCTAAACGCCTTATTAATCTGAGCAAAAAATTTGTACACATGTTATAGGTCACAGTTGCACCAATTGTATAGATTTTGGTTAATTTAGCACTTACAGTTTTTTTACAGGGACACAAAGAAAAAATCTTTATCATTATGGCCTATGGGACCAAATTTTTAAAAGTGCGATAGCATCTAAACGCTTTATTCAATTGAGCTGAAAATTTATATGAATATTATAAATCACTGTTGCACTAAATATAAGCATTTTGATGAATCTAGCATTTGTGGGTTTTACAGGGACACAACGAAAAATTCTTTATCATTATGCTTAAGACTTTGGTTCGTCTCTTCGTGCGCGCTCTAATTCCCTTAAATATTTATGGAATTTTTTGAAACTAATATATGTTATGTTCTTCATGTTCACTATGGAATTGTTCCCTTTTAAAAATATGGTAAATATTACCACTGGTTTGTCTACAGGGAAATTTGAAAGAATTTCAAAGCATTGCGACCTATCAAAGGTATTTCTATAGATCATATTTTAACTTTTATTTCGCACAAACCATAATGCAGTCGACATTAACAATACATATGCGCAAGAAAATGCTTCATGCAGAATATAGTGTCATTAGCAATAAGATTTAGAGAGCAACACAAAAATTTTCACTTTCAATAAAGGTTATAATTGAAAATTGCTGGAATTGCATTTTCGTTTGTGTTTATCATTTTTAATACTTCCTAGCAACGTTATAGAGTGATTATTGTTTAGAATGATTGTTTCATTTTCTATATCTACAAATTTATATGAACTTATTGGTGTATTTTTTTTTTTTTTTTTTTTTTTTTTATAAACATTTTAAAGGGGTTTTATTTACAAAAAATATTTAGTCGAACGCTTTATTGAAATAAAAAAAAAAAATAAAAATAGAAGTTAACAAACAAATCGAAAATATTTTTATGAGAATAAAGAGTTTTGCTTAATCACAAAATTAAGCATGTTAATAATCCACTTAATAAGATGCTTTGCCATTAAAAAGTAAAAGAAATCTCTGAAATATGATTGTTACTCACCCGTCTTAAAACTTAAGTTGCCCACTAAAAAGCAACTTTAAAGTTTAGATATGCTTTAATGATTTCATAATTTTTTGAACTTAAGAAATTTTAATTTAATTTCTTGAAATATTTTTAATTTAATTTTTGATTGTCTTTTCCTCTTCTGTCTCTCCGTTCATTTATCTATTTGCGTATGCTCTAGTAAATTTAAGTAAAACATTCTGATTGCCGAAATATTGCGAAATAGGTGTATTTCTCTTTTCAAACATATTTCTGTAATGATTATTGTTATTTATGGGGCCGAATAAAATATTTTTAATATATTTGTATTTATTGTGTTTTATTGTTGTAAAAGAATTTAAAATCTATAAAAAAGATTTCTCATCCAAGCTTTGAAATTTTCCTTAGAAAAAATGATGAACAAATATGTGGAAAGTACACCATTTATTATATCAACAATTTTGGATCCACGATTCAAGAATAGTTGCCTGGACTTGACGAATGAGCAAGTGTGTGAAATAATAATTAAAGAAATGAAGAATCACTTTCTTGTCGAAGAAATAACAGAACCAGAAGAAAAAGCCTCAACTGAACCTAAAAGAAAAAAAAAAAAAAGAAAAGACCAAACTGTTTGCGTTTTTGGACGGGAAAAGATTAAGTAAACTTGCCAAGAATTATATAGCAAAATCGGAAATGACGGAGTATTTAAAAGAGCCATTGAAAGGAGAAGATATTTGCCCTCTAAATTTTTGGAAGCAAAATGACAAAAGATATCCAAAAATTGCAAAATTAGTTCAAAATATCTCTCTATCTGTGCATCTTCAGCACCCGTAAAGACGTTATTCAGTGTCGCTGGAAAATTCTATACGAGTTCCCGCACTCTACTAAAAGCGGGAAACTATTAAAAAGTTTAATTTTGATTAAATTAAATAAAAATGTTTAAAAGAATTTTAAATCTCTCCTACATTCTATTTCTATATGTATGAAGTTCAATGAAGTAAGAAAAAATAAAAATTTTTGGATTATTAATTGATTTTATTTATTTATTGGGAGTGTGTGTGTGTGGGGGGGGGGGGGTAGTAGTGCTAAATTTTACAGACGAGAAATATTTGTTTATTAATATTCATTCGAGAAACATAAATATATTATCTAGACCATTTAATAAAATCATTTAATTAATACAGGTGTCATCATAATCTATGAAGGTATAAAGATAACTAAACTCATTATTTATTATAGGCAACAGAATTGTACATCTAATTTGCAATTTTTAAATTTATATCAATATGATATTTCTCCTTTGTAAAAAAAAAAAAAAAAAAAAAAAAAAAAAAAAATGCATTTTTAACTGACAGTTTTATTTAAATCAAATGCGAATGTTTGAAACTTCTTTTTTAATTAAATTGATTCCATTTTTATTTATACTTCTTACTTATACCTTTACACATTGCTACCAATGTAATTCAATGAGTGTACATAGTTACATATGATATAATTTAAGGGGTTCTCCAAATTTACATAGCTTCTACTTCTTTCCTTTTTATGTTTTACTAAATAATATATATCTTTATATATATATTTCTTTTGTGCGTGTGTATGTCACTGAACTCCTCCTAAACGGCTGTACTGAGTTTAATGAAATTTTTGGTGTGTCTTCAGGTGGATTCGAGAATGGTTTAGATTTACAAATGAAAGATATAACTTAATTAGTTCTTTCTTAATTAATTTTTAACCAACTCTTTCAACAACTGTTCCACCTAGATGGCGTGAGTTGTCGTAAACACGATGTCAGAATTTATTTAATGTTGAAATGAAAAATGAATTTTTAACCGTATCTTACGAAGTGTTTAAAATATTTTTTCAAAGTTAATATTTTAGAATCGTAAACACGATGTCAGAATTTATTTAATGTTGAAATGAAAAATGAATTTTTAACCGTAAGTGTTTAAAATATTTTTTCAACGTTAATATTGTTAAAATGTTAAAATTAGTTAAAATGGTATATTCTTTTAAAAAATTCGTCAATATCCGACGGAGTTATTTTATGTTAAAATGAAAAAGGAATTTTTAGGCCATTATTATTTGTGCAGATGGAAAATGTACTAAAAGTTTTCCGAAAAATTTCACGATCACAAATGTTGACGGATATCCAATATATCGTCGAAGAAATCCCGATAATGGCGGACAATCTTATCATCTATGGCGGTCATCTATGTCAACAACATAGATATTGACATTGATAACCGTTGGGTGGTCCCATATTCGCCTCTGCTGAGCAAAACATTCAATGCTCATATTAATAGCAAGAAATTTAAACTTTTTCACACACCATAAATTTTAAATCAGCACAACCGGTTTCGAAAGGACGTAGCCTTTCTTCATCAGGTGCAAACACGTGCAACTGCCTTGGAGGCAAAAGCAAGACTGAAAGCAGGACAAAATCCAGAGAGGGAGGAACAACACAAACAACCAATAGGAAGCAACATGCAGGACAGGACCAATCAGAGAGGAACACACGTACACACACGCCACAAAATGAGGAGGGAGGGAAGGAGTAAACAATTATTATTATTTTTTTTCAATAATACTAAACTAATAAGTAAATTTAATAAAATTTATCCATTAATTATTATTATTTTTATTTAAATTAGAACTATTTTATTATAACTAATATGATGTTATAAACATAATGAAGGAAATTATTTAATTGAATTAAACAAATTTTTCCAGGCTGTAGACAGCAAACTGGAATCAGATTTTTCATTGACAATTTTATCACGATTAAGGTAAATAGCTAAATTTTCTAAAAAATCCAGTTCGGAAACGCGTTTGGCATGAAAGATAATTTTGGCACTCTTAAAATTAAAACTATGATCAAATTCCCAACTGTGCTTCGCAATAGAAGATTTAGAAATTTCTTGATTAACAACATACAGAGAATGTTCACGTAAATGACCAATATAAGATAAATCACAGTTATTACAAGGGACATTATAGATACCCCATTTTTGAAGCTCAGGAACAGGGGATTTGGTTGAAGGGAATTGGAATTTATAAATAAAATCTGATTCCACTTTGCTCTCTACAGCCTGGAAAAATTTGTTTAATTCAATTAAATAATTTCCTTCATTATGTTTATAACATCATATTAGTTATAATAAAATAATTCTAATTTAAATAAAAATAATAATAATTAATGGATAAATTTTATTAAATTTACTTACTAGTTTAATATTATTGAAAAAAAAAAAATGTTTACTCCTTTCCTCCCTCTTCATTTTGTGGTGTGTGTGTACGTGTGTTCCTCTCTGATTGGTCCTGTCCTGCATGTTGCTTCCTATTGGTTGTTTGTGTTGCTCCTCCCCCTCTGGATTTTGTCCTGCTTTCAGTTTTGCTTTTGACTCCAAGGCAGTTGCACGTGTTTGCACCTGATGAAGAAAGGCTACGTCCTTTCGAAACCGGTTGTGCTGATTTAAAATTTATGGTGTGTGAAGAAGTTTGAATTTCTTGCTATTGTCTGTACGCCAGTTTTTTAAATTTATTTTTGGTGCTCATATTAATGTTCAGTTCTGCAGTTCAGTGAAGAGCATCAAATACATTTGCAAGTATGTGAATAAAGGCAGTGATATGGCTGTATTTCGAGTTGAAAAAACAAATGTGAATGCTCCTCCGGTGAATAACAACGATGAAATAACACTTTACCAAATTGGCCGGTACGTCAGCTCCAATGAAGCTGTTTGGCGTATCTTTGGTTTCCCAATTCATGAACGGGATCCAGCAGTTCTTCATTTAGCCGTCCATCTTGAAAATGGTCAGCGTGTATATTTCACGAGTGAGACAGCGATTGATCGTGCTATAAATCCACCAAAAACTACACTCACCGAATTCTTTTAATTGTGTAATCGTGCGGATGCTTTTGGTGCTTTTGCACGCACATTACTCTATTCAGAAGTACCACGCTATTTCACATGGGCTCGAACAAAAAAATGGATGCCTCGCAAGCTAGGCACGCCGATTGATGCATGTCCCGGTTTATTCAAATCAAACACCTTGGGACGAGTATTTACAGTCAATCCAAGGCAGACTGAGTGCTTTTATCTTCGACTGTTATTGGTTAATGTCATCGGCCCTTTGTCATTTCAAGATTTACGTAAAGTGAATGGACAACAGTATCCAACGTATAAAGATGCATGCCTTGCACTCGGCTTGCTGGAAGACGACAACCAGTGGGAGTGTATGCTTGCTGAAGTAGGACTGAACTGTACAGCAAAACAAATTCGTCTACTATTCGCTATAGTGTTGACTACATGTTTCCCGGCCCGAGCAGAGACATTATGGGATAATCACAAAGATTCAATGACTGATGATATATTGCATCAACATCGTTCACGGTGCAACGATCTAACGATAGTATTCAGTGACGCTATGTACAACGAAGCATTGATTGCTATTGAAGATCTTTGCATTATCATTGCCATCTTACCACTCAGTCATTTCGGTATGCATTCAACAAATCGAAATGCATCTGATTTAATAAGCACTGAATTGAATCGTGAACTACAATACAATACTGTAGAAATGGCAGCGATTGTTGCTTGCAATGTCCCACTAATGAATGAAGAACAAAGAACCATTTACGACCGCATCATGCTCGCAGTTTTGGCAGGACAAGGTGGATTCTTTTTTTTTTTGTGAGGGGGGGGGGGTGCACCATGTGGAACTGGCAAAACATTCCTTATTTCGCTAATTCTCGCCGAAATACGATCAAATAATGGCATCGCGTTGGCTGTTGCATCATCTGACATTGCGGCAACTTTATTGGATGGAGGCAGAACAGCTCATTCATTATTTAAACTGCCACTAAATATTCAAAATAACCCAGACAATGTGTGCAACATAAAAAACAATCGAACATGGCCACAGTGCTGAAATAGTGTAAATCTGGGATGAATGTACTATGGCACACAAACATTCGATTGAGGCGTCGAACAGGACATTGAAATATATAAAAAACAACGACTAACTATTTGGCGGCACTCTGTTACTCTTTTCAGGTGATTTCAGACAAGAACTTCCCGTTATTCTGCGTTCAACATACGCTGATGAGATCAACGCGTGCTTAAAATCATCGTCATTGTAACGTAATGTTGAAAAAGTACAACTGAAAGTAAATTTGTGCGTTCAAAAGCTTCAAGATCCATCCGCTGAAACATTCTCAAAACAATTGTTAGATATCGGCGATGGAAAAGTTACTACAGATGAAACTGGATGCATAAAATTATCGACCAATTTCTGCACAATCATTGATTCTCAAGATGCTCTTATTGACCAGATATTTCCTGATATACACAGACGATACACAAATCATGAGTGGCTGGCAGAAAGAGCAATTTTAGCAGCAAAAAATGTGGACATCAACGAATTGAATCTCAAGATACAACATTTGTTACCAGGAGACTTGGTGTCATACAAATCTAATGATACAGTTTGCGATGCCACCGAAGCTGTAAATTATCCAACAAAGTTTTTAAACTCATTGGATTTACCAGGCATGCCACCGCATATTTTACAACTGAAGGTTGGATCTCCGGTTATTTTGCTTCGTAATTTGAACCCACAACGTTTGTGCAACGGCACGCGATTAGTCATAAAAATATTAATGAAAAATGTTATCGAAGCCATCATTTTAAATGACAAATTCCGAGGTGAAAATATATTACTACTGCGAATCCCTATTATACCCACAGATGTGCCAATTCAATTTAAACGCCCTCAATTTCCAATTAGATTGGCATTTGCAATGACTATCAATAAGTCTCAGGGCCAAACGATGTCTGTCTGTGGCTTAGATTTGAGCACATCATTTTTTTCACACGGACAATTATACGTGGCTCTCGAGTGGGAAAACCATCCAGTTTGTTTGTACTGGCGAAAGATGGGATAACAAAAAATATTGTACACTCTGTTGCATTAAGGGATTGATATTGTTTTTTAGTAATATTGTTATAAGTAGCGATATGTATATAATTTTAAAGAATCAATTTTAATAAATTAAAAAAATAAATGATTGGTGTTTTGTTATTTTTATATTCTTTCACCGTTCACAGCGTTCCATACATCTTCCACTTATATACCACATCCTTACACACTTACAATAAGTTAGTTATTTTTTTCTAGCAAAATATTCTCTAGAAATAATTTATATGACAAAACAACGTTTGTCGGGTCAGCTAGTATATATATATATATATATATATATATTAAATCTTTCTTTTCTACTGAAAATGCAAAAGTAATATAAAACGAATTTGATGCTTCGGAACTAGCGGTCGATTTGAAAATAAATTTTGGTCTACTAAGTTATTATAAAGAAGTGAAATTTATGACAGATATTTGAGGTAGTATTTTAATTTCTGACTCATACTTAAAACTTCTTTCAATATTTTAATGATTACATTTCTTTGATGGTCAAAATATAGAGTTTTGTATAAATATAAAATTTCTCTCGCTTTAGATGATAAATTACTTGATATGATAATTTTAATCTGCTTGCTGTGATATTAAAAGCTTAATCTGAAAGCAATCAAAATAAAGAATACATAGAGAATATAAGGAGAGGATATATACAAGATATATTTAAGGATATATGTGAAGAAATATCTAAGAAAGATTATATACAAGCGATATTCATCACATCGAGATTGAGAAATCTGTATAATTGAAGTTTAACTGTAATCGATTTTTCATGTAATCGTAATCTGAATGTAATCGTATTTTAGAGTCTAATCAAAACGTAATCAAAACTGTAATCGTAATCTGAATGTAATCGTATTCTAGAGTATAATCAAAACGTAATCAAAAGTGTAATCGTAATCTGAATGTAATCGTATTCTAGAGTATAATCAAAACGTAATCAAAACTGTAATCGTAATCTGAATGTAATCGTATTCTAGAGTCTAATCAAAACGTAATCAAAACTGTAATCGTAATCTAAACGTATTCGTAATCGGCATTTGAAGATTAAAAATAATCGTAATTGTAATCTTTTAAGGATTATGTAATCGACTACAAGTCTGGTAGAGTATAGAAAAGTTAGGTTTCGAAAATTGGAGTAATACATTATATGAAATTACAGATTAATGTAAAAGAAATAAAAATAAAATAGATTAAGCAAGTTAAACAAAATTATATTAGTTTCTTTTTGAATAAGAAGTATAATGTTTGCTTGCATTATAAATAAATAAAAGGTAATTTAGATTATTATTATTATTTTATTTTAAAAAGGGATGTGTGATGTTTTTCAACATCACAGCATTGTATTAAACTGTATAACAGACCACACTGTAAAAGGTTTTGTGTAAGAATACACAACTTTATTGAGGCAACTTACTTTCCACAACCTTGTTGAGAAATGTTATCTGCTTTAGTTGTGTAACAGAGGAATGCCACGCAATTACAGCTGGTAACATTTCTCTACATGGCTGTAGCAAGTAAGATGCCTCAAATAAGGCTCCTATATATATGAGCTGGCGCATAAGGCATTTTGTTGCCTTAGGTTTGCCAAATGTAGCCAGCGTTTTCCGTAGATAAACAAACGACATCCATTATTTCTATCGTTTTGTATTATTTTGGAGTTACTTTTTTAAACATTTTCATAATTTTAGCTCGGTAAATTATCATATGGGAGATTGTTTAATCATAAATTAATATAATCACTCAAAAAAAGAGCATAAAATGTTCAGATTTCCATAAGATAATTTAAGGAGAATAAAATAATATAACTTTTATTTACTTATATTTTTCTCTGTGTTTTTCATATGTTCAAACGTAAAAATACAAAGAATGGGCTATTTTAATCGTAATATTTATGTTGATAACCATAAATTAATTAAAGAAGACCTTCTATTACTGTGCGTTTGAGTTTTGGCGATATTTTCTGGGGTCGCCAAACTTGTTTCATTTTCGTGTCGTAATTACAATTTATTTTAAGTTTCGCTTAAATGAATAGTATATGCTAGAAATAGCAGAAAAAGTAAGTAAATAAATAAAGATTTTCCACTTTTAAACAGTATTTATTTATTTATTTATTTATTTATTAAATTATGATTTGTATTTGAAACAGACAGATATAGTCCTAACAACACATCTTATCCCCAGTACATCCACACAATATCTTGAGGATGAAAAATCATACCAAGAATGTACTATGTATACATGTGTTGTTAGGGATATTACTTGTTGCTTATTGATCTTGACCGATCGTAGCCTCAGGTCAAGATTTCTTAAAACCGCTAGTTAAGCGTTAAGGAATGCTGCCCTCATCCGAAGGGAAAAAAAATGGCAGCGATGCGTCGGCCTATATATTTTATTTAAGGGACTCTAGCCTCAAACGAAATTTGTACAGTGCAGAAACAACATACTGGAAGATGAATGATAAACATGTTTTAACTTTAAAAACAGCGTTACATTAAAAAAAGAAAAAAAAAAAAAAAGATATGATTCAAGAAACGTAAAAAAGTGTAAAAACAATAAACTTTTGATAATAATAACAGAGACTAAAACAAAAATGTAAACACTGAAAATAGTATGAGACTCGTGACGTCATATGTTTGTTTTAAATTTAACCACTCTGTATAATTTTGATTATGTCGTAAACTTGTACCTAGAATTATTTAAGGTTGTCATGAACAAGTCGTGTTGCTTTAGATTATAGTGTTTTTTTTAGTTTATCTTAAATTATTATTAACATAAAGAAAATTTTAGAGAAATGGATCGTTTGAAATACAAGCATATTTTTTAAGCCATGTGAAGTTTTAGAAATACATTTATTTTTGAAAATCTAAGTATATTTGGGGGAAAATAATTAAGCTGTCACTGATTTAAAAAAAAAAAAAAAAAGCAAGTTTGAAATAACATGCACAGTAAAAAAAAAAAAAAAAAAAAAATCATACTTTACTAAAAAAAAAAAAAAAACCTGACAGCAAATTTACCACAAAATATCCATGTGCTATAGGAAAAACACGATGATATTATTATTATTATTATTATTATTATTATTATTTTAACAGAACAATAGAGAGAATTTCCGTAGACAACAGATTTTTTCAATTTTTTTGCATTAAATAAAGTTCTCTAGTTCTACCAGCCACGATCAAATCAGAGCCCTCCAGGCGACGACTTTTCCTCTCAGCCACGGCAAAAAACATTTGTTTTTCAACTCAGCACTTCTTAGTATTGCTTTGTTATCAATTTTCCGTATGCAAAACAGAAGATAATAAAAAATAAATAACCACCAGAAGAAATGTGCAGCAATCGTTACAAAAATCTTTGATGTCAGAAAATAAATAAATAAATAAAAAGTTTCTTTATTTCTGTAGTTTCAGAAAACCTAAATTTTACGTAGGAAATGTATATATATATATATATATATATATATATATATATATATATATATATATATATATAAATCTAAATAGAATGAAAAAGAAAAACATCAACATATGTAACTGAAGAGGAGCTAAAGAAAAAGTGGAGACAAAAGTATCTAAATGGCAGGGGGGAGTTGTGACCACCCCACTCCGGTTAAACATGTTTTACGACCGGTCAACACTCCCGGATACCAGATACTTTGTCAAAACTTAGAATAAACTTACATGAAAATGGCAAAAAGAGGAATAATCCCAAATAAAAATCTTTAAAACAATTTATAAGAAAAACCAAATCACAATTTAAAACGACATACAAGAAAAATCATGAAGCAATATGCCACCCATTCAACACAATTCAAACATAGAAACAAACAGTTAATGAAAGTTACAGTTAATGAAAGGAAGAAACCTTAAAATCGAATTGATAAACGATTCAAAAAACGTGATTTACAAGTAAGATAATCTAATTGGTAATATTGTTTAAGAATATTTAACAGAAAATAAAGAGGATAATTATTATCTATGGCAATTTGTTTAAAATTAACTACAAAAGAGTCATTGTCATAACTATAAGTAAAAATTCGACTGCATCGAATAAGTTGGTTAATTATAATATTTCTGAATATATTTTTATGTAAACAAGAAGACCAAGGAGAAATTCGATTAATTTTAAATTTAAAAGCATCACGTTTATCATAGATTTTAATTACGATTGTTTCATTATTAATACAATTATTAAGGTCTAAGAAATCAACACTATAATCATTGTTAGGTGCAGTTTCAATTAAATTTAGATTATTGGGGTAAAAATTAAAATTTAGTTTAAATTCTTCTTGTTCATATCCAATTAGAATATCATCAACATATCTTATATACAAAATTTCATTTAAAACACGAGTATTAAATTCATAATGATGTAAATAGATATCTGCAAGGGCAGAGGAACATCCTCTTCCCATAGGGATACCGTAAATTTGTTGGTAATATCCAATCCCATTATATAAAATGTTTTCATTTAAGACGATAGTCAAAAAGGCTTTAAATTTTGGAAATGTAATGAATTCTTGTAAATCATATTGTTCAAAGTAATTTAATAAAACCTGAAATAAAATGTGAATGTCTATAGTATTAAATAAATCAGCAAAATCAAAACTTACAACTTTTTTAACTGTGCTATTTGAAATTAATTTAACTACATTATAACTATTTTTAACAAAAAAAACAGCCATCGATCCTAAATTTATCAATTAGTTTATTTAAAATTTTTAACAGTTTGTCGTTAGCTAGAGTAAGATATGTATTACATGCTATTGTGACAGGACGAAACTTGATAGGGTTTTTATGTAATTTGGGAATGAGAGCTAAGTAAGGAAATTTAAAATTCTTGATTGTAAGACCAGTTTTTTTATATAAAGCAGTAATTCGATTTTTAATTTCACGTTCACTTACATTTAAAGGTTTATATAAATTGATGTCATTATAAGACTGAATTAATAAATCATAATAGTATTTTTTACAAGTAAAAGCATAATTAGATGCAACTTTATCTAAATAGGAAATTACATAATTATTTTGTAGATCATTAATAGCACATTTTAATAAACGCATATTTAAATGTTGGCCTGTATATTGATGTGGATAATAACTAAAAAAATGCAATATAAATTTATCTTTCCATTCATCAAATGAACATAATGGTAAACTATATTTTACAGCCATTTTATATATGAAACAGTCCAGATTAGTTTTAATACAAGTTTTAATATTTCGGTTTTTTTCAATTTTAAAATTTGTGCCCAATTTCATAAATTTTTTTTAAAGTAGAATTTTTTACAATATCTGAATTACCTTTTACAATATGATTATGATTATTGTTACAATATGATTATGATTATTGTCAAAACCTATAGAATCCGGTTTACAACAACATTGCAGTGGAGAATTACAATTTAAATTGCGTGAGATTTCATTATAGTTAAAAATTGATCAACCAAGAGGGGTTTCATATTTAAAAGCTGCACTTATATTTGTATTATTTAACGGAAAAGATTTTTCAATATTTCTAAAAATGTTTGCAAATGGAATGTAATTAAAAGATTTATTGTAAAAATTAAAGATACAGAATTCTTTAGAATAAGTAATTTGATTGTCATTATATTTTAAATCGATATTGTATTGAATAGCTCTAACCTTAAGGTGTTCTAATACTATAGCATAAACAGTAGTACTCAAATCTGTATTGGTTTGAATAACATCTTGGCAGTAATGCCACATATGTTTAATAAGTTTAATTCTTATACTATAAACGAAGTTTTTAATCCAATTTGTTTTTATCAATTGAAATTGTTTTAACTTGTTAACTAAGTTTGTTAAAGTGGTTTTAGTAAAATCTAAAGATATATATATATATATATATATATATATATATATATATATATATATACATATATATTAACAGAAATTTTCTACTTTTAACAGAATTAATTTTTAAATATATACTTTTTAATTCCTAGTACTTATGTAAATGCTGATCTAATTATTAATATTATTATTATTGTCATTTGTTTCATTTCAGTATCCATTTTAAGCAATGCCTGAAAACCCGTTCTCTACTTTTTTTTACCACTTACTAGTTCACTTAATATTTTTTTTTAATAATGTAATATTTATATTATTGCGTATATATGTATATATATATATATTAAAAAATAATGTTTTAAAAGAGTAAAACCCGACATTTAAAAAATAATTTATTTTTTATTTTTTTTATTGATATTATTTGTTTTAACCGCTGTTTAAAAAGAAAAGAAAAACAAAGGCTTCATTTAATTAGGGATACAAATAAAACAAAGCTTCATTTTACTAGCTACTTATGTTAATGCACGTTTTTTATAAATTGTATTGCTAACATTTACTAAACAAATAAAAGAACTTTGAAACAAACTTGTTAAGAATATAAAAAATGACTTCAAAGAAATCGCTTTGAAAAACTGTTAGAGATTTTTTTTTCTGGCGCACTAAAAATATATATAATTGTAATTGTTATTGGCAAGTGAGTTCTTTCTTTCTTTCTTGCATCTTTTTTTTTTTTTTTTTTTTTTAAACATGAAAACATGGTAAGTATTATAATTAGAATATAAACAAGTAAAAAGGAAAATAATTTTATCTTTTTTTCTATTTTAGAAAACAATAGTATTCGTTTAACAATACAATAAAATAATTCTTGTAAAACGTTTATTTAAATTAAATAATAGGTTACCTAATTGAACTTGCTGAATAAAAAGTTTTGAATTTTAATAAATGCTGAAGAAAATATATTTTTTTAAAGGATTAACTGTATATAACGACAAAAAGTTAAATAATAAAAATTAAATTTATACAATAGTAATGACTAACAATCATAGCAACAATGACAATAATAAACAATGAGAATAATAATTAGTAACAGTAATAATACCAGTAATAAACAATTAAACTTATTGTTTGATATTATATGAAAGTGTGACACATTTGACATATCCCACTTTAGCACAACTTGAATTTCAGCTTTATTTTTGGAAGTACGAATTAGTTTTTTTTTAGATTATCACATAAAGGAGTACAAAAGGTTTAATCTTTCATATTTTCAGGAAAGATTTAATCGATTTTTTTTTGCTTTCTTCTATATGTAATATAGAGAAAGTATTGGATTCGTGAAAATTTTCGACCTCTATTTTTTAATGGATTTACACGTTTTGGGATGTCCAGAACACGAATTAATAGTTTTCAGAAAATGTCTGTCTATCTGTCTGTATCACTTTTTTGTGGACGCTGTATCTCACGAACCAATGAATGAAATTTAACCAAACTTGGTATTTAGTTGCACCCTGGCATAAACTGGTGCTTATTAGATTTGGGGATCAATAGCTCAACAGGTGGCGCTGTGATCGCATTTTATGCAAACTTTTAACATGGCAGTATAGGACAAAATTTCGTATAAATGGGCATAATGAGAGTTATTTTAAACTTGTGATTGTAAATTTAATATGAATTATTGATAATAGCAGTAGTTAACTAGGAAAAAAAAAGTCTGCATGTGGGGGCATTGGTTCCCCCCCCCCCCCTGGGGGGACGTACCCCCCGGGGAAGTAAATTTTCAAGATGGGTATCTTTCGAAAGGTCTCGTTGATAATAGTAATAGTTAACCAGGAAAAAAGAATTGTGCATGTGGGGGGCATCGGTTCCCCTCCACTGGGGGGGAATACCCCCCCCCCTGCGGTGCAAAGCTTCAAGATGGGCATCTTTCGAAAGGTCTCATCAATACCTTTAAAACAAATGGTCGAACCATAAATCTGTTATTTAAAACAAAGTATCGATTTTTTTTTACTTTTAACGAATAAAAACTTAGAAAAAAAATCGTATTTTTTTTAACAAAATTTAATCAAACTTGGTATTTAGTTGGTCCCCAACATAAACTGGTGCTGATTACATTTGGAAATCAATAGCTCAACAGGTGGCGCTGTGATCGCATTTTTTCTAAATTTTTAACATGTCAGTATATGACAAAATTTCGTATAAATGTGCATAATGAGAGTTATTTTTAACTTGTGATTGTAAAATTAATATGAGTTATTAATAATAGTAATAGTTAACCAGGAAAAAATTTCTGTGCATGTGGGGGCATCGCTTCCCCCCCTGGGGGGAAGTATCTCCGGGGGGGGGGTAAATTTTGAAGATGGGTATCTTTCGAAAGATCTCGTCTATATCTTTAAAACGAATGGTTGAACAATAAATCTGTGGTAATTTAAAACAAAGTTATCGATTTTTTTTTACTTTTAACAAAAAAAAAAAAAAAATCGTTTTTTTTTTTTTTTTTTTTTTTTTTTTTTTTTTATATTGTTACTGATTGAATAGGTATAGGAAAATATAGAGGAAGGTCTTGTGGTGGCCACAACATACTAGTTTTTTTTTTTTTTTTTTTTTTTTTTTTTAAGGTGTAGTGTTATATTAATGTATTATTTCACAAACAGATAGTTTATGCAAAAATTTAGATAATTTAAACGAAAAGATGTATACTCCTAAGAAATTTAGTATTGAAGTATACGTTGTATTGCTATAAATTAGTTTTTGATTAACTGTTACATGATTATGATTTGTGGGATAGGTTAGGACATGCACACAGCAGTGAAGTAGGTTTGGTTTGGAAACCTATCCAAACAATATCATCATTATGAAAGGCAAATATATACATTATGATATGATATGATTTATCATAACAATAAGAATGAGCACGAAAAATAAACGAATTATTTGCCATAATAAACCACAAAAGCTAGTTTTTAAACTAGTTATCTGAATTAAATTATTTAAATAACAGTATTTTTTTACTTTTTATTTGGAAAAAAAAAAAAAAAAAAAAAAAAAAAAAAAAAGAATGCTTACTTTAAAATTATTCGAATGAGATTACATAACATATAGAAACATAAATACAAGGAGCTTGTTAATGATTGCAATAATTTTTTTTCTCTTTGAACTGACAATTACAAAATGAACCAAAAAAACAAAATATGAGATAAGTTGAATTTAAGGAACAGGACACAAATAATTGAATAATAAATAAAATAAAATAAAATAAAATTGCTCAGAATGTTGAGATAATTTGTCAGGGGTCACCAAACCCACACTGAGCTAAAAAGTGCAAGGTTTTACTTTTTGGCAACGATATTACGCAAAATACACAAAAGGTGCCCCAAGCTTGGGAAAAAAAATATTTTCAATGAAAAAAGAAGAAAAAAAAGGGGTGGGGGTGGGAGGGGATGAAATAAGATATTTTATAACCTCCAATTAAAGTAAGCAGAGGTTCTTAAGAAATAAATTCAGAAAGCACTTGTTAAAAACCACACTCATCGTAAGTAGTGTGAAATATTTAAGCAAAACACAAAGTTAAGTTGAAGCTACCAATACGACCGAAGAATATATACCAGTAGAATTAACAATTATTGTGGTTTTCATTGTAAATGTAATATAAGACTAGTTTTATTTTTCTCCATAATATCGTTTTATTTATTTCTTTTTTACAGATAAATTATAACAGCTAAAATGGACTGATGCATAAGGGAAATTAAGAAGTTCCCTGTTTTTGATGTTTTTTATGGGGGTAATAGCTGAAAAAAAAATATTTAACTTAGTATTTGTAAGCATTAAAATTTTCTTGTTTATGTCCCATGGAACAGGCGAGAGATTCTGAAGGATTTTTTACGGAATTTAAAAATTTTTGCTGAAAATTAAATGAAAAATACTTTGAAGTACATTTTAGTTGTAGCACAAAAATCTAAGATAAATGAAAAATTAATTTTAGTAAAATTAAAATAATAATAATGTTACTAAAACTCACTAATGTTTCATGGTGACTAATCTTTCACTATATTTTGTTGAAAATTTTGCATATAATGTAATTATCTATAGGCATAAACGTTTTAAAATTAATTTTAATTTCGTTCATTATGAATAACTTCTAATAAAGTCACTCACGCGACATTCTTCTAACCTATTCACACGACTTTCTTTTACCCTACATTTATATACTCTAAAGACAGATTGCAAATTAAAGCCTAAGACAATAAATACAGTATATAAACCTACGTTAAAAAGAATTCAAACTTGGATCAGAAAAATTTTATTTGAAAAAAAAAAAAAAAATAAATAAAATAAATAAAAATGTTTGAAATGTTTGACGTCCCTCTCGTTTGAATGTAGTACCTGTAATGATACAGAATTCAAGGTCTTTATACATTTAAAAGTTCACTGCAAATTTCCGCATCATTCCTTGAAACTTACCAACTTGGATCATTTTATTTCAAATGGTAATCTCATTTTATTTTCAAAATACAACATTTGAATTCATTTCAGTAATTTTTTTTTTTTTTTTTTTTTTTTTTGTTACGATGATAACAGACATAGATCAAACATTAAAAATTTGACTGTAGTGTTCAGGGAATTTTTAGTATTTCAAGATTGTTTTCATTGCTGCATGAAAATGCACGAATTTTACAGAAACTAATAGTGTTTAAGCATTTTCTTTTTCGATTACAGTCGTGTGCAAAGTACTAGAATATTAGTTTTTTTTTTTTTTTTTTTTTTTTTTTTTTTTTTTGATATTTCATGCTTTAATTACATTTACATTTCAATACCATTTTTCTTGACTTTAGCATTTCAAGATTGTTTTCAATGTTTTACAAAAATGCACGGGAAGTTTATATAAACTAAAACTTTTTAAGCATTTTTTTTTTCTATTACAGTCATGTGTTATGTATTAGAATAATAGTTATTTTGTTTTTATTGATATTTTATACTTTCATTTCCCTTCTGCAGCATGTAATGAAAGTACTGTATTTGTCCAAAAATTTTGATATCGTGTTTTCACTTGATTTGCATTTTAATGCCTCCTAAATCCTAGAAAAGTGTCTTTTTTTTTTTTTTTTTTTTTTTTTTTTTAAAGCGTGTATGTATGTAAGTATGTTTGTGCATGATTTCTTACTACCATATTTCTGCAATCTTATATTTATATATCATATATATTATCCAAAACGAATGCGAATAGAACCATGAAACTTCAGATTGTAGGCAGGTCCAGTTTACAGTAAATTTGTCAGCTTTAGATAGAAATTATAAATGCGAAATTAGGGCTGTATGTCTGTATCTTAAAAAAAAGCTCTAACGACATTGTTCAAAGTTGCTAAATTAAAAAAAAAAAAATCATTTAGATGTCCTTTCGTAAGTATTAGTTGTTTACTTCAGAAAAAATAACAAGCGTCCTGTATAACTATGTCAATTTCAGGTTTTGCGTATACATTTCTTAAAGAAAAAAAAACTGCTCAAACTGCTTTTTTTTTTAATTTACCCAATTAACTCCCTTTTAGATGTCTGTTTGCACGTAATTGTCTGTGAGAAACGGCTTGAAACCGCAAAAGCTCCGCCGCTAACGGTCGCACGGACTTCGAACAGTTACCGTCGGACAGAGAATTTATCGCAGATCTGGGTTATCTAATTTGCTAAACGATGCGACCCTAATTAGCGGAGATATTAATTAAAATGTCGACCATTGTCTACCGAAAAATGACCCAGAATTCATGATTAAATGCTTAAAAAGCGAAATTTTTACGGAAAAAGTGGAAAATAAATTAGAAATATCAGTCGTATTGTTACAAACAAGATACCATTGGAAAGGGCTTTTTTTTCTTAATCCAATGGTTTAAACGGCTTATCGATCGGACAATTAGATTTTTTAAAATTAACTAAACTATAAAAAAATGTTGGCAACAAATTACAAAAATCTTAGCTATGCAGACGATCGTCTAGACAGAGGAAGCGAAAAAAAAAGCACCTGCCACTGATTGATAAACAGAAGATTCACCAAAGATTCTAGACACACCAAAACTATAAGTGCTAGATTCACCAAAATCTATACAGTTAGTTCAACTGTGATCTATAACATGTGTAAAAATGTTTTGCTCAGATTAATAAGGCGTTTAGACGCTATCACACTTTTAAAAATTTGGCCCCATAGGCATAATGATAAAGAATTATTCTTTAAGTGGGATAAAAAAATGCAATTTTCTATTTTCTACAATATTTCAAATTTTAGACATTTCACTTCATATACAATCTTAACACCACAAAACAAACTTGCAGTTGAAATTTCATCAATTTTCGTCAATAAACAAAAGATTTACATTTTAATTTCAAATTAAATTTTATCTTTACACGAATCACATTTTATCTGTCGAAAGAGGATGCCAGTTTCAAAACGACACAAATACACTTAAGGTAAAAATATTTCTTTTTCTATTTACTTCCATTAACCGACTACCGTAGGTAATGGAATTCGAAATTTCACCTGACTTACACGTTTTGAGGTGTCATGGCGTTGTAATATTTTAAAATTTCAATATTTCAGATACTAATTATGTTTCAATTTTTTTTTAATACGTCATTCGATACACATTTTAAAGTACGGTTACTTTAATGTTCTTTTATATTATCGAAAGTTTTCACCTGATTTACACGTTTTGAGGTGTCCTGATTACGTTTTCTTTTGCATCTCAGCTAATTGAGTTAGACAGTTCAAAATTGGTATACGTAGGTTAATTAGGAGGGGCTGAAAGGGTGGGGAAGAAATAGGTGTGCACCGCTCGCGAGATTTCACCCGAACGTTTTCAGGTGTCCTGAATTAGTTTTCTTTTGTATCTCAGCTAATAATTAAAATAATCTGGAGTGACTCCACTCGACTTTCCGAACATTGAGTAATTAACAGTTTTGTAGATAAAGTAAAGAAAGAGGAGTTGTTAAACAAACAAAAGAGAGAAAACCATAATAGAGTGTTTGAGTATTTTTCTCCATCTATTACACGATGTTTTATTTAACGCTACTGAACTTTGAGCCCATAGATCATAATGATAAAGAATTTTTCGTTGTGTCCCTGTAAAAACCTATAAATGCTAGATTCACTAAAATGCTTATAGTTAGTGCAACAGTGATTTATAATACTCATATAAATTTTCAGCTCAATTCAATAAGGCGTTTAGATGTTATCGTACTTTTAAAAATTTAGTCCCATAGGCCATAATGATAAAGAATTTTTCTTTGTGTCCCTGTAAAAAAACTGTAAGTGCTAGATTCACCAAAATCTATACAGTTAGTTCAACTGTGATCTATAACATGTGTAAAAATGTTTTGCTCAGATTAATAAGGCGTTTAGACGCTATCACACTTTTAAAAATTTGGCCCCATAGGCATAATGATAAAGAATTATTCTTTGTGTCCCTGTAAAAAAACAATAAGTGCTAGATTCTCCAAAATCTATACAGATTGAGTATTTGTGACCTATAATATGTGTATAAATTTTTTGCTCAATTGAATAAGGCGTTTAGATGCTATCGCACTTTTAAGATTTTGCTCCCATAGGCCATAATGATAAAGAATTTTTCTTTGTGTCCCTGTAAAAAAACTATAAGTGCTAGATTCACCAAAATCTATAGGGTTCGTACTATGGTGACTTACAATATGCGTACCAACTTTCAGGTTAATCGAACAAAGCGTTTAGACGCTAGCGTGTTCACTCACAGACATACACACATACATACACACATACACACATACACACACACATACATACATCATCGTAAAAATAGTGAAAACGGACTCAGGGCACCTCAAAACGTATAGAAACATCAAAATCTCGAATTCGGATTTTTGACATGATTACAATACTTTCCTCACTATAGTGTTTGGAAAGTAATAATTTCATAAGTAATACATCATTAGAAAGCTTTTTTGATTTGGAATCGAACAGTGGAATACAGAAATTTCTACCGACAGATGGCGCTGTAATATTTTAAACTTTCAATATTTCAATTTCTAATTATGGTTAAATTATTTTTAATACATCATTCGAAAGATATTTTAAAGTACTTTTATATTATCGAATGTTTTCACCAGATTTACACGTTTTGAGGTGTCCTGATTACGTTTTCTTTTGCATCTCAGCCAATTGAGTTAGATCGTTCAAAATTGGTATACGTAGGTTAATTAAGAGGGCATGAAAGGGTGGGGGAAGAAATAGGCGTGCACCGCGCGCGTATCCTCTAACTTGTGCACGTGCAGGACGCACGGGACTGCGCTGCCGAAGGCAGTGGGGACCCGGTCCGAATTTGTACCTGATGAGAAATGATTTTTTAAATTTTCTTAAGAATAATATTTTGACTTAAGAATGAATATGTGCGCGAAGCGCACGTATACCTCCACACGTGCGCGCGCATGTGTCTGCACTGCAGGAGGCAGTGGGGACTCAATGGCAGTTTTACCGGATCAGATTTTTTTTTTTTTTTTTTTTGGATCCACGAAGGGTGAGGGAAGGAATACGCGTGCGCAGCGCGTGTATTCCTTAAATTGTGCGCGCGCAGAGCACACGGGACTGCGCTGCCGAAGGCAGTGGGGACCTGGGCCGACTTTTTACCCAATCATAAATGATTTTTTTTTTCAATTTCTTTTCTTAAGACTAAAAGTTACTGTTAGTGATTCATTTGAAAATACTGACCCGCTAGCGGGCGAAGCTCGCTAGTCCTACTAATAATACTTGCAAGATTAGCAGGACGCTATCATTTTAGTTCACCATCATACTATAGGTATGGGGAACTTAGGTAATCGTGAAAATTTTCGACCTTGGTTTTTTGACTTTTCTACACGTTTTCAGGTGTGAGGAATCCGGAAATGACAAAATTTCTATGGTGTCTGTCTGTAGGGTGTCTGTTAGTGTGTTAGTCTGTTAGTGGGTTAGTGTGTTAGTCCGTTAGTTTGTTAGTCTGTGTACACGATATCTCAAGAACAATCTGTCGCAGAGAGGTCAGAACAGTTTTAAAATATTACTTTTGACACTGGCAAGAACCCTATTCATTTGCAACATTCTAATTAAAAAACTTCCTAAGTTATTAGAAATTTACAATTTTCTTAACATGGGAGAATAGGACAAAAATTCACTTAAACGTGCATTTAATGGAAACTTTTTACTGTAAAAATGTCAGACCAGTTTTAAAATATCAGTTTTGAAAGGAATGAACATCAGTAACTATAAATATGCTACTTTGGAAATTTCGCAAGTTATTGGATATTTACGAATTTCTTAACATGAAAGTATAGGGCAAAATTTCACATAAAAGTCAATTTTAAGAGATATTTTCATCGTAAAGATGTCAGACTACTTTTGAAATATTATTTAGGACACTGGTACGAATATTAATGACTATGAATTTTCCAATTTAAAGATTTCGTAAGTTATTGGTAATTTACGAATTTCTTAACATGACTGAATATAGCAAAATTTCACATAAACGTCAATCTTGAGGGATATTTTCATCGTAAAGATGTGAAACCACTTTCGAAATATTATTTAGGATACTGGCATGAATATCATAGACTATGATTTTTCCAATTTAAAAAATTTGTAAGTTATTTGGAATTTACGATTTACTTAACATGTCAGAATAAGGCAAAATTGAGCATAAACTTCCATTTTGTGGATCCTAAATTTATTAGACAACTTCAAAATTACGTTTATGATATTTGTTTGAACATGATTGAATACAAATATTCTAATAGGACAATTTCGTAAACTATTCGTAATTTACGATTTTATCAACATAGCGAAATTGTAAATTTTTCATATAAATATGAATTTTGAGGATTATTGCATTGGAAATAGTAGCATGAAAACTAAACAACGGAACTGACCCCGATAAAATAAATTAATAGATTAGAATAAGATAAACATATCGAAGTGAACGGTGGATAGCCTATTAGGCGGGGATTTCTTTCTGTCACTGTATCAAGCTTTGGTCAAATTCATTTCTTTTAACATGATTATAATATGTCTCACACTAGAAATTTCTGAGAACATAAATATGATGGGGGAACTGAGCAGAGTCCACCTATGCCAACTAGTTTCCTCAACAGATGGTAGAACGTTCCCGACAGAGAATATAATGGAAGTATTTAGCCATTTGAAACCAAAATATAAATGCATCTTTTATTAGTTCTCAAAATATTTTTCTATGTAATTCCCTGCATCTTTAAAAAATCCCATAATATAAATTAGACTTTTTATCCCCAATTCAATACTTTTAACTAAAAAATGATAATAATAATTACTAGAAACTGCATTGCTAATGGGAATCTAATATTTATTCTATTAATAGGACATCAGGCTTTAGAGCAATGAAAGTGTACTTTTATGCTTCTATTTTAATACACCAGGTGCCTATTAATACAAAATATATATTTAATTTTACAATAAATTAATATTTTCTCTAAAACTATTGGGTTGTAAGTATAATTTGTACATTTTAAGGTTTCAATTAGCTGCATATTTTTGTCTGTTTATTACAAATTACCCACACTAAAATTTACTTTTATTATTTTGTATGCAATATGCATAGTAAAAAGTTGTTCCTGAAATAAGATATTCAATGCTTAAACAATCTAGATGATTCTGCTATAGAAGGTATAAACTTAAATGAGTCTGAACATGAATTATTGCCGTAAAATTCTCCTGACTTGTTACCTTTTCTTCATCTGATATCAAATAAGACATCTGATAGTGAAAACGAAGATGATGCAACTACTACAAAAGTTGTTAAAACGAAAAAACCTATTCGTTTGTATAGGAAGGACTTTCAATCTCCTGACGTTAGCTTTGTACATAAACCAAATAAACAGCAAAAGACTTTAGAATCCCATGCACATGTTTTTCAAAATATAAATTGAATTTGTCTGTTTGCCAGCTTTTCTCTTTCCACATATGCTTATAAGCTTTCATAAAATCGATATATTTTAGTCAGGTTTTCATATATGCCATACAATGCCTGCCGTTAATAAAGTCTTCCATATGGCGCACAGCGGATTTATTTACAAGGACAAAAAAAAAAAAAAAAAAAAATCGAATAGATTGCTTTTCAAAAACGTGTTTCTTATAAGTCTATTCGAATGTTTTACAGAGAGATATTTTTCGGGATGCAATAGAAAATTTTTTTTAAATAAGAAAATGAAATATTAAAATTTCAATTGCATGCCCACACGAAAATAACGTATTAATTATGGGATATTGTCGGAGATACTGCATAAAAAGAATAAAAGTAATAATATAAAGATTACAGTTATTTTTGTAATACCAAATACATGAAACGGTTCCAATACAATTCGTTTCTTGAGTTTAAAATGCGCGTTGAATTTTTTTTTTTTTAGTTTAGAAAATCCAGACATTTAGTATTAGAACCGATACCAAAGATTAAATAAACCAGAATGGAATTTGTTATAAAAGAGATTTGCAGAATTCAACAATACCCAAAGGCACCACAAAACACAATTTGATTGTTATAAAAAGGGACATATGTCGGTATTTATCTTGTTTCATTTTGAGAAACTGTTTTATTTGAGTTTTATATAAATTATGTCATTTGAAACAGGAAAATAAGAAAGTAGACAAAATGTTTTATTTGCCTTTTTAACACGCTTACATACTTAACATTTAAATTACATTTTATTTAATTAAAAATTATATATATTATTATTTTAATTATTAAAACCATAGTTACCAAATCTCCCGCTTTTAGAGGGAGACTTCATACATGAAATTTCCTACGACAAGTTTCGCTTTAATTAACCGCAGAAAAATAATACACCCGATTTATTTTAAAAGTTACTGGTGATAAATGTGATTTAATAATTCAAACTGTTGGCTAATATGATGAAACGTATTAATTTGCTAATTAAATATTTTTTTTTTTCAAAATAATCAATTAAGATGTTTTTAATTTATAACAGTTGTCACAGGTACATATTTATGTCATGATTTGTCTTTACATTATTATTTGTTATATTTTAAATAATTTATATATATATATATATAGTCGGTAACAAAAGTTTCCGAACACTAGCAAAAAATACTATGTAAAAAAAAAGTACACTTCATACGGTTTTGTTAAATAATTCCTTATCGAATCCTGTTCTTACACTGACTAAGAACAGGATTCGACAAGGATTTATTTAACAAAACCGTACGAAGTGTACTTTTTTTACACAGGAATTTTTGCTAGTGTTCGGGCACTTTTCTTACCGACTGATATATACACATTTTCTTCTTCTTCTTCTTCTTCTTATTTTTATTTGTAAACATTTTTACTAAATACAGAATTAATACTTTTGTAAAAGTTTAAAAATGTGGTCCAAATCATTCTATAAGAAGCTAATATATATATATATATATATATATATAATTTACTATTGTTAATGTAGTTAGTATTGTGATGCATATTGCTTATTCGTAATTACATATTACTTCTGCTTGAATGTTGCTTTATTATTATTAAGTACTAGATCATATCATATTATTATCTCTATGTAAAGAAAACTGTAATATTGTATAAAATAGTTTGTGCAATTACTACCATTCATCACGCCATTATTCGTGTGAGTAAACTTATGTACAAAATAAAACCATTTGCAAGAAAATATTTTATTTCTTATTTTATTTATTTTTAGCTTATTACTGAACATTAAGAAGAACGTTTTTAGATAGTAAAGGGAACTAATTAGAATTATTGGGAAATTATGACTTTATCAATAATTTGGAATAACATGGAAATTACACACTACGTAAATATCATGAAAGAAATTCACTTAATTTTAAGTCGACATAAGAATAATTATTACTTAAGAAAAATTGAAATTTCCAGTAAGTTAATTATATAAAAAGTGGAATTTTCAGTACAACTTAAAAGATAAAACAAAATTAATTGAAGTTTTGAATTAAATAAAATTCAATCATTTATTTATTTATTTATTATTATTATTAAAATATTGCTATCAATTATGATTTTTCCACATCAAAAGCTAAATAAATAATCGTAAAAAAAAAAAAAAAAAAAAAAAAAAAAGAGAGAGAGAGAGAGAGAGAAAGAGAGAGAGAAAGAGAGAGAACTTTTCTTAATTTATTATCAATAATTTATTCTAAAATTGCATTCTTACTTAATAATATAATTTATTCTTCATTACCGAGAAATTAATCGTTGCTTAAATAAGCAATAACAATTACCTTCAAATATTTGAAAATTACTTTTAAAATAACTGCGAAATTAAAATGGCTCAGTGCTTAATTATTTTTTATATTTAATTGATATTGATGTCACGAAATTAATTAGATTTTATTGTAACTATTATGAATTTAGAATGTATAAGGAATACAAAGTAAATATAATTACTTATGATATATATATATGTGTGTGTGTGTATGTATGTCTGTATACATACAGTAAATATTTATAAGTTTTCCAGTAATGAAACTCTTAATTATAACTGAATAAATGTGTATTTAAGTAAGAGGAATTTCAACAAAATAACATAAATAATAATTTTTAAAAAATATTTCTTTTTTTCAAGATACAGTATTAAAATGTGAGGAATTTTTAAAATGCCATAATAAAAACATTATTTTTATTAATGTTTAATTTGAATTAATTAAAAATAACGTTAATATAGATAAGAAAATAATTTATAACTTACATACACACAAAGATATATATACTTTTATGGTTATTTTTGATACTGAATGTTAAATTCGTGATTCAAATTAATTAAATTAATGTAATAAAATCTGAAATAATATCTTCCTTATAAAACAATATGTGTTTAAACTAAGAACTCTATTTATTAAGATGTATAGTTTATCAAAAAAATGTACATTTTTTTTTTTTTTTTTTTTTTTTTTTGTAATTAGAAGGTTTGTTACATCGGTCTATTAAAAATTATTTATATACATATATATAAAATTACAAGTCATATAAAGTTTGTAGCTTCGAAAGTACTGAAATGAAGCTGATTGTTTGAAAATTCAAAATTCCAAAAATGAAAGGAAAAAAAAAAGGATTTGAAGAAAATATAAATATTAACCTTTTCACGAGAGGTTTTCTTTTTTTGAAATAAAAGTTTATTTTAGCTAAAAAATTTTATTGATTCTTACTTCTTTTTTTTTTTTTTTAATAATTGTACGTTATCTTATTCCGCCAAAAGGAAATTGCATATCTTAATTCATTAGCTTTTAGAGACTACCTTTTCATTTCTATTAAATAAAAATGAAATCATTTTAAAAATTTGAAATAAAAAAGGGAGCAAAGAAATGCTTCAAGTATTAAAAAGTGAAAACGATATCTGTTGCATTTCAATTAGAGCAAATTATATCAGGTGTCTATGAAGAAAAACCATGCTGATTCTTTCAAATGACGCGCTGAAAAAGTTATGTATAATAAAATAAAATAAAACTTATTTCTTTAGATAAATTAAATTTAAAAATTGCTGTATACACATTCATTTTAACTAAATTAGAAGATACAGAAAAGAAAATTTCAGTTATGTACATTTAAATACTGATAAAATAAAATTTAAATGGAAATAATATTTTTTGTTTTCATATCACTGAAAAGAAGCGAACGGTGAAAGTTTATTTTCTTTTATTAACTGTAAAAATAATAATAATAATAATAATAATAATAATGTAAGCATTTAAAAATAATTAAATCTATTAATGTTTGTACATATGTTTTTATTTTATAATAAATTGTTTTTATTTAATGATTGTTTTTGTTTTATGTTGCATTACATTTTACATTGCATTTAAAAATATATACATACATATATATATACCGCCTTAATCTAGAACGAATAAGTAGTCGTTTTCAGCCTTTGTAAACTAGAAATAGAGATTTCTGAGCTATGCATATAAAGTAAACAAATAATCTAGATAGGCGAAATGACCGAGATAAATTGTAAAAACATCCTTTTAGCAATATACTGCAAACGGAATAAAAATATCTTGAATACCTCAAGGAGTAAGAGAATTTTTATGAAAAACGTTTACACTGTGCATGCATGAAAGATAGAAAAAAAAATATTACATAGGTTGAAAGCTAGATATATTGGACAACTTGTGGCAAAAGTTCTTTTCAATAGAGTAAAAATTATGAAAATTACCGGCAAAAGAACGAGCTAGATTTTAGGTATTTTTTCAGTGTTGAAACTTCATAACGGATTTTTCACCTGCCACGTAGTTTATTTTAAGATTCAATTATTTCAACCGCTTTACAAAAGTTCTTTTTGGAAAAAAAAAAAAAAAAAAAAAAAAAAAAAACCTTATGATCTCACAAATATCTTGTAAATAAACAAAATTATGTTACAAGCTTGTAATGGGTTTTTCACAGAAATGTACTTTTGGAGCAATGTTGAAATAATTGGATCTTCAAATTAATTACGCGATATGTGAAAAACCCTTTATGAAAATTTCAACTCTGAAAAAATACCTAAAATCTAGCTCGTTCTTTTGACGACAATTTGCTTAAATTTTACTTTTTTCAAATGAACTTTTGACAAAAGTTGCCCAATATATCTAGCTTTGAGCCTATGTAATTTTTTTTTCTATTTCTCACGCATGCGTAGTGGAAACATTTGTCATAAAAATGTTTATATTTCATGAGATGTTTAAAATATTTGTATTCCGATTGCAGTATATGTGGTGATATCAGAAATATCCAACTTCGACGACGGTAAATAAACCGTAGTTTGGCTTTGACAGGTAAAGTAGCGGTTATCATGCAAACCATTGTCACTTAAAAAAAAAAAAAAATAATAATAATAATTAAAAAAAAAAAAAAAGAAAAAAAAGAAAAAACCTCTTGCAGGAGTTTTCAAATTCCGAAGAAAGCATTCTTTTAAAGAAATATTTCATTAAAATCTGTAAATATCATGACTAAAGGACCATTTAACTTTATACTTCATTTATATGAATATAGTATTAAAATAAAAAAAAAAGGAAGTTGTTTTTATTTAATAACATCTTTAAAGTTAAAGGGTATTTTTTTATGTGGGATAGAAATATAAATAAATTTTATGAATCTTATGATATTATACAGTAATTAATAAAAACTTAGCTTACTTTTTTAGATAAATATATTTGAATGCTATTTGCTTAAAAAGTAGCTTTTATTATACATGTTGAAATACGGAAGTTATTTTAAAGTATCCTTTGAAGAAATAGTGTATCCTCTTTTAACGTGTAATATATATATATATATACATATATATATATTTAACAAAGTTAAAGTTATTAACAAAATGTAAAAATTTATATTTACTCTCGATGTGATTTTATGAAATTAGAAGCAATTTTAAAGAATAAAGAACTCTGCTTATTTTCACTAATTTAACCTGGAAAATCAATTAGATTTAAAACCAATTATTGCTATGAAAATAAGTCAAGATGAAATTGCATTTTAAAGTAATTATTCCTATTAAATGTTATTAAATGTGTTACATGCTTTTACCACGTTGTTTTGTTCTTTCTTTCTTTCTTTCTTTTTTTTTTTTTTTTTTTTATTTTTTTTTTATTAGAAAAATAATGGATTAAACTTAAAAAATTGATTATTGCCTTTCATAAGATAATTGGAAAGCTATAGCTATTGTATTTAGTTTATTTTTATTTTTTTATTTTTTGACTTTAATAATTGCTCGAAAGCATTTTTTCTAGTTTTGATCCAAACATTTTCTGTGAACCTTAAATATTTATTTAGAAATTCAACCCACAATAAATATATATAATTATGTCTGTAGAGATGCATGAAGTAGCCTCAGATAAAATTAAAACCCCAGAATTTTAAATGAAAATTTATGACTAAAATACCTAAAAGAATGTAAATTTAATATGCTAAATTTATGAGAATTTTACTCTAAAGCAATATTTATTACGTTCATTTTTCACACTATCAATGTTTACCATAATTGCAATAGAAATCATAACTATAGTGCAACTACATGTAGTAAAACTAGCAGTCAGGACTAGTCCAATGGCTTGGAGGAGTGCCGAATTGATCGACAGATTGAAAATTGGTAAACATCCAGTCATTCGGTGTTCTCCTATCGCTTATGTTCTTTCAATGACAAGGTTATCACTCCTATTTTAAAACTGGACTCGTCCAGTCCGTACTTACGCAAAGACTCCCATTGTCGCAAGAAGTGTGGTTGAAGGATACGGATTAAAATAATGACAGAAGTAAATATAGGCATTGCAATTCATCAACTACACGAATTTTTTAAATATATCTTTTTCAGGGATTTTTTTATTTACTAGTATATAATTCGAATTTGTTCCATTGGGCATGCGTTAAAATCATTAAAAAAAAAGAAAGAAACTAATTTCATTTATAATTTTTTCACACAAAATGATTCACTTTCATTCATTTTATTGCACGATATTTTTTTTTTCTCTTATGATTAACTTGATTCTATATGAAAATACTGTGATATGTAAATAAGATGTGAATGTTATTACATATTCTTACATTAAAGTAAATTAATATGGGCAATAAAATGTAAAATATTAAGTTTCGAGTATATTACATTTCATTAACTCCTAGTCTGAGTAATAAAAATAAATATAACAGCATAAATATTTACATTCGTTGTATGAAAACAGTTCTTTTAAATACCTTTAGTTAAATTGTAAACTTCAGAAAAAAATGTATACTTTGTATATATAAACTGTAGAAATTTGATATAATAAACATTTACCATGTTGTCAAATGTATTATGTGTCATGTATATATGTGTCATGTATATATTGTGTGTCATGTGTATATATACATGTATATATGTGCCATGTATATATTGTGTGTCATGTATATATATATATATATATATATATATATATATATATATATATATATATATATATATATATATATTATACATGATAATAGAAAATAACCAAAGTATGTGACATGATTTCCTAAAATTTTTTGTGATGAGTGTTGTCTGTAGATGCTTATGTATACATACACTAAATTTATGCACAAGGATCTGACTTTTGACTATACATTTACATTACAGTCATAAAAATTAACTTCTTAATAACAAAAGCCTAAGTTTTCACGGGATAACGCTAAACTGACATGCATTTATGAAACATTATGATAGACATATAAAACTTGATTTAAAGGCTATGATGTTATTTTTAATTTATCGAAGCCGGCTATACTTTAAACAGTGTAAACATCACGATGCAAAAGTTGTCATATGTATACGTATATATCATGAAACCAATGTTTAGTAATTTGAAATGACACGGAGAAAGAAATTTGCAAATACATGTGTGAAAATCGAATGCTGTGAGGGCGCAGTCAAAATAGTTAAACAGTATTCGTTAACGGCAGATATAAGAATGTAATTTTTATAAGAAAATCAATTAAAATAACATCTAGATAATTTTTTAAGATGCACAATCATTCACTAGATACAGATAACTCCAAAAACAAAATAAAATCGCCGTAAGACATATAAATTTTCGAATGATGCATATAGAATTGTTAAGATGGAGGTTTAAGAAACATTTTGTGAAATTTATAATTTTAAAGCAAAAATTATACTGTTATTTTTACATAAACATATTTTAATTGGCAAAATATTTCACATATTAGACATATATGTGTGTGCTTATAAGTGTGTGTAAATTTGTGTATGTACATAAAATTTGATATCCTAATATTAAATTGCTTCAATATGGCAGTTTCAGGAACACGGAAAAAATTACTCTATTTATGTTTGTTGCCAAATTTCATAAATTTTAAAAACTACCAACTTGAACCTGAAAACTAGCGTGCTGTACCACCACAAGACATTCTTCTATTTAAATCTTATACAAACTCACTCAGTATAATTTATTCTTTAAATTATTGTTTGTTGAAATTGATTTGCATGATGATTGCAGACGATTTTTATCTCAGTGAAGTAAATACTTAAAGAAGGTCATTTTTGTGCCAACGTCGGAAGAAGTGTATCCCCCCCCCCCCATAGATCTATGGTTCAATCAGTCGTTTCCTACCAGCGGGAGCGCTGCTTATATGAACATTAAGGTTCGCGTGTACTTTTCAAATATTGTAAAATATGTATTTTCAAGTATCTAAATATTTTAATTATACTATAATCATTTAAAGATTAATAATAACATTCAATTTGAACTTCTATTCAATAAAAAAACTGTAACAATGGACCTTAAAGCACAAAAACATTATAAAGTAATAAAAAAAAAAAAAAAAAAAAAAAAAAAAAAAACATCGGAATTATCTGAAAATAAAATAAAGCATAGTTGATGTTTCATTACTTTTAATAAAAAGTGTAAGGTTAAAAGTTAATTAATTAAAAAAAAAATATTTAAAATAATAATGTAAAAAAAAAAAAAAAAATAAATAAAAATAAAAAAATAAAGAAAGAATCATTTTAAACAGCAAAATAAATAAATAAATAAATATAACTAAACGTCACTTGAACGGTCGCGTGCATTTTTCAAATACAATTAGCAAATATATAGCTTCACATCATTGTCTTCAGGTTCCAATAACAACTAAATATAGGTCAGTATATACTGAGGGAACTGCAAAGGATAAGTGGTCCAAATGCACTCTGAATTTAAGATATAGAACAACGCGCACCCGCTAGAAGGTTAAAAGTAATCACGAGTTCTATCGAAATATATCAATACTGAAAATTTACACACACCTACATGCTCACACTTTTTTTACTAGTACTATTATCAATAATTCATATTAATTTTACAATCAATCTTTGAAAGTAATTTTCATTGTGTAACTTTATACAAAATTTCGCCCTATACTGCCATTTTAAAAATTTTACAGAAAGTGAGATCACAGCGTCACCTGTTGAGCGACTTACTCCCAAATAAATCAACGCCAGTTTACGCCATGTTCCAACCTAATACCAAGTTTGTTAAATTTCGTTGATTGGATTGTGAGATACAGCATTCACAAAATTTTTTGGTACACACAGACACACAAACAGACAGAGAGACATTTTCTAAAAACAGTTTAGGACATTAAAAAAAAAAAAAAAAAAAAAAAAAAAAAAAAGTGTAAATCCTTCGAAAACTGGCGTTCAACCCATTAAAAGGTGCTGTATAAATACCACAAAAAATTCTTTAATTTTTGTATGTTCCGAGTTTCAATGTGCATTTCTAATCTTATGAAGTTTAATTAATTAAAAATGTTTTATTTTTCTAGAAGCTATGATATGATTCAAAAATGGGAGACTTGGCTCCTAATGGTAGTATAATAGATAATGATAAACTGCAAAACCATTTTAAATTAGTCTTCTTGATCCCGCTTTGTTATAATTTAAGAAAAAGAACTGTTTTATTTCATATCCATTGTTTTAAACACCAGTACTTGAATGAGTTATTTTTGGCGATTTCCTTTTCTTATGTAGTAGAAATAAACAATTTTGTTTAAATAATTAAAATAAATAAATTTACATTACAAACTTTTGAAAAAAATTGCGAAAGAAGCTATGCACTTCACTATACAATGTAAAAAATAAAATGTATATATTTAACGTAATTACTTGTAGAGAAAAAAATTCTTATTTAAATGTTTCCGCAGTGAGAGCTTTGGCACCTAATGGGTTAAATATTTTCACGAATCCGGTACTTTCTTCTTATATACATAGAAAGAAGTAAAAAAGAATGAAAATAATAATAATTAAAAATGTGAATTAAGATATGTATATATATTTCACTTACTCGAAGCACTCGATTTCTTTGAAATCATTTTCTTTTCTTAAATTTAAAACTGACCTACTTAATCAGGATAACTGATAATTTTCCTGTAATAACCACGTAATGCATGAAAAAATATATCTAAAATAGATTTATGTAACAATTTTTAAGAAAATCGTTAGAGCCGTTTTTGAGATACCCAATTCAAAACTTGGCATATTCAATTATTAACCGTTAAACAATAATTACATACAAAAGGATATTTAAAAGGGATTTATTATGATGAGTTTGAAAAAAATCCTGCGAGACCTAAAATTGAGCTATTTACACAGGGTGTCTATCACTTTTCCTGAACTAACCAACTATATCATTCAAAAGGACATCTAATAGAGTGTTTATATAGCAAATTTCAAGAAAATCGATTGAGTCGTTTTTAAGATACGGACTTACAGTCCCACTTCCGGTTTTCCATTTTTTTACTAAAATTCGGAAAAGGCATCTGTATACCAGTTCTGTTTCAATTCTGAAGTTTCGTAGTTCTATATTTATTAGTTTCGGAGATATGATAGCCAGAATATTCCCGTCATGCATACACACGTACAGACGCACGCACACTCTGACATTCTCCCCAAAACTCCTTTTTGGGCTCAGGAGAAAACTCGATATCAAATTTTTGGACCCAATGCAATTCTTCCGTAATGGAAGTAAAAAACGATTAGACTGGAATAGTTTTTTTTTTTTTTCTGATAATGTAAGGAAATTAAAATTTAGATAAATAATTATAGTATAATATGTAACACAATAACAAAATGTGCAAAGTGTTTAGAAAAACATTATATATATAAAAGACAATAAAAAAGGTGGCGGTTGGGTGGGCAGATGTTTGATTACGGAGGTGGGGTGGTGTTGTAAGGCTGGATGGTTGGGTGGGTTTGTGAAATTAAATTAAAGAAAAAAAAAAAAGTAGAAGGCTTGTTGCATTTGCTTTGTATTACTATGCAAACTTTCATTTTCCAATAAAATTTCAGATTTTTCCTTTTTGAGTTGTCAACTATATTTAATGTTCTCATTATACTGTTAAACACAATGTGATCAATCGGTGAATTTCATTGTGGCTTCGTGGCTTCATTGTTGTTCATCTGCTTTGAAATTTTGCATTTTTAAATCCATATGGTTCCTGTTCTGGTTGTGGCAGGCTGGGGGAGTGTTGCCGGCGTAAAACTAGTGTAACCCCACAGGCAAGTCACAAGTCTTGCCGCCTGCCTCCTTCTTCCTATCTTGTGTTTCTTGGGTTGTTTTTTCATTAATTTTGATAAGTTTATGGTTTTAAGTTAAGATTTGTTTTTTTTTACTTTATTGATTCGTTTGTTTTTGCAGACTGTTAATTAATAGATCTGGTTTCTTTACATTAATGTATTTAATCCACTGATATTTTTTTTTTTTTTTTTTTTTTTTTTTTATCTTATTGGTCATTGGTGTTTCAGTGATCTTGTATCTGTTGCTTGGCTTCTAATATGCTTAATAGATCATCTTTATTATATATATATATATGTATATATATATATACTTTAAATATTTTAGTTTTGCCTTTCAGCATAAAAATACTTCTGTAAATACACAAATGCATCATTTACGAAATGTTTTTAAGGTAAAGTGTTAGCCAAATTCATTTTAAATTTTCAGAAGACTTGAGTACTTCTTGACAATAAATTAAACAGTTGATTTTACATCTTAAAACGTAAAAGATATATGTACATATAACAACGGCAGCAGTTTTTATATCCATTCTATCTATCTATATCTGTATGT
This sequence comes from Salticus scenicus, assembly GCA_963930645.1. NCBI lineage: Eukaryota > Metazoa > Arthropoda > Arachnida > Araneae > Salticidae > Salticus > Salticus scenicus. The sequence goes on along the minus strand of OZ005650.1, from coordinate 170,698,292 downwards.
ATATATACATATTTCAAAATATGTAACTTAGTAAAATTTTAGTAAGCGTATTTTTTCGTATGCTTTATAATATTGCTCTTTAAACTTTCACACATACAGAAACAATGCATTGTTTCCGCAAATGCTTACATTATCCTTTATACAGAAATTATATAACAGAAAGTAAACAATTATTATATTAGTACTATATTTCTGAGAGATATATAAGATTTTAGTTTATCCAGTGAAATCTATCTGATATAAAGAATTATAAACATTAACGTCAAAGTAAATTCCAAAGTGATATGTTCCCGTCATTTTTAGATGTAGTTGCATTCATAAATATATTCATTCGTATTATTCATTCGTATTATTGCGGAATGCAAAAAATTTACGAAAAATTGTGAATATTGCACAAGTAATACATGTTTTCAGATAGCAACAAGCAAACGGCAATTTAAATAATTTGAATAAATATTTTTGTTATGAAATTTGCAGATATGTATTTAAATTAAATGTATATAGATATTTCAATCTAAGAGAAAATTTTAGTGCCAAAAATATTCATTTTCTTTTGTAAAATAAATCTTGTAACATCGAAAAATATATCTTCCAGATACTTCAAGCTTTCAGATTTCCAGATTAAGTATAAAATCATTGTTTGGGTAGTAAATTTCATTTTTATAGTCTAGTAAAAAATTACAAAAATAATCTATATATCTGTTAAGTGACTGAGAGAAACACAACAAGAAAATTATGCCAGGCCACATTTTAAAAAAAAATATCTTTTTTAATGAATTATTCTTCAGTTAAGACCTTAGATATTTAAGAAATAAGACATAATATATTATATATCAGGATATCTTTTATATTTTCTACAGTCTTTTCATACCTATGAATAATCTGAACTAGATCACTTTACAGCTATATGGAGCTTTTGTTCTTTATATTTTATATTATTGCGAAATGTTTGTGCAAAATTATGTGTGTCATATTACTAGAATATCTGATATTTTCGCTGAGCCTAGAGTTATCCTAAATTTGAAATATAGCTTAATATTTATGAAATTAAATTATATTATATTAAAAAATACAATTGATATCCATTGCAGTATTTAATTCAAAATATGTTTATTATAAATGATACTAAACAAAATTTAAATGTAATATAAATACAGTTTTCTAAGCTCGGAATCAAGCAATAAATGTAAATTCTTATATATAATAAATCAAAGAAAATAATATATATATATATATAGTTTAAAATAAGCTGTTTATATAAAAGTTTTTACATAGGAATTACTCTTTTAATACGATTCAATAGAAATAATCGTCTAATAGAAGCATCATATTTATCTTTTACCTTAAATAAACGTTATTCTTATCCAGTTGATGCAATACAGACGGAAGTTTTAACTTACCAAGCAAAACAAAAGGCCTTTCCCGTGGGATGTTTGAAAAGATTCAAATAAGGAATAATGAGTTTACATAAGACCACCGAATTAGAAAAGAACATTTAGATACCGTAACATGAGACTGCATAGATATTCCTAATCACTGAATATCATTTTTTAAAATGTATTGTTATAACATGTTATAAATAAAATATTATGTGTTAGTTATGCATTGTTTTTCGAATTGTACTCTTTTAAATTAGTTTTAAAGTACTTTTAGAAATTACTATGCAGAATATTATATATAAATATATTTCAGAAAGTTTATAGGTAATACTGTCCCCATTAAGTTTTATTTAAAATAAATAAATATTTTTTATTAAAATATTTAATTTATACGAACATTTTTAATACTTCTTCTTCTTCTTCTTTTTTTTTTTTTTTTTAGTTTTGTTTGAGTAAAATAATTTTATGATGAATAACGTAATTACATGAAACTGGAATAATTTTACAACTTTATTTAATTATATTAAATGTACATATAGGCCTATTTTTATAAACAAATGATTTACAACTAAATAGGAACAAGAAAAAGAACAACCCGTTAAAGAGTATTGCACCGTTTCGGTATAGGAAAGTTAATCATATCAGGCAAGAGATGTTTATTCTAGCGCTATCCACGTGGAAGGTCAGAAGCAGCAAGATCATCAGCTTCACTGGACATATATATATATATATTAATAAAAATTTTATTTCTTAAAAAAAAAAAAAAAAATGGAAAATACATATATATATGTATTTGTTACCCAACCCCCCAACCACCCCCACAGGGTTCAGAATAGACTTTATATAGGTAGACCACGTATTTCCTTCATTATCCGTCCGCGAAATAAACTAGATTCCCCAGCAAAATGACACGTGGTGCGGACCTGGTGAGAGAGACAAGAATGAACATTATGCTATAGGAAAGAAAGTAATTTTGGGTTTTTAAATTTCTGAATTGCACACATATATTTTATTTAAGCCTTTAGATTTACGTATGGTTGGAAAAAAAATACAATATAAGTATACATATATATATATATATATATATACAGAAAACTATTGAAATGAGTTTATATATAAGTATAAGTTTAAAGAATAGAAAATACAAAAGGAGAATTACAAACCAATGCACAAAATTGCAGCAAAAGGAAATGCAAAACTTTAATGTAGGAATATATAAACAAATGAATGAAATTAAACCCCAAAAACACCAGGATCTTCCTCTTCAGTTATTGGTGATATTCTGTTTGGTGAGAAGTTGGGAGCTAAGGATATTTATTTGTTAATTGCTACTGTCCGTTCAGAAACTTCTCTTTCACACCTACACTGAGGGCCTCCCTGATGAAGATCTCTGTGTTTTTTGGGGTTTAATTTCATTTATTTGTTTATATATTCCTACATTTATGTATTTCTACATATATATATATAATGTGTGTGTGTGTGTGTGCTGGTTAACACCCCCCCCCGAAAAAAAAGGGGATTCAGCATAGATATTATACAGTTAGACCACGCATCGCGCTCATTATCCGTCCGCGAAAAAAACTAGCTTCCCCAGAAAAATGTCACGTTGTGCAGACCTGGAGAGAGAGACAAGAATGAACATTATGCTATTTTTGAGTAGGAAAGAAAGTAGTTTTGGATTTTTTAATTTCTGAATAGCACACATATGTTTTGTTTAAGTCTTTAGATTTACGCATGGTTGGAAAGCTAAAATGTCATAAATTAATTATAAAATAATTCCTGTGAGTAACCATTTTGAATATTTTTTTTCGATTTCTTGCAAACATAAGTGCTTCCTTATGAAAGAATCTCCCACAAGTCTATATCACGTGACATATGGCGCTGACCGCAAAGGATGAAAGTGTCAGATTACACCCTCATGTAGAAGACATTCACTATAATATGAAATCCTATTGGGGCGTAGTGTCTCTATATAAAGGTTTTGTGGTTTAGCGTGCTCCTACATGCACACACATTTTCTCCTAGTTTACTACTACTACTATTATCAATAATTCACATCAGTTTTACAATTAAGCGCTTAAAAAAACTTTTATTATGTACATTTATACGAAATTTTGTCCTATATTGCCATGTCAAAAATTTAGCAAAAGGGAATGAAAGCGCCACCTGTTAAACAAATGATACCCAAATCTAATCAGTACGAGTTCAGGTCTGTCTCTAACAGAATACAAGGTTTGGTTAAGTTTCGTTTATTAGTTCGTAAGATACAGCGTCCGCAATATTCGTGATACACACACATGGACGCACAGACTGAAGACATTTTCTAAATACAGTCAAATCGTGTTCAGGACATCTCAAAACATGTGAATCAGTCGAAAATTAAAGCTATCCAATACTTTCTTTATATATATATATATATATATATATATATAGAAGAAAGTAAATTGTTGGAATTCAAACCAAAGTTGAATGGTTGATTTAGCTCACAAATATCTTGAATGAGTTTATTAACTAAGTTGTTCCGCAATTTTTTTTTTTTTTTTTTTTTTTATCGGCATTAACTTGAAAATTTCAAATCCACATTGTAAAAGCATATTTAAACCAAAATTTGTTTAAATTTTGATGTGTATATTTAGAGCATTTAAAGATGCCCACCACGTTTATTACCCAGTTAGAATGTTGCTAGTTGCCCGCTATCAAAATGGCGGACGCTTTAAACTAAAAGGGCCATTTCAATTCAATTAAAAATTTGTCATAGCGATAACTCTTGAAATACTGAATTAATTCTCATCAAAGTTGAACAGTAGACAAATCTATGAAATATCCTGGATGTGTTCGATTGACAACCTGCTCCGCCATTTTGTTTTCAAGTTGCAGTGACTTAATTCGAGATTGCCGCTTTAAAATTTGTCACCGAGAAAAATATCGAATATGGAACTGATTCGAACGAGGTTTGGGCAGTGTATTTATTTTACAAATATCTTGAATAAGTTTCCTGAGCAACTTGCTTTACTATTTTGTTTCCAAGTTGTGTCCACTTGCAGTTTGTCATCACAATAACTTTTGAAATATTGAACTAAGTCCAACCATAGTTGAGCAATGAACTCATGTCTCAAATATCTTAGATGAGTCAGATGGGAAACTTACAAAGCCATTTTGGTTATTAAGTGCCGGCCGCTTAAAAATTGACCATTTCGATATTTTTTGAAATGTTGAATTAATTCGGTCTAAGTTTCGAGAGTAGACTTATCTTAGAAATGAATTTGATGTTTTCGTTGGCCAATTTAATCCACCGTCTTTATTTTTTTTTTATAATTTTTTTTATTTTCAAGTGCCAGGCACTTGGAAAATTTCAAATTCACATAATAGAGGCAATTATGAATCATTCTGCTTAAAACCCCATGTGTACATTGCCCACATTAATATCACCATCAAGTCCATAAATAAATTTTATTCACCATTTTCTTTCAAAGCTGCCACTTAATAAGAATAAAGAAATGAACATACTTTTCAGAAAGAACTGGAAGGACTTGTTTTTCTTTGTGTCTACACCTACATATAATGGACTCGCTTATTGTTTAAGCAATTAATCCACAGCGAGACAAAGAAATGCCTATTTGACTCAAATTCTCCCCATTTCTTCCTCCATTTCGATTCGAAGCTTTCCAGTTTCATCTTGTTCTTTGTTAGAGAAAGTACTGCAGGAGTTGGACGTGTTCTGGAGTTAAGGAAAAAGAATCTTTCCTGAGTTTTTTTTTTTTTTTTTTTTTTTGTCGACGACTTTTTTGCTCGAAAAAGAGCATGTTTAAAAAAATAAAAGTTATAGGTGGGATTTATATTAACGGTTATTGAATATTCTGTAAAAAAAAAAGGCTACAGAAAGAGAATGGATTGTAAGTGAAATATTAATTAGGGACTGGAGAAAACAGCTACAAGAAAGAAATGTAAATAAGCTAGCATTCAGATAACTAAGTATGGAATTTTCCCAATTATAGGAGATGAGCTTCTTCGTTATGTTCCTACAGATCGAAATTATGAATGTGCGATTTCGTGTGAAATGCTGCAAGGAAAAGCAAAAGAAATCTCAATAAAGAATAATATTCTACAAGAAAAATTGAAAGCTAGTTCGGGGTAGTTAATTGGATTTATGTGACGTAAAACGACTTGAGAATCAGAAGAACAAATCTTTGCCAGAAACTGCCGACGTATTTTACAGATAAGGTTAGACTTTTTCAGAAATTCGTTATCCGACTTCGCCAAAGAATGGATTATTTCCTATCCCAAGCTGGAAATGCTGGCCAGATGCCAGTATATTTTGATATTCATAGCATGAAGCTCCTTTTGCTGTAAAGGAGCTTCAAGTGTTTCAGTGTGCACAAGTGGTAATGAAAAATGCGCTGTTTTGTAATGCTAGGTATTAAAGAAGATGGTAGTAAGCTACCTTCATTTGTTATTTTAAAAATAAAAATTGCTCCTAAAAGTATTAATTTCTGACTGTAATCTATGCGTGATTTCAAGAAAAGGTGTCGATGGATGAAAAAATGATGAACGATTGGGTTCTTAACGTTTGAGATAAAAGATCCAGAGCATTGCTTAATATATATATATATATATATATATATCCTTTTAGTATTTGATTGCTTCTAAAACAAATTGTTGATGAAGTAAAGAACGAACTTTTAAAAGGCAAAAGGGATCTTCTGTAAAATCCCGGCGAACATACATAGTTTCTGCATTCACTTCGTATCGGTTAACAAAATTTTAATGATGATACACGACGAAAATGTGGAGATTGGATGATGAATGAAAAAAAAGAAAAAATTCTTATAGAAAAGTTAAGGTGTTCATGGATTTTACAAAGCTGGATTTTAATAACAAATGGAATTATTACAAAAGGCTTTAAGAATACCGGTAACTTCAATGCTTTGGACAGAACTGAAGATGAAATTTTGTGCAATGACTCAAATTCATCAGACATCGATGCAGATGAAACTAAACATCGATGCCGATTACGACAAATGATTTGTTTATTTGCATGTGGAATTTGTTATTAAAAAAATTTGAAAAATTTTTCTCAAATGTTATGGCTATAAAATAAATTTAGCATAAAAATTGCCTCTATTTTGTGTGAGACTGATAAAAAGACTATTTTATAAATAATACTTTTAAACTACAAACATTTGTTAAGTTATTGATTTTATTATAATAGGTTTTTATATACCAGTATTGATTTAGCATGAGAGTGATTGATACTGTGTAATAGATTTCCTCGTATAAATCTTGCAGCAGGACTTTCACAATAAAAATTGCCAAAATAATGTGCGACTAGTACGCGAGTAAAAAAGGCTTATATGTATAGAAGGAGTTGGGTTTGTCGTTTGATATAACATTATTGCAGTTAGCCGGATTTAATACTGTTTCAAATAAGTTTTCTTTAATTGTTAGGTTTATATTTAATTTAAGGTTGTGAGGTAATATTGGGAAATTTCCAAAAATGTAATAAAATGGAAAACCCTTTTTTTTTCCACACGACCATGATTCATTAGATTTATTTATTTATTTTATTTTATTTTATTTTATCTTTTCTCTTCTTTTCTCTTTTCCTTTCTTTCTTTCTTTTTTTTTTTTTTTAAGAGAAGCACCGAAAAGTATCGACAACCAGAGATAAATTATTTCGCAGTGTTGTGAGTGTTGTGAAAGTAACATTCACTGATTATTTTACATACCTCCTTTTAGAAATGAACAGCAGTATGATATTTCTTTCATTGATGGCAAAGATTATATGATAATTAAAAGATTTTCCCTTAATACGACATAATGTATGCCTCCAGCATAATGCTAATGTGACTAAAAGTAAAAGAAATGATATTGGTAATTTAAAATTTTGATTAAAAGTTTTCACGTAATTTGAAACATTTATAAAACTAGCTAAATATATGAGTGCTTCTTAAAAAAAAGAAAAAAAAAAAAAAAGTAATTTATTTATGTAATTAGTTTTTCTTTGAAAAATATAAAAATCCAAATCATTCAAAAATTAACTTGTGCAGCATTGATTAAATGTCCTAAAATCTTATATCCGTATATAAACTGTTTGTTTAAACTATTATCTTTCTGGTTTCACTAAATAAATAAGAAAACTGTTCGATATATTTTTGTCCCCATCTCAGATCAACACAGATGTAATTTATCTCGTAATGAACTACTTTTTATCATAAATGTGTCAAATGTTGCTACTCTCTGTAACCTACATTGCTAAAAATTTAAACAGACAACTACTGGTAAGCATTTATCTTATGTAAAATCACAGAGAAAAATAAACGGATATGTTAATAAATATATTTTATATATGCATAGTAATGGTTAATATTAATTTAATTAGTTATTGACAGGAATATATTTGTAACTTAGACACTTTTTCTAAAGTAGAAAAATTCATTTTAAAATTTCAGTAAATTTACTGTATTTATTTTACAATGTACAGAATTTAGAATTTCTAGAATTTTAATTTTCAGAAGAACTGTTGGTGTACTAGTGCATAAATTAAGATTGAATTTCTTCATGCGAGATTTAGAGCTGAGAGAATACACAATGTGCGGCAGTTCGTCTCAACAGATCTTATTCATTCGAAATTTTGTAAAATGAATGGAAATATTTGATACGCTTGGATATGAGATTCCATTTTTTTCCGTCTCATGATGCTAGGTAAGAATCTGGAGGCATGGGGAAGACAGTGCAAATACGACTAATCTTGTAAAATATCGTTGCACTCCTCTAAATTTCATATTGATTTATAGTGTCATCAAACACGGAAGCAAGTAACCCCTGATACTCGTCAGAGGCACACTGATGAAACAATGATAGAATGACAGAATGCTGTAACCGACTGTGCTAACTAGGTACAACGTTCCACAAGTGGTATTTTTTCATAATATAAGGTTGCGAATAAAAATAAGCCAAAACGTTTAGCATTTAGGGGTTATTCCTTGGTATGCAATATATCTGTAATTCTCACTGACTGAGAATGTTGTGTTTCACATGATAAGATGTCCAGTGTCGATTCTACTGAAGACTGAATCTCAGATCTAACGATTAAGTATACTTGAGAACATGTAGAATGATAACTGACATTGATTCCGACAAAATCCACACGCTTCTTAAACCAAATTGACAACCTGCTCTGCCATTTTGTTTTCAAGTTGCAGTGACTTAGAACCAGATTGCCGCTTTAAAATTTGTCACCGAGAAAATTATCGAATATAGAACTGATTCGAACGAGGTTTGGGTAGGGTATTTAGTTTACAAATATCTTGAATGAGTTTGCTGAGCAACTTGCTTTACTATTTTGTTTCCAAGTTGTGGCCACTTGCAGTTTGTCATCACAATAACTTTTGAAATATTGAACTAAGTCCAACCATGGTTGAGCAATGAACTTATGTTTCAAATATCTTAGATGTGTCCGATGGGCAACTTACAAAGCCATTTTGGTTTTCAAGTACCGGCCGCTTAAAAATTGACCATTTCGATGCATTTTGAAATGTTGAATTAATTCCGTCTAAGTTTGGAGAGTAGACTTATCTTAGAAATGCATTTGATGTTTTCGTTGGCCAATTTAATCCACCATCTTTATTTATATATATATATATATATATATTTCTTTTCAAGTGCCAGCCACTTGAAAATTTCAAATTCACATAGAGGCAATTATGACTCAATCTCTTTAAAACCCCATGTGTACATTGCCCACATTAATATCACCATCAAGTCCATAAATAAATTTTATTCACCCTTTTCTTTCAAAGCTGTCACTTGATAAGAATAAAGAAATTACTGTACTTTTCAGAAAGAACTGGAAGAACTTGTTTTTCTTTGTGTCCACACCTACATATAATGGACTCGCTTATTGTTTAAGCAATCAATCCATAGCGAGACAAAGAAATGCCTATTTGACGCACATCATCCCCATTTTTTCCTCTATTTCGAGTCGAAGCTTTCCAGTTTCATCTTGTTCTTTGTTAGAGAATGTATTGCAGGAGTTGGACGTGTTCTGGAGTTACGGAGAAAGAATCTTTGCTGAGTTTTTTTTTTTTTTCTTTGTGGCGGTTTTTTGACGACTTTATTGCTCGAAAAAGGGTATGTTTAGTTATAGGTGGGATTTACATTAACGGTTATTGAATATTCTGTAAAAAAAAAAAAAAAAAAAAAAAAAAAAAAAAAACAGGCTACAGAAAGAGAATGGATTGTAAGTGAAATATTAATTAGGGACTGGAGAAAAAAGCTACAAGAAACAAATGTAAATACGCGAGCATTCAGAGTACCAAGTATGGAATTTTCCCAATTATAGGAGATGAGCTTCTTCCTTATGTTCCTACATCCCAATATGATGAATGTGCGATTTCGTCCGAAATGCTGCAAAGAAAAGCAAAATAAATCTCAATAAAGAATGATATTCTACAAGAACAATTGAAAGCTAGTTCTGGGTAGTTAATTGGATTTATGTGACGTAACGACTTGAGATTCAGAAGAACAAATCTTTGTCAGAAACTGCCGATGTATTTTACAGATAAGGTGAGACTTTTTCAGAAATTCGTTATCCGACTTCGCCAAAGAATGGATTATTTCCTATCCGAAACTGGAAATGCTAACCAGATGCCAGTATATTTTGATATTCATAGCAAGACATCTTTTGCTGAAAAGGAGTTTAAAGTATTTCAGTGTGCACAAGTGGTAATGAAAAATGCGCTCTTTTGTAATACTAGGTATTAAAGAAGATGGTAGTAAGCTACCTTCATTTGTTATTTTATAAAGAAAAATTGCTCCTAAAAGTATTAATTTCTGACTGTAATCTATGCGTGATTTCAAGAAAAGGGGTAGATGGATGAAAAAATGATGAACGATTGGGTTCTTAACGTTTGAAATAAACGATCCAGAGCATTGCTTAAAATATATTTGATTGCTTCTAAAACAAATTGTTGATGAAGTAAAGAACGAACTTTTAAAAGGCAAAAGGTATCTTCTTTAAATTCCCGGCAAACATACGTCGTTTCTGCATTCACTTCGTATCAGTTAACAAAATTTTAATGATAATATACGACGAATATGTGGAGTTTGGATGATGAATGAAAACAAAGAAATTCCCATAGAAAAGTTAAGGTGTCCATGGACTTTACAAATCTGGACTTTAATAACAAATGAATTTATTACAAAAAGTTTTAAGAATACCGGTACCTTCAATACTTTGGGCAGAACTGAATATGACATTTTGTGCAATGACTCAAATTCATCAGACATCGATGCAGATGAAACTAAACATCGATGCAGATTACGACAATTGATTTGTTTATTTGCATGTGCAATTTGTTAATAAAAAAATTGAAAAATGTTTGACAAATGCTATGGCTATAAAACAAATTTAGCATAAAAATTGCCTCTTTTTTGTGTGATAAAAAGACTATTTTATAAACAGTACTTAAACTACAAACAATCGTTAAGTAATTGATTTTATTATAATAGGATTTTATATACCAGTATTGATTTAGTATTGTAGTGTTTGATACTGTGTAATAGATTTTCTCGTATGATAGTAGCAGCAACGACTTTCACAATAAAAATTGGCAAAAAAATTGACACAACAAAAATTGTGCGACAATTACGCGAGTAAAAACGGCTTATATGTATAGAAGGAGTTGGGTTTGTTGTTTGTTATAGCATTATAGCAGTTAGCTGGATTTAATACTGTTTCAAATAAATTTTGTTTAATTGTTAGGTTTATATTTAATTTAAGGTGGTGAGGTAATAATGGGAAGTTTCCAAAAATGTAATAAAATGGGAAACCCTTTTCTTCCACACGACCATGATTCATTAGATTTATTTATTTATTTTCCTTTCTTTTATCTTATCTAATCTTTTCTTATTATTTTTAGGGAGGAGCACCGAGAAGTAACCACAATCAGAGATAAATTATTTCGCAGTGTTGTGAGTTTTGTGAAAGTAACAGTCACTGATTTTATTACATACTTCCTTTTAGAAATGAACAGCAGTTTGATATTTGTTTCATTGATGGCAGCGATTATATAATAATTAAAAGATTTTCCCTTAATACGACATAATTTATACCTCCAGCATAATGCTAAAGTGACTTAAAGTAAAAGAAATGATATGGGTAATTTAAAATTGTGATTAAAAGTTTTCACGTAATTTGAAACTTTTAAAGCTAGCTAAATATATGAGTGCTTCTTAAAAAAAAAAAAAAAAAAATGTTATTTATTAACCGACTTCAAAAAAGAAGGAAGGTTCTCAATTCAAACCGTATGTTTTTTTTATGTTTGTTAGCTCATAACTTCTGAACGGATGCTCCGATTTTGACACTTTTTGTTTTGTTGAAAACGTCTTGGTCTGAAATAGGTCCCATTGTAATATCTTTACGATCTAAAGAAAATACAGGGTGCCCCAAAAAATCAGTCCCATCTCTTTTAACTGCTAAACGGCTGCAGCTATAGTGTAAAAAATGGTATGTAAGTATAGCAAAGTGGCCACGCAGTACAAGGTTAAACCGCTTGCAGCGCCACCTGGTGAAAAACAGCGAAGTTAGTGTTACTATCTCGAAAACGGTTCGAGAGAAAAAAGTGAATTACAAAGTTGAAAAGTATCATCGATTTAGTACAAAAAGATAGTTTAGACATTCATGCTAGTGTTCCTATCTCGGAAACGGTTCAGGACAGGGGGGAAAAGTGAATATTAAAAGTGCAGGGCATCATTGATTTAGTACGAAAAGATAGTTTAGACATTGATGTTAAAAATACAATGCTAAAAACGAGCATTTGTTTGATCGCAATTTCTTACGCTATGCACACTTGAGCTACATTGCACACGTTGTAGCGTAGCTGGTGAGACATACGTTATGTAGTTCAAAATACGGTTACTTGATACTTTTTGTTTTGTTGTAAAGATCTTAGTCTGAAATAGGTCCCATTGTAATATCTTTACAATCTAAAGAAAATAAAACGTCATCTCTTGAAAAACAGCGGAATCAGCGCTCCTATCTCAAAAACGGCTCAAGATGAGAGAAAAGTTAATTACGAAGTTGTATAGCATCATCGATTTACTACGAAAAGAGAAATTTTAGACATTATTGCTAAAAATAGAACGCTTAAAACGTGCATTGTTTCTTCGCGATTTCCTACACTGTGCACACTTGAACTACGTTGCACACTTTGCAGCGTAGAGGATGACACGTATACTCGGTGGTTCAAAGTACTGTTACTGTAAGCGGTCACATCGATTAGCGCAAAGTCGTTTTCAACCAACTTCAGAAAAGAGAGTGTTCTTAATTCGAGCTATGTGTTGTTGTTGGTGTTTATAAGCTTTTAACTTCGTTAGGGATGCTCTAATTAACCGACTTCAAAAAGGAGGATGTTCGCAATTCAAACCGTATGCTTTTTTGTTTTTATTTTTGTTTGTTAGCTCATAACTTCTGAACAGATAATCCGATTTTGGTACTTTTTGTTTTATTGTAAAGCTCTTGGTCTGAAATAGGTCCCATTGCAATATCTTTACGATCAAAATAAAATACAGAGTGCCATAAAATGTCAGTCCCGACTCTTTTAACTGCTGAACAGCTGCTGCTATAGTCATAAATGTGGCATGTGGGAATAGTAAAGTGGATATGTGCTGCGCGATTCATCCGCCTACAGCGTCACCTGGTGGGAAACAGTGGAGTTAGCGTTCCTATCTCGGAAACAGTCCAAGACAGGGGAAAAAAGTTAATTATAAAATTGCAGAAAATCATCAATTTAGAACGAAAAGATTGTTTAGACGTTAATGCTAAAAACAGAACGCTTAAAACGTGCATTTGTTTGTCCACAATCTCCTATTTTGCGCACCATTGAACGACATTGCATATGTTGTAGCGGAGCGGGTGACATTTATGCTATGTAAAATTCAAAGTATGGTTATTGTAAGCGGTCACATCCATTAACGCATAGACATTTTAAACTGACTTCATAAAGGAAGAGGTTCTCAATACAAACCATGTTTCTCATTGTTGTTGTTGTTGTTGAAATTTGTTAGATTATAACTTCGTAAGAGATGATTAAATTTTAATACTTTCTTTTGCTGTCATAATGATCTTGGCCTGAAATAGGCTTCATTATGATTTCATTAAAATATAAACAAATTACAGGATACTCACAAAAGTCTGTTATCACTTTTACTGCTAAACGCATGCAGCTACACTGGTAAAAGCATTATGTAAGTATCGATGTTGAAACTTTTGTCCGTCAGCTGCAATGCATATTTTGCTCTTTGTTTGAACTTTATGCTGCGCAGTTTCAGCGCAGCGAGTGACACGTATTAACTGTAAAGTTCAATATATATGCCTAACAGAATTTTTGGTTACGAATACAGCTTATTCGTTCTTTACATTTCTAAAGACTTTTTAACTTAACATATGTTCATTTAATAGATAGCTTTTTGCTCATATCCGATAAAGGCATGAAAAGTGACGCAACTTAAAAATGCAGCATTTGAGAAAAATCAATTTAAAAATAACTTGACTAGAATAAAACTGGCACAACTGTCTCTCGAGTGGATAACTTTCTAGATGGACATGTAACTTTTTTGTTCACATTGGGTGCATTCCATGTATTTTTCAGTGACATAAACCATTTTTTGAGTTATGTCACTTTTCTTGGAAGTTGTGATTTGTGAAATTGCCGTCAAACGTCTCTTGATGCTCTGCTATATGAATAAGTTTTCACTGAAAAGAGAAAAATAAAATCTTTTTGTAAAAAAATAGAACCGACTCCAATATGCAACTACTATTCAAAAAAAAAAAAAAAAAAAAAAAAAAAAAAAAAAAAAGTATGAAATGAAACTAAATTGCGCCTAAAAGTATAAAATAATTTCCTTCGCCAAACAACCTATAACACTACAATTAATCATAACTTTTGAAGTCGGCGCAAAATTAAATAAAAATTGATACCTTTATTCAATACAAAAATCAAATCCTATTCAAAATACACATCTCACATTGTCACCTGCAAAACGCAACCGAAAACTATTTTGATTCAAAAGAAAAAAAAAAAAAAAAAAAAAAAAAAAAAATAAGATTTCGTAAGCAGCAAAAGTTGGCGAAGATGCTGGTATCTGACGTCCTTGGTGAAAGAAAAATTGCAAAATTATCTGGCAAACATATTTAATTTCTTTGGGATATCATGATTAATTTGATAAGGTCTATTAAGGGAGTAATCAAGAATATGAAACAATACTTCGTGCAAATATTTTATGAAAATATACATCTTGCGTGTATATTTTTGCAATACGTTTTGAACGCCAAATCCAAAAGTCACAAAGGATGATAGTTACCAAAGTTACACCAAATTTGCAAAGGAAACTCTAACTTCGTAGGAACATAAATACCGCATTGTGAAGAATGTTCACTGTTCTGTGTAGATGCTACCATTGGACCAATTGTATACAGTGATAAAATAATAGAGGAAACATGAAAATGGATCATTCGAGACGACAGCATTTGTTTCTACCGATCGAAAAACAAACCTTTAAAAACTAATTAAATTTTAATTAATTTTGCGCCGACTTCAAAAGTTATGATTAAGTGTAGTGTTATAGGTTGTTTGGCGAAGGAAATTATTTTATACTTTTAGGCGCAATTTAGTTTCATTTCATACTTTTTTTTTTTTTTTTTTTGAATAGTAGTTGCATATTGGAGTCGGTTCTATTTTTTTACAAAAAGATTTTATTTAAGTAATCATTTTTTCCTTGAAAAATTTAAAAATCCAAATCTTTCAAAAATTAACTTGTGCAGCATCGATTAAATGTCCTAATATCTTATACCCGTATATAAACTGTTTGTTTAAAATATTATCTTTCTGGTTTCACTAAATAATTAAGAAAAATGTTTGATATATTTTTGTCCCCATTTCCGATCAACACAGACGTAGTTTTTCTCGTAATGAACTACTTTTTATCATAAATATGTCAAATGTTGCTACTCTCTGTAACCTACATTGCTAAAAATTTAAACAGACAACTACCGGTAAGCATATATCTTAAGCCTTATGTAAAATCACAGAGAAAAATAAACGGATATGTTAAAATAATATATTTTATATATGCATATGAATGGCTAATATTAATTTAATCAGTTATTGATGGGAATATATTTCTAACTTAGACACTTTTTCTAAAGTAGAATCATTCATTTTAAAATTTTATTGAGAATTAAATAATAAAAATAGATAAAAATACAAAACAAAGCTTGAGAATCTCGATTATTTACTTTTATCTAAGAATTGTTGTAAATTTATAGAGACTCTGGATAAACATTTCAGTAACTTTACAGAATTTATTTTACAATGACCAGAATTAAGAATTTTTAGAATTATAATTTTCAGAAGAACTGTTGGTTTATTAGTGCATAAATTAAGATTGAATTTTTTCATGCGAGATTTAGAGCTGAGAGAATACACAATGTGCGGCAGTTCATCTCAACAGATCTTATTCATTCGAAATTTCGTAAAAAGAATGGAAATATTTGATACGCTTGGAAATGAGATTCCATTTTTTTCCGTCTTATGATGCTAGGTAAGAATCTGGAGGCATGGGGAAGACAGTGCAAATACGACTAATCTTGTAAAATATCGTTGCACTCCTCTAAATTTCATATTGATTTATAGTGTCATCAAACACGGAAGCAAGTAACCCCTGATACTCGTCAGAGGCACACAGATGGAACAATGATAGAATGACAGAATGCTGTAACCGACTGTGCTAACTAGGTACAACGTTCCACAAGTGGTATTTTTTCATAATATAAGGTTGCGAATAAAAATAAGCCAAAACGTTTATCATTTAGGGGTCATTCCTTGGTCTGCAATATATCTGTAATTCTCACTGACTGAGAATGTGGTGTTTCACATGATAAGATGTCCAGTGTCGATTCTACTGAAGACTGAATCTCAGATCTAACGATCTAACGATACTTGAGAACATGTAGAATGATAACTGACATTGATTCCGACAAAATCCACACGCTTCTTAATCCAACTTGACAACCTGCTCTGCCATTTTGTTTTCAAGTTGCAGTGACTTAGTACCAGATTGCCGCTTTAAAATTTGTCACCGAGAAAATTATCGAATATAGAACTGATTCGAACGAGGTTTGGGTAGGGTATTTAGTTTACAAATATCTTGAATGAGTTTGCTGAGCAACTTGCTTTACTATTTTGTTTCCAAGTTGTGGCCACTTGCAGTTTGTCATCAAAATAACTTTTGAAATATTGAACTAAGTCCAACCATAGTTGAGCAGTGAACTTATGTTTCAAATATCTTAGATGTGTCCGATGGGCAACTTACAAAGCCATTTTGGTTTTCAAGTGCCGGCCGCTTAAAAATTGACCATTTCGATACATTTTGAAATGTTGAATTAATTCCGTCTAAGTTTGGAGAGTAGACTTATCTTAGAAATGCATTTGATGTTTTCGTTTGCCAATTTAATCCACCATCTTTATTTTTATATATATATATATATTTTTCTTTTCAAGTGCCAGCCACTTGAAAATTTCAAATTCACATAATAGAGGCAATTATGACTCAATCTCTTTAAAACCCCATGTGTACATTGCCCACATTAATATCACCATCAAGTCCATAAATAAATTTTATTCACCCTTTTCTTTCAAAGCTGCCACTTGATAGGAATAAAGAAATTACTGTACTTTTCAGAAAGAACTGGAAGAACTTGTTTTTCTTTGTGTCCACACCTACATATAATGGACTCGCTTATTGTTTAAGCAATCAATCCATAGCGAGACAAAGAAATGTCTATTTGACGCACATCATCCCCATTTTTTCCTCCATTTCGAGTCGAAGGTTTTCCAGTTTCATCTTGTTCTTTGTTAGAGAATGTATTGCAGGAGTTGGACGTGTTCTGGAGTTACGGAGAAAGAATCTTTGCTGAGATTTTTTTTTTTCTTTGTGGCGGTTTTCTGACGTCTTTTTTGCTCGAAAAAGGGTATGTTTAGTTATAGGTGGGATTTACATTAACGGTTATTGAATATTCTGTAAAAAAAAAAAAAAAAAAAAAAAAAAAAAAAGGCTACAGAAAGAGAATGGATTGTAAGTGAAATATTAATTAGGGACTGGAGAAAAAAGCTACAAGAAACAAATGTAAATACGCGAGCATTCAGAGTACCAAGTATGGAATTTTCCCAATTATAGGAGATGAGCTTCTTCCTTATGTTCCTACATCCCAATATGATGAATGTGCGATTTCGTCCGAAATGCTGCAAAGAAAAGAAAAAGAAATCTCAATAAAGAATGATATTCTACAAGAACAATTGAAAGCTAGTTCGGGGTAGTTAATTGGATTTATGTGACGTAACGACTTGAGATTCAGAAGAACAAATCTTTGTCAAAAACTGCCGATGTATTTTACAGATAAGGTGAGACTTTTTCAGAAATTCGTTATCCGACTTCGCCAAAGAATGGATTATTTCCTATCCGAAACTGGAAATGCTAACCAGATGCCAGTATATTTTGATATTCATAGCAAGACATCTTTTGCTGAAAAGGAGTTTAAAGTGTTTCAGTGTGCACAAGTGGTAATGAAAAATGCGCTCTTTTGTAATGCTAGGTATTAAACAAGATGGTAGTAAGCTACCTTCATTTGTTATTTTATAAAGAAAAATTGCTCCTAAAAGTATTAATTTCTGACTGTAATCTATGCGTGATTTCAAGAAAAGGGGTAGATGGATGAAAAAATGATGAACGATTGGGTTCTTAACGTTTGAAATAAAAGATCCAGAGCATTGCTTAAAATATATTTGATTGCTTCTAAAACAAATTGTTGATGAAGTAAAGAACGAACTTTTAAAAGGCAAAAGGTATCTTCTTTAAATTCCCGGCGAACATACGTCGTTTCTGCATTCACTTCGTATCAGTTAACAAAATTTTAATGATAATATACGACGAATATGTGGAGATTGGATGATGAATGAAAACAAAGAAATTCCCATAGAAAAGTTAAGGTGTTCATGGACTTTACAAATCTGGACTTTAATAACAAATGAATTTATTACAAAAAGTTTTAAGAATACCGGTACCTTCAATGCTTTGGGCAGAACTGAATATGACATTTTGTGCAATGACTCAAATTCATCAGACATCGATGCAGATGAAACTAAACATCGATGCAGATTACGACAATTGATTTGTTTATTTGCATGTGCAATTTGTTAATAAAAAAATTGAAAAATGTTTGACAAATGCTATGGCTATAAAATAAATTTAGCATAAAAATTGCCTCTTTTTTGTGTGATAAAAAGACTATTTTATAAACAGTACTTAAACTACAAACAATCGTTAAGTAATTGATTTTATTATAATAGGATTTTATATACCAGTATTGATTTAGTATTATAGTGTTTGATACTGTGTAATAGATTTTCTCGTATGATAGTAGCAGCAACGACTTTCACAATAAAAATTGGCAAAAAAATTGACACAACAAAAATTGTGTGACAATTACGCGAGTAAAAACGGCTTATATGTATAGAAGGAGTTGGGTTTGTTGTTTGTTATAGCATTATAGCAGTTAGCTGGATTTAATACTGTTTCAAATAAATTTTGTTTAATTGTTAGGTTTATATTTAATTTAAGGTGGTGAGGTAATAATGGGAAGTTTCCAAAAATGTAATAAAATGGGAAACCCTTTTCTTCCACACGACCATGATTCATTAGATTTATTTATTTATTTTCCTTTCTTTTATCTTATCTTATCTTTTCTTATTATTTTTAAGGAGAAGCACCGAGAAGTAACCACAATCAGAGATAAATTATTTCGCAGTGTTGTGAGTTTTATGAAAGTAACAGTCACTGATTTTATTACATACTTCCTTTTAGAAATGAACAGCAGTTTGATATTTGTTTCATTGATGGCAGCGATTATATAATAATTAAAAGATTTTCCCTTAATACGACATAATTTATACCTCCAGCATAATGCTAATGTGACTAAAAGTAAAAGAAATGATATTGGTAATTTAAAATTGTGATTAAAAGTTTTCACGTAATTTGAAACTTTTAAAGCTAGCTAAATATATGAGTGCTTCTTAAAAAAAAAAAAAAAAAAAAAAAAAATGTTATTTATTTAAGTAATCATTTTTTCCTTGAAAAATTTAAAAATCCAAATCTTTCAAAAATTAACTTGTGCAGCATCGATTAAATGTCCTAAAATCTTATACCCGTATATAAACTGTTTGTTTAAAATATTATCTTTCTGGTTTCACTAAATAATTAAGAAAAATGTTTGATATATTTTTGTCCCCATTTCCGATCAACACAGACGTTGTTTATCTCGTAATGAACTACTTTTTATCATAAATGTGTCAAATGTTGCTACTCTCTGTAACCTACATTGCTAAAAATTTAAACAGACAACTACTGGTAAGCATTTATCTTAAGCCTTATGTAAAATCACAGAGAAAAATAAACGGATGTGTTAATAAATATATTTTATATATGCATATGAATGGCTAATATTAATTTAATCAGTTATTGATGGGAATATATTTCTAACTTAGACACTTTTTCTAAAGTAGAATCATTCATTTTAAAATTTTATTGAGAATTAAATAATAAAAATAGATAAAAATACAAAACAAAGATTGAGAATCTCGATTATTTACTTTTATCTAAGAATTGTTGTAAATTTATAGAGAATCTGGATAAACATTTCAGTAACTTTACAGAATTTATTTTACAATGACCAGAATTAAGAATTTCTAGAATTATAATTTTCAGAAGAACTGTTGGTGTATTAGTGCATAAATTAAGATTGAATTTTTTCATGCGAGATTTAGAGCTAAGAGAATACACAATGTGCGGCAGTTCATCTCAACAGATCTTATTCATTCGAAATTTCGTAAAAAGAATGGAAATATTTGATACGCTTGGAAATGAGATTCCATTTTTTTCCGTCTTATGATGCTAGGTAAGAATCTGGAGGCATGGGGAAGACAGTGCAAATACGACTAATCTTGTAAAATATCGTTGCACTCCTCTAAATTTCATATTGATTTATAGTGTCATCAAATACGGAAGCAAGTAACCCCTGATACTCGTCAGAGGCACACTGATGGAACAATGATAGAATGACAGAATGCTGTAACCGACTGTGCTAACTAGGTACAACGTTCCACAAGTGGTATTTTTTCATAATATAAGGTTGCGAATAAAAATAAGCCAAAACGTTTAGCATTTAGGGGTCATTCCTTGGTCTGCAATATATCTGTAATTCTCACTGACTGAGAATGTGGTGTTTCACATGATAAGATGTCCAGTGTCGATTCTACTGAAGACTGAATCTCAGATCTAACGATTAAGTATACTTGAGAACATGTAGAATGATAATTGACATTGATTCCGACAAAATACACACGCTTCTTAAACCAACAACATTTATGATCTCTGTTTACATTGCCATGAGAGTTTATCCTAGTTCATACTCCTCACCTGAACATCATTGTTGCATATAAATTACATTGTAAAGAATATTATTTATTTATATGTACCATCTCTGAGTGTTAATCGGAATGTAATTTTATCATCACACGGTTTTGATTATTTTTTTTTAATGCTTGGCAATGATGCTTTCTTATTAAAATATACCGCGTGTCTTAGATTTCTTGCTGTAATTATGAGTCTTTTTCATTTTGGTCTACAAGAAAATGACTCTTAAACTAAAGTAACAAGTGTACATTTTATTATAGGATGATGTTTTAATTTTTTATTGTATTTTATAAGAATCCTGTAGCTCATAGATAGAACTAAAAATCGACATTGGTGACTGCGATTATATGTAGAAGGCTTTCGTCTGTTTCGAATTGTTTGGAAAAGTTATATTGGTTATATATACATATATATATATATATATATATATATATATATATATATATATATATATATAAAACTGACGTTTGACTTAATCATATTTAGTATTTTCAAAAAATATTAAGTGCTGAGTCACAGTAGAGAAGCTTTAAAATGTTACCATAAAAGAGTTCATCTTTAAATATCTCCAAATATACTACTTTCCGATTGTATTAATAATAAATAATTTTTATGTGATTTTATTTTATTTTTAAAGTCATTAAACTAATTTTATACATTTGGTAAATTTATCATATTGAAAATATAATACAATGTAATGTAATTTAAGTGTATGTCTGAAATTTACATTATTTCTTTGCAAAATCTCCTAGCCGCTGCAGGTATACGTCACATTGTTGCTAAGTCATTAAATGCCCTGAACATTAAAAGTTGCCCAATGATTTTGGAGCCAGCTTAGAACTGGACTGATGTAGGACGAAGTAATGAACAGTGCCAACACACAACTCTAGTGCTTTTGTGGAATGTTAGCGACATTCACCTTGGGATTGCTGAGAGAATGTCTTCAACCCGTTGCACCCAGTCTGATTTTCTCACCGTTTTTCTCATTCCTCGCCTTTCATGATCAGTTAAGTCTGTGCTGCAGTCCTCGAACTGCGGGTACAGTCGGTAACAAAAGTGTCCGAACACTAGCAAAAATTCCTATGTAAAAAAGTACACTTCATACGGTTTTGTTAAATAAATCCTTATCGAATCATGTTCTTAGACTGACTAAGAAGAGGATTCGACAAGGATTTATTTAACAAAACCGTATGAAATGTACTTTTTTTTCATAGGAATTTTTGCTAGTGTTCGGACACTTTTGTTACCGACTGTACCATTTCATAATGTAATGGCCCACACACTGATATATACACTGTAATATATGGCCCACACACTCATGATATTTAACAATGAATTTCCACATTCGTGTTACATTTCGTCCAGAAAAAACTTGCAATTACATGCATTTCAGCTTTAGAATATGTTTCCGATTAAAGTGTGTTGTTAGTTGTACTAGGCAGCAATAATTACAATAGATTTTTACAGATTAATCTACGGCCAGATCAATGTTAGGCCTTAAAATTTTGAAGTTAATATGTTACTAAACCTTTTTTTGTATAAAAATATTTTATCATTTTTAGGCATTATTGTCAGCTTTTTCTTTTTGTAAATAAAAATTATATATACTTTTTCTTGTCCTTATGACGGTCCTTTAAACAATTTTAATTATCTTTATGAAACGCAGGAAACCGTGTACTTACAAAGTATTTATAATGTAGGAAAGTGATATAAATTGTACTGAGAAAATACTATGACTTTACTTCAAAATTCTCCATGAGTTTAAAATTTTAAATTCTTTAATCTAATAATACTTAAAAAAAAAAAAAAAAAAAAAAAGGAATTTTTTTAATATAAAACTTCTAAATTCATCACCACGTTTTTAATTGATTCTGAGTGAATTTTTATATGTAAGTGTTAAATACGTTTAAATAAACGACACACCCGTCCATTAAATAAACAGAATTTTATTTCTTCCCAAACATCAAATGAGAAGGAAAAGTTAATACTTACTTTGCAACAGTCAAAATTAAATCAACCGCCTCCAGGGAACGGCAAATGATGAAAAGCGTAAAATAAATTTGCCTAATGGAATATGTAGACGCCCTTCATTTTAGCGGGAATGGCTCTGCTAAAATCTTCCTGCTAAATTAATATTGGATATTAGAGAAATAAAATTACAGAAGTAACTTTCAAAATGTTTTATGGTATGCATAAATCAATACAGAAATACTTTGTTAAATGGTTTATCTTTAAGATGTTATCAAGTAGATTCTAATTTTATGGGGTAGGAAAAGTTAGTTTCATATAAAATATTTTTCAATATATATATATATGTACTAATGTAATGTTATTCTTGAGTTTCAAGAAATACATTACAAAATCATCATTTAAAAAAGATACAAAATATTTACAAATGAATAGAAAAATTTTTATTGGGTAATTACAGTGATTCACAATTTATAGAATTTATATTAAAAAAAATGTAAATATTGAATACTTCACAAAGATGTTCTAATTTGGGATGCTCTCAGAGTACACTGAGAAAAAAAAAATATATATATATACCGCTTTCATCTAGAATGAAAAAGTGGTCATTTTCTAAATCCCTAAACTAGAAATATAGATTTCCGAGTTATGCGTATAAGGCACGCAGATAAACAGAATCGAGGAAATGATCGAGAATTTCTAGTCTATACATTTCTAGATGGTTAAACAATATTCTGAATATTCTGAATCTTTTGTATTGATAGAAATTCTCGTTTGATTTTCTATAATTGGGTAATAAACCAAGATTATAGTTTCTGAAACCCTCCTCTTATATTCGTAATTATTTGCAGAGATTTTTAAATAACTTTGCCCTCGATAATATAGGCAAACGCTCTAGAATTCTAATGCTCGTATACTCGATATTCAACTATATTTTACGCACACAAATTTCCATTATGATTTTTTAAAACATTTCTTCGGGTGGATTCAAATCATCAATTTTAAATCGAACCGAAAATTGACAAAGAAAAACAATTTAAGTAAGCATAACAAGACTGGAAAAAATATTTGAGACATCACAAAACAAAATCAATTGACAGATTTGTTTGGATTCCGATAAATTAGATTATCCGAAACGATGCAGGATTGTAGTTAAATCTCAGTTCCACAGGATATCTAAGCGCATAAAAGCAATCAAAGATTGTCGACATACACATTAAATATAGCTTATTGAATATATATTCTCGTAATTTTAGAATCAATCGTCTCTGGAAACAAAAGTCTAAATATAAACAACTGAATGCTTATTACATTTACGCACATCACTTCTTGTAAATACCTTTACATATATATGGTTGTATAATGATTTCAATTTTTTAAAGTAAATATATGGCGAAAACATTTTATATTGACATGTTATGTTAAATACCTGAAGACATCGTCTGGTACTGTCAACTGATGATTTAGGAGATATTAAAGGAACAATCATATTCAGATAGACCTTATCTACTTCAAATAATTCCCGTTACTATTTAAGTAATATTATACACTTCTTTATAAGTCTTAATAATGTTTAAATTAATGATTTAAAAATAAATTTAACTTTCTCAAAATTAATTTACTTGAAATTTTAATAAGATATTCGTCATAATGTACAAAAAAGGGCTTTAAATATTTCTATTTATATACATAAATAGTTCTGTCTATTGTTTTATCTTTCTCTCTGTATATATATATATATATATATATATATATATATAGAGAGAGAGAGAGAGAGAGAGAGAGAGAGAGAGAGAGAGAGACATAGATAGATTGATAGATAGAGAGAGGACATATATGAGAATTTTTCCTCTGAAACAAGTCATCGGAATGCTGACAAATATAGAATGCTACAATTCTGAAGACGCATTGAAGGACATATAGATTTAATTGGCTCTCGACCTCACAAATCTTTCTTCTATACTATCCTATGGAAATTACAATATACAAATCTGGAAAAATGTACTATTTTCAGGATTTTTTATTTTATTTTATTTATTTTATTTTTAATAAAAATTGTTAAAAATCTTGTTTAAAGTTATTAGAAATCTATGATTTAACTATTCGTTTTAAAGGTATTGACAAGTTGTTTTGAAAAACATTCATGAATGTATGCAAATTTTCTCTGGTGATATCAAAAAATTATATTCCCTAGATAAAAAACGTTCCTTCTCCATATGGAAAAACATTTTTCCTCAATTACCATTACTATTATAAATAATTTCTCTTAAAATTTACAATAGCTAGTTAAAAATATTTTTTATTATGTACTTTAGTACGACATTTTGATCTATACTACCATAATGAAAATATGAGAAAATGGGAGGATAACGTTACCTGTTAAGGGATACTTCACAAAATATAGTCAGAAATAACTTAAGTCAAGGTATAAATAGATTTGAAGTTAGGACAAATCGAATCCATTGGTTCGTGCAATACAGCGTCCACAAAAAAATTGATAATGTACAAACAAAGATTCAGAGACATTTTTTAGAAGGATTAAATCCTGTTCAAAATATCTTGAAACGTGTCAAGCTAACGAAAACTGTAGGTCGAAATTTTCTCGAATATAATACTTTATTCTTTTGTATATAGGCTCACCAGGGGCCGAGAAGTTCTGCACTCAAAGCTGGTAGACGTGAGGTGCCGGGCTCGATCCTAGGTAGCATTCGTCGGCCTAGCCTTTCGGAGTTTTCAGTTTTCAGTTTTTTCCCCGAAACCTGCGTAAATATGGGCCAAGATCCACTTGAAAGACTCCCACGGAAGGCACTTCCTTCTCAGGCGTAGACACCTAGTGCAGTCAATCGGCCTTTATTACCTCAACCCAAATCTTATGTATATTTTTCAATTTAGCTTTTTTTAGATTCAGATTTTTCATAATTGATTTTCAGATTTTGATTACAAATACATAAACTAATTAATCAAAATTAATCACTGTTCAAATTGCTTGTGAATTCTAAATGAGAGATTACTTTTGTTATGTTTTCCGTTTTAACGCGTGAAATATCACTCAGAAGTCTTTTTAAATGTATGTATATATTTTAATTTGGGCAATTTTAGTGAATCATTGGCATTCTATGTTTTCTGTTAATGCTCTCTAGTTTTTAACTTCAAGATGCTGTTTTTAGATGTAGTTTTATTGTGAGGAATTTGTATATGAATTAAATGTGTTAGATTAGAGATAAGGGCCAATTAACTGTACGGTGATTTTAGGCTTGTATAGAAAGTTCTCTGTGTGAGTCTGTTTAAGAACTCTAAACCTTTATTTTTCGAGTTTCTAAAATAACTGCGAAAAACTCCGATAAGCGTTATTTGGGATCATATATGGTACTTCTCGTCCACTAGCTTCGAGAGCACGGCTTCTTTATCAATGGTATAGTTAAGAGAAAAATAAAATTCATGAAAAAATTGATTCAAATCAAGGAATATGAATTGAAAAATATTAATTAAAACTGAATTTTAGGAAAAAAAAGTAAGTGTTGAAAGAGTTTTTACTATGCAATTAATTATTCCCCCTTTTTTTCAGTTAATCACAATTCGATGTAAGGAGCCATGAAAGTCTTTGACAAAGGCACTAATCAAAAATACTTATTAATGAAATAAAGAATATTTCCCAAAAGAAAATATGAAAAATTATCGATTTTCTTCAGTTCATTCCTTCAACACGCTGATCCATTCGTGCCTTTCGAGGAAGAACAGATGAAATAAGGTATAGAATCTTTGAAAAGTATAGAAATAAATCAGCAATTATTCTCGGCAATTGTTACAATTTTATTTATCTTAGAGTACATGCATATTGTAATAGTTATTTTTTTTTAATTGTATTTCATAGTTACATACACCTAAGCGAACTTAATATATGTTTTATCCAGAGACAAAAGTCTAAATAATTTATTTTCTATTCCTTTAAAAGAATAATAAGTCTTACACTCAGGAAAACGTATTCTTGCGACGATACCTATATTGCGGCTTTTTAAATTGATCTTAATTTAAAGCGGTGTTTAGACGCTAGCACACCTTAAATGTTTTATGTCTATCAGCTATAGTAAATCAGAGTTCAAATCTCTGCCCATGTTCAAGCACTATGAATCCTATAATTTTTTTTTATTAAAATCACACAACAACTGATTAGAAGAAAATCATATTTATTGAAATTTTATTTTTCCTAACGAGTGAAAATAATGCCTGGACCAGGAGTCGAACCCCGAGTGAGTAATGCTGACCGGTTGTCGGCCTGGATAGCTCAACTGGTAGAGCCTTGACATTGTAAGTCAATGATCCGGGGTTCAACTCGCGGTCCAGGCATTATTTTCACTCAGTCGGAAAAATAAAATATCAATAAATATGAATCCTATAGTCAAAAACTTATACAGTTTGTTCGACGTAAATATATAAATTACTTGACAAATTTTAACTAAATCGAATGATTGGTTTATGCACTATCGTGTACAACCATATATACATATGTGAACATCATCATAACTAACTAAATAAATAAACAAATATCCCAAATGAAGTGGTGTATATACATGAAAATATCATAGTCGAAATTTTCAAGATTACAGTATTTCCTTTATGAAATAAGTGTTAGCAAATTAAAAACGTACAGTTTTTTTTTTTTTTTTTTTTTTTTTTTTTTTTTTTTTTTGGGGGGGGGAGGGAGGGGGGAGAACACCAAAGTTTAATTTAAATAACATATACTTAAATTTTATTATTCAGTTTTAGTATTTAACATAATTTGTAATTTTTTTCTTGGAGTAAGAGAACTCATCAAAGTTAGAGCGCTTTGATGAAAACACTAAAAAATTTGTGTTTAAATATTTCTAATAATAAAACTTACAAAAATTAACAGTAATTGTTCGTTCCTTTTAAACAAATTCTGGCATTTACCCAACTTCAAACCTAATTATTGATATAACTCATGATATATTTTTATATGTTTTATTAATTACAGTGTTGTGCTGCTTGCAATTAACAAGGCATAAATCATTATTTAGTTTCTAATAAATTATGCTCAGGGGACTGCATTGGTTATACTCTTGTGCAAATTGAATTATTAAAATAACTAATATCATCCTTTAGGATCTAATTTTACCTTTGCTTTTTTATATACTCCCGAAGAAACTTAATGTAAAAATAAAAAAAAAGACACTTTGTTTAATATAATGCAATTAATAATTTGTTTTCTGTATTTTTTGGATTAGAAAGTTATTTTATACAATGGACATTTTACCATTTAGTTTATAGTAAAAAATAATTTTCTTGAGAAGCTTTCATGAAAATGGGACATAAATTTATAAAAAACTAACATATTGTTTCATAAATTAAATAAATAAATAAATAAATAAATAAAGATATTAATTTATAGATAATTTTAAGCCTTCAAAAAATGCTGCATTGAGGACATAAATTTATATATATATATATATATATATATATATATATATATATATATATTA
This sequence comes from Salticus scenicus, assembly GCA_963930645.1. Lineage (NCBI taxonomy): Eukaryota > Metazoa > Arthropoda > Arachnida > Araneae > Salticidae > Salticus > Salticus scenicus. Next base: position 170,669,920 of record OZ005650.1, on the reverse strand, counting down.
ATAAAATAAGTAAGGATCCTAAAATTCACGTTAAAACAAAATATAAGTTAATTTTAAATTATGGTGGAAATCATAAGGATAGGCAACAAAATTTGCAGTACTGTACGTCTGGTTTAAAGCATAACGTGAAAACTTTTATCAAAAGAAAGAAATTTCGAAAATAGAAGATACACTATTTCTTAAATACTCTTATTTTCTAAAAAAACATCAAAAGTGTGCTTTTTTAAAATTTAAATGTTCTGGCTATGTAAATATTTCAGTAATATTCTACAACTCAATTTCTACCTAATTCACTTCTCGATTGTTTAAAGCCTTAAACTTCTACACAAAATTTCACACTTTCATATATCTAGCTCGAAATATTTTTGACAAATACTTTATTTTATTTCAGAAATTCATAGAACATAAAATACACCTCAACATTTATAATTTCATAACAGCTGCACAAAGAAGATAGTGGTGCTAAAATGTGCCGATTTTATAAAATGTGCTCACATTGGTGACAAATCAGTAAAAAAAAAATAGTTTCTTAAAATATGTTTTTCAATATTATTTAAAAGAAATCATTCTTATTTTTAAATACTAAATTTAAAACATGCCTGTTACAACGTCTGAATATTATAACCGCTGCATATTATAACATCTGAAGAATTCCCATTTATATCATTACGTTAGTATGACAGAATATTGTACTGAGATGGCGAATTTAGAGTTGTGGAAAGATTGCAGTAGTTAACTTGAAAACTAGTTGGCCTAGGTGGAATCTGCTCTGTTCCCCATCACATTTATACTCTCATACATTTTTAGTGCGAGACATATTATAATCATGTTAAGAGAAATGAATTTGACCAAAGCTTGACACAGTGACAGAATGAAATCCACGCCTAATAGGCTATCCACCGTTCACTTCGATATGTTTATGTTATAATAATCTATTAATTTATTTTATCAGGGTCAATTTCGTTGTTTAGTTTTCATGTTACTATTTCCAATGCAATAATCCACAAAATTCCTACTTATATGAAAAATTTTCAATTTCGCTTTGTTGATAAAATCTTAAATTTCGAATAACTTACGAAATTTTCCTATCAGAATATTTGTAGTCAATCATGTTCAAAAAAGTATTATAATTGCTATTTTGAAGTTGTCTGATACATTTATGATCCTGAAAATGGACGTTTATGCTATATTTTGCCTAATTCTGCCATGTTAAGTAAATCGTAAATTCCAAATAACTTACGAATTTTTTAAATTGGAAAAATCGTATTATATAATATTCATTATAGTATCCTAAATAATATTTCAAAAATTGTTTGACATCTCTACGATGAAAATATCCCTCAAGATTGTCGTTTATGTGAAATTTGGCCCTATTCTGCCCTGTTAAGAAATTCGTAAATTTCCAATAACGTACGAAATTTTTATATTGGAAAATTCATAGTCATTAATATTTATGACAGTATCATAAATAATATTTAAAAAGTGGCCTGACATCTTTACGATGAAAATATCCCTCAAAATTGACGTTTATGTAAAATTTTGCTCTATTCTGCCATGTTATGAAATTCGTAAATAACTTACGAAATTTTTATATTGGAAAATACATAGTCAATAACGTTCATGCCAGTGTTCAAAATAATATTTCAAAAGTTGGCTGAAATCTTTACGATAAAAATATTCGTCAAAACTGACGTATGAAATTTTGCCTTATTCTGCCGTGTTAAGAAATTCGTAAATTCCAAATAACTTGCAAAACTTTCAAAGTAGCATGTTTATAGTTAATGTTGTCCATTGTGAATTCAAAACTGATATTTTAAAACTGTCCTGACATCTTTACAGTAAAAATTTTCTACTTATTGGACGTTTAAGTGAAAATTTGCCCTATTCTCCCATGTTAAGAAAATCGTAAATTTCAAGTGAGTTCTGAAGTTTTGTAATTAGAATGTTGCAAATGAATAGGGTTCTTGCGAGTGTCATAACGAATACTTTAAAATCAGTCCGATCTTTCTGCGATCATTTCTTCATGAGATATCATGTACACAGACTAACAAACTAACGGATTAACAAATTAACGGGCGCCCTACAGACGGACACCATATAAATATTGTCCTTTTCGGATTCCTCACACCAGAAAACGTGTAAAAAAGTAAAAAAAAAAAAAAAAAAAAAAAAAAAAGTAAAAAAATTGAGGTCAAAATTTTTTACGATTACCTAAGTTTCCCATACCTATAGTATGATGGGAACTATTACTTAACTAACGATATAAATAGTCATAATTAGCACGAGAATCTGTTAAAAAATGTATTGTAATGATAGAAATTCCTGAAAGTACATTAATGAAGAGCCTGCATGTTACTAACTTTAACTGAGAATAACTCACGCTAGGTGGTGCATTTGCCAATAAGATGGATATTTCTATTATCAGCTCAGTTAGATCTTTAAGAGGATATATAACATGTATACATACCGTTTGAACAATTGGTTACCCTCCCTTGTGAGTGTTTTTCAATCAATTTACTTCGCAAGGTAAAATGATATAGGGTATGAATGCTTGGTGGCGTACTCAATTTACATCTATATTTCGAATGGATTTTTCAAAGTGATAAAGTAATTACTTACAACACAGTAATATATATATACATATAAGAACTTAAGGGCATCCTTAACCGCCTTTTTGTTATCATGCAATCATGTCAGCAGACTTCATTAAAAGAAACTGGACTCATTTTTACAATGAATATTTATTGTGTTACTGCTGGAATTTCCCGCTTAGGAGGGGCCGTACGAATATTTATAATATAACATCGCGCAGATTATTTAGCGAGTCATCATAGACAAAAAGCGCTTTATCGAGGGATATATGAATTTTTATATTAGGGAAATTGGAAAGAGAGTACGAAATTTTACCCCTACGTGACGATACGTAACATTATTAAAAAGGTGTAGCGACGAGCTTCTTAATTATTTAATTGGACCTTCACTCTGAGACTTGGTAGGACTTTAGTAAGTCTGAAAGGAAAAGGAGCAGTTTGAAAGAAATACGTTAAAACAATAATAATAAAAATAAAAAAAAAAGATACTATTATATATATATATATATACTATTATATTATTATTATTATTATTATTATTATTATTATTATTATTAAATAAATATTAATCTTAGGTGTTTTTTTTTTTTTTTTTACTTTAAGGACTAAAGGACTCTTCTAGGTGTTAATATGCCCTTTTCAGATATTTCTTTTCCATGTCTACCTGTCTAAAATGATGTAATTACACGCTTTTCTAAATTCTCGTTTTTTGATGAAATTAGATAATAGATTGTAAGGGAAAAAAATGAAGAAAAAAAAAAGTTTAAAATTAATCTTCATATAAAAAATTGTCATTACAAATTAAATCTAACGATATACATAATTTAGAGACAACAATGAAGTAACGTATTTGATTTCCATTCACTGGTAAATTACAATTAAATATATCAAATTTTAAAATTGAGATTAGGATGTATATAATGATAAAAAGCTTAAAAATATATGACGTGCTTTTAATGATTATGTCTTCTTAGTATTGTTATTTTAAATTGTGTTTAAAGTGTACGTATATATATATGTGTCTGTGTGTCTGTGTGTGCGTGCACGCGTGTGTATAATATAGCAATTGTTTTTGTGTTAAATTAAATTTCTTTTATGCGTATACATTTCAACTCGTTGAATTCAAAAGATTTTTGTTCTCTAATAAAATACTGACACAATATCGTCAAGGGGAAAAATGTATTTCAAACATATAGCAGGAGGTCGTGTTATATCATAGTGTTTTTGACACAAAGCTCAGTCATCCAAAAACGTAAGATAATATTGACTCAAAAGTTATAAAATCTGGTTGAAAGACATTTTGAAAACGTCAGATAAAAGATCAGACGAAAATAAAGCTATTTTCAGAAAAAGTGTGTCTACAGTCAATATGTATTTTTGAATTTTTTCAATGGATTGCTACACTTCTCTCTGAACAAATATTTGAAGTCTTTGGTTTATGGGGATCCATTCACTCCATGGCAATCCAAATTCATCACTAATAAGATACTTACTTCATTTAATATTGCGGAATTTGTGTGAATATATACATATATATATATATATACAGGGTGATTATAAAAAAACTACCCCGATATATGAGACCATAGCTATCCTACCGTTCACAGTAACTGAATAAAATTTTGGTGAAAGGTATTTTGAGGTATGCGCTTAAGAATCATATAAAAAATAACAGTTAAACTCTAACAGTTACGGTTACAGTGACAAAATTTCGAAAATTTCAAATGGCAACACCTACTTTTTTGTATTGGAATGGGATTTCCACACACACACACACACACACACACACACAAAAGCGTTGAAACGGTACCTGTAGCACGAAAATTGCCAGCGCTAGAAGAAAAGAGAAAACAACTGTGATGTGCCTACCAGAGCAAGACTAATGACGTCACATTTCCCACTGAGTCTTCGACTTAGAGCTCCTATAAACACAAGCCGACTTGTGGAGGATGATTTACAGCCTCAACGTGTGTTCCATCTTAAATAAGAAGTGTGTAATGGAGTGAATTGAAGTTGATAACTTAAAACTAATCTTTATTCAACCTGACACTTTCAACGAAACCATCGCCATCTAACACTGAAATCAACTTTTGACCTTGAAATTTCTAATGCAAGACTTCCTAAAAAAAGGAAGCTGACTCAGAGCTTAATTTGTTAAATTTTTGTTTGGGCATCATTTTCGATGTGAGTCTGTAAGGTACGACATCTGTTGAGTTGGAAGAGTGAAGTTCACCACTCGGGTATATTGTTGAATAGTATTAGTTTCAGTGACAGCGTCGACCTTTTCATAGATGTGAGGAGTAGGAAGTTTTAAGGTCATCTGTCGGATCCAGCGTTAGATAGAGATTGTTTTCCGTGACAATGTTGAGTTGAGCGTAGAAGTGTTGCATTCGAAGTGTCAACTTCAAAAGTTGATTTCAGTGTTAGATGTTTTCGGTGAAAGTGTCAGGTTGAATAAAGATTAGTTTTAAGTTGTTGTCTTCAATTCACTAATTTACAAATTTCTTATTTTATATAGGAGATAATCCACACGTTGTGGCTGTAAACCAGCCTCCACAAGTCGGCTTGCGTTTGAAGGAGCTCTACGCCGAAGACTTAGTGGGAAATGTGACGTCATTAGTTTGGCTTTGGTAGGCGCATCAGAGTTGTTTTCTGTTTTCTTCTATCGATGACAATTTTTGTGCTAGAGACACCATTTCAACGGTATTTATGGTTTTTTGATAAGTAGATTTCATTCCAATAAAGAAAAGTAGGTGTTGCCATTTGAAAATTTCGAAATTTTGTCACTGTAACCGTAATTATTAGAGTTTAACTGTTATTTTGTATATGGTTCTTGAGCGCATAACTTAAAATACCTTCCACCAAAATTTTATTCTGTTACTGTGAACGGTATGATAGCTGTGGTTTAATATATCGGGGTATTTTTTTTTTTTTATAATCAACCTGTATATAAATATATATATATATATACTACACAAAAACGCTTAAACGAACAGTCTTAACAATTGAAGTATTATTTGTTTTTCAGAGAAATATTATCAGAGAATAAATTGTTTGAAATAACAACAAACATACTTTACTGTAATCGAAATTTTACGTATTATTTAGTTTTAATAAATTATTATTAATTTATTTCGCAATTGGTAAATTTACTCTAACTGCCTTGAACTTCTGCTATTTAAAAGTTTAATAAACAAAAGTATTTGCTTACGGCAAACTTTTAAATTTGAAACAAAGGATGTTTATGTTTTTCAATATATTGTTTAATGTTTTCTCAAAGCTTGTTCGGGATAAGTGATTCATGCTCACATTTTCTATATATCGGTTAACACTAAGGTAAATTGCAAGTGAATTAAGATACAGAATATTCTGTGATTTGCGAAAGCGTCATTTGGTTATTCTATTTGTAATAATTTCTGACAATACCGGGTGCCCCATAAATCTATAGACATTTTATAAAATTTTTAAAATTGAAAGAGTTGGGGGAATTAAACTCAGGTTTAAAAAAATTATTCTCGAAAATTTTATTTTATTTGTTTTTCATTTCTTTCTTTCTTTCCTTTTTTTAAAAAGCTGAAAAGAAAAATAGAAAAAAAAAAGTTTAAATTTTCGTCGATAGATGGTGCTGCAACGACGCGTGAGGAGAGGTATGCAAATCAGAGTCCTATAAATTGCAGAGATTTTTGATTAATAGACCATTTTCTTGAGTCTTACTTGTGCATACATGAAAATTTAATTGCGATGTTGACTTATGGACAAAGAGTTATTGGTGAAGATATTTTATTTGCGTTAAAAATTGCCGACTGAAGCTGCAGTTAACGGTGTTGCAGCTCGTTTGCAAACTGTAATTCGTTGGGGTGGCGTCTCATAGATCAAGATTAGATGCTTGTAAACATTTGCATGCTAATATATATATATGATCTTCCATGGAATTGTGTGATTCTCTCACGAACAGCGTCCTCTATCGCCGGAAATTTTAACTCTTATTTTTATTATTTTTTTTATTTTACTTAAAAAAAAAAAAAAACTTCAAGAGAATAAAGTTTTTGTAAATCGCGTTGAATTCTTCGAATTTCTTCAACTTTTTTATGAATTTTTAAAATATCTATAGACTTATGTGAAACCTGGTATATAAAAATATCAATAGAGATGCATTGTAGAGAGTGAAAATCATAAAGTATTTATGCACAAGTAGTATAATTTGGATGTCCTTTACAACGTAATTTTCTTTTTCATTATCTTTTTAATGAAAATAACGTTTTCCACATAAATATATATCTATATATTTATATTATTTATGATTTATATTACACATATTCAAAACATATCCGTTTATTTTATTTAAATATCACATTCAGACATTTTATTACGATTATGATATTATTATGACAAAATACATTTAATTTTGGATTCCATATAAAATGTCCACTAAAAATATAAGTAATACAATCAAATAATGCAATTATAATGTTGAACAAGACAGCAATAGAGTCGTTTGATTTAAAATAATATCTTATTATAATAGAAATAGGCTCATTTACGTGAAAATAAAACTACTAACTACATTTATTTGAAATGTCCGTCGAAAAGAAATTAATTGAAAATAATTTTTTTACATTTCCATGATAATAATATATTATTTCAATTAGAAGGCTAATGTTATCTATAGTTATTGGGCGAAAATAATGATAATTCACTTAATTGGTAATTTAATTGTGTTTCAGAATAAATCAAGGTATAAACTGTAGATTATTTATAACATCTAATCTTTTTATTAATATTTTTTTTTAAGATACATAACAGTTTTTGATCAATACACAAAATTATCGATACGAGTTTCATTTAAATTTTATTTAAATTATGCATTAGTATAGGTATATTATTTGTATTTCTTTTATGGTAATATGGTAATATTTCGGTGTGTCATCTGTGTTTTTTTAGCCAATATTAGAGACCTTGTTAATGCATGAAAATTTACAATTTTTCTAATTCTTAAAAGATTTCTTTGGCATAATAAAAATATTTACTTATATTAGAAACGTGGATCCATTAATCAATAGTGTACGATTACTGTTTGAAATGTATGATAAAATTTTTAATGTAAAAATATACTATTTTAATAATGAATATGGCATGATTTGTTCCCCTTTAGATTGAACGCAGGGTTTTAAATAAATAGCATGAATATGGAATAATTAAAAAAAGCCTCGTAAGCCCTGTTGAGACACAAATAGTATTTAAACGGACATTCTGATATTAAAACTGCTGTAAAACTAACAAGTATAATAAATGCCACTATTTAAATTTTATTATTACTAATTAAAGTAGAAAACGAAGTGTCAGTTTAATAATTAGTTTTAAAAGTTAATTAAAATAAAGATTAATTCTTCAAATTACTTTCGGATATGCATGCTTATACATTGAATCAAATGACATCAAAGCTCATTATTAAACTTCTATTTACGTTTCAAATATCTCGCAATGTAATCTATGCATATGTTCTTTCTCCATAAAGTTTAATTTGACAGCTATACAATTTCTTCAAAATTTAACGGAGAATAAGTTTATAAATTCTGGTCACGTAGATTCATGTGTAGTAAAAATTGGATTAAAAGATACCTAGAAGAATGGTTATGTAAAAGACGAATTTTTTAAAAGAAAGTCATTTGACGCTATACTGAATATTCTTGATACGCAGAACATGCTGTTTAAATATGCATGCATTGAATTCTTATTCTGTATCATTAATTCTTGTCACCTGAATGTGAATACTAATGCAAGGACTACGTTACAAGAAAAGTAAGTTATTAATTTCGAATTATTTTTTCCCTTTCAAGTAGAAAAAGTAATTTTCTAAATGAAAATCATTCACTTACATCTGGCACAACACTTTTTCTTCTATTTCCTGGTTCAAAAACATTTTTAATGCGCAAGAAAATGCAGAAAAATAAATAGAAAATATACAAACCTAATAAAATTAAAAAAAATTAAAATGAATGAATCCCAATAAATAAATAAGTAATGTAAAATATAAATTGAAATTCAGACTACACAGAAAACAATGATTAACCAAAAAGTCAATGAGGTCATCGTCAAATGGGTCCCTGAATACAGAGCATAAACAGATGTGCGCAGTACATTGTTAGTAGTGAAAGTAGTAGATACTTCAAGAGCCACATGTTAAGTATTTCTCCCTCCCACAATTACTAAATATTCTGTGGCATCATGTAAGCCCTTTTTGATACGCCCTCTAGTGAGGCAATGTAAAAATTCAGCAGTAGAGAAAAATAGGTTGGCCAGGAAGGTTGGCCCATCTTTCTCCAACTCAAAGAAATAAAAATAAAATTAATTCTATTAATGTATGGTCCGTAATTTATTTACCACCACCAGTAAAGACGAATGTAGCTTACCCCCTACACGGTATTATGGGGGAAAAAACAGCAACTGCAGTTGCGAATAACAAAATGAAAAATTATTTAGATACAAAGGAAAAAAAAAAAATAAAAATGCCCCCAAATTTAAATAAATATAAACAGTTAAAAAAAAATCTTATCATAAAGTAATTAAATAATACTTTACATACATATATACATACATATATATACAAAGTTTAACAGGAAGAAACACTGAAAACAAAAAGAAAAATGGCATTTAAAATGTAAAACATATAACCATTTACTTTCGCACTATTAAATAAATTACGAAATACCTTTTCAAAACTATTGCTTTTTTTTTCTGTTTTTAGTTAAAAAGGAAAAACCTTAAACACCAAAAAATAAACAACTGTAAACCTTAAGAGTTACGGGTGGCAGTTAAAATATAAGACAGATAATCATTTAATTTCGCAACTTATTCGATACTGCGAAAGTAAATGGTTAATCAGATGGTAATTACTTTTGATGTTTAGTGTTTCGTGCGATTAACGTTTTTTACAGGAAGTACTTATTAGTTCATTTTTTAATAACTTTTTCAATCTTTTTTTTAAGTTTTTATATTTATGTAATTTACGATGTATTAAAAAAAAAAAATCCTTTAAATATACTAGCAGCCTTTACCTGTTTCGCTAGTCGCTATATTTAAGGGATTTTTCAAAAAACATGAATCACAATGCATAAATTTACCAAAAAAAAAAAAAAAAATCTATTGAAAGCGTTTCAAACCAATTTGGGAAACCTCTTGCCTTAAACAGCTTCTTTCCGGCCTTCCTGTATCGTTTCCGGGTCCCTACTGCTTGCAGTCGTGCCTTAACAGGACATTTAAATTTAGATGTTAAATTGAGGATATTTGCGCAGCTATTATTCAATAACAGTTTTTAATTTTCTTGTTTTTCCACAGACACTTTTCGGACAGATTACCATCTCATTCAGCAGATGGAAACACTGGATAATTTATTAAGCTGAAACAATTTAATTTATAAAAAATATATATATAATAGTAATCGAAAAGTCACGGGATACTGAGTTGACGTCAAAATATTTTCCTTTTTTTAACCGACACATTTTCTATTAATTACCTCCAAGAATTAACGCATTGGGCTTTAGAGAATCGAACTCACGACTTTCAGCTCATAAGAATGACGCTCAAACCAAGTGAGCTAACAGGGCAATTACCTCTGCGACGTTTAATTCTCTATTTCTAGAATTAAACTTTCTTATCTAAGTTTCTTTTCAGAAACTTAGATTTTAACTAATTAAAAGATTTTAATTGATTAATTAATTTTCTCTCAGTGTATTTACAGTAGTTAGAGCGTGGAGAGCTACAGACACATAGATGAGCCGATGTCATAAATATTTTTCAATTTTGTTGAAAAGTGTTAAAAATGATTCTACCTTTTTTTTTTTTTTTTTTTTTTCATGCTAACCGACTACCCGACCGTAAGTGATGGAAGTATTGTGTTTAGTTAGAAGAATTTGCCATTTGATTTTACCATCTTTCATTGCTTTTGGCAATCTTGTATGTCAGCATCTGAAAAACGTCATTAACCTATTTTTTTAATTATTCTACGAAAAACTTTTTTGCAGCTGTCCTTTCGCATATATTACTTGGTTACTGCTGAAAAAAATGAGAAGTGTTCTGATTAAACAGGTCCATTTTAGATCTCGGAAATAAGTGTTTCAAAAATCGGCTCAACCGATTTTTCTCAAACTCGCTATGTAAACTGTTACTGAGTTAGTTTTATGTCTTGTGTTCACACAATCTCCATAAAGATTATATAATGTATGTAGTAATGGGCAACGGAAATCATGTGGCTCTTACTGACCATTTATTTTCTTTTTCTTTAATTAAAATTTCTTTATATTTATTCATTTACAAATCTTTTTTTATTATTTTCTCTGTGCATTGTTTCAGTTGTAACGTAATATTTTCTGCTAAACTACACTTTTTTTTTTTTTTTACCAGTAAAAACTAGCGTAATATGTTATTTTCTTTATTTAAATGCATTGTTTTGGCAGCCATAACGTCAGTTTTAAGCATGATGTCGTGAAACCAAAGTTTATATTAAGAGTTTATGTAATAAATATTTGTTATTGTTGAAAATATTATTATAATAGATCCAAAAAATTAATTCACTACAGAATAATTCGTACGTTTTGCAGATTAGATTTTGTTAAAAATAGTATTCATGTGAAATTTAAGGAAAGAGCAAATTAAATCTATTTTTAGAAAATCCATATAAAGGAAAATCCTGTAAATAATATATTATTTTTAAATCCAGTAATGACACATTGACGACCATTATCGTCAAATATTCGGTTAATGATGTAGCTTGTCTCCAGTTTTCGTCTATCATTTCTTAAAAAAATGTCCCATTTCTTCTAAATTTCAAAATCTATTTTATTACTTTTATTTATTTTTTATTTTATTTATTTTGCTTCTAAACGTACAAACTAGTTTTAAAATATAAGTATTACTTAAAATTTATATGGTATTTTTACAGTTATTTATTTATTAATTTACAATTAAATAATATTTATCATTCGATTTCTTTATTTCCAAATAAACAATAATATATATTTTTATTTTATGAATGACAACAGTGTAAGAGAAAGAGATAAGTTATTCCTTAATGCAATAATAATCACTTATTTATATTTTAAGGTAAGGTATTTTCTTCCCAATTGAAATATATGCTTATATATATTTATATATTCTCGAAGTATATGTTGATGTATTTTAAGTAGATAAACTTTTGATAATATCTAAAATCCCGAATTTTGCAATTTAAAACTAAATTCAAAATTTTATATTTCGTATTATGAGACTGTTTAGTAATTTAAGGAAAAAGATTTCATGTTTAATGAAAGTAGAGCGGCAGAAAAAGTCTGTTTTCAATGATTAAAACAAAGTATAAAAAGAATAATAGTGTAACATGATTTAATAAGAAAAAAAAAAAGCAGACGCAACCTGTATATTTTAAAGATCATATAATTAAAAAGAATTATGTTCATTAATATTAGTTTTTTTTTTTTTTTTTTTTTTTTTTTTTTACTGTACATATTTGAGAAAAAAAATAACACGATGCATTTAAAACAATTTATACCCTGAAATATTTTATGCCTAAAGAACCATTTCTTCAATTTTTTTTTTTTTTTTTTTTTTAATGAATGCAACATTATACATTATTTTTAATCTCATTTATAATTGAGTTATCATGAACCAAACGATAATGACATTCATAGAATTTTTTGTCTAGTAAATCACGTATTATGGTGTTAGCTGACTAGGGAGAATAATAGTTTATTTGTTGATAAATATAAACAATTAAATATACAAGACTTACTAAGAAAAACGTTCAGACTTTCTTTTTTTCACATAAATATATATTAATTTTTACTGTTCTTTTTTTGATGTACATATATGGAAAAAAAAATACATATATATATATATATATATATCATGCATTTAAAAATTTTTATACCTTGAAATATTTTATGCCTAATGAACTGTTTCTTTACTTTTTTTTTCAATGGATGTAACATTGTGCATTATTTTAAATCTCGTTTATAATTGAATTATCATGAACCAAACGATAGTGACATGCATAACATTTTTTGTCTGGTAAATCGCATATTAAGGTGTTATCTGACTATGGAGAATAATAGTTTATTTGGTGATAAATATAAATAAATAAATATACAAGACGTACTAAGAAAAAAGTTCCGGTTTCTTTTTTTTTTTTTTTTTTTTTTTTTTTTAATAAAAGATTTTGTTAACTTTTTAAACGAATTTCTTCGAATATGAATAAGAAAAAAATATTTGATAGTTGGAAAACTTCGAATTTAGATTGTAGATATATTTACACACGTTTTCGGATTTCCACAACTTAGATTGATTTAATGAATAGATGTTTTCATAGTGTACAACTATCTGTTACCTGAATATTATTAGGGGTGCTAAAAGCCAACTAGATATAATTTCTTGAATTTTTAAACTCAGTTACACATTGAATTGTATTAGGAGTTTAGTATTACTTGGCAAATTCGGGTCAAAATTGAAGAGACTAGGGTGTATATATATATATATATATATATATATATATATATATATTTAGTACAAGTTTTACAATGGGTCAACAATTTGGTATAAACACATAGAGATCGCATAAAAACCATTATTATGAGATATTGATACACATTTCCAAATCAACAAAGCTTTCAAATGATGGATTACTTATGAAGTTATTTTAATTAGTAGCCGAGATAAAAAGAAAATCTATCAGGACACCTCAAACCATGTAAATTAGGTGAAATCTCGAACCCCACTTTCAATAATATAAAAGTACTTCAAAAATGTCTTTCGAATGATGTATTAAAAATAATTTAATCATAATTAGAATTTGAAATGCGCGTATTAGAAAAAAAAAATAATTTGCAATTAAAATGTAAATTTTTTGTTTATTCTTCGAAATCAATGAAATTTGAACTGCAAGTTTGTTTCGTGATGTTTAGACTGTATACTAAATTTTGTGTGCGACAGTGAAAAACTGAAGAATTTTGAAATTTGCAATTTTTAATCCCAGTACCAAAACACGGGACCTGATTCATAAGCAGATGCTTTCCTTTCCGCACTGTCGGGACAGTCGTCTGCGACGTTAAAATTCTTGTGATTTGTTGCAACCTTTTTTTTAATACTTTAAATAATTTTAAAAAATCAAATTTTCCGATCGATAAGCTATTTAAAACGTCGGATTCAGAAAAAACAGCTTTTTCATTTCATACCTTATTTGTAACGACACGACTGATATTTCTAATTTATTTTCCACCTTTTCCGTAAAAATGTCTCTTTTTAAGGAATTAGCCGTAAATTCACAGTCATTTTTCGATCGACATTAGTGAATTATTGCGATGTCGAGATGGAGAAATTCTGCGCCTGTCAACACCAGTTTCGAGGTGCTGCGACCATTAGCGCCGGAGCTTTAGCTGGCACAAGGTATTTCTCACATACAGACAGAAAGACAGATGCGCACAGATTTTAATAATATAAGGGACTAGCGAGCTTCGCCCACTAGCGGGTCAATATTTTTAAATGAATTACTATAATTAATGAATCACTAACAGTAACTTTTATTCTTAAGAAAAGAAATTTAAAAGAAAAAAAATCATTTCTGATCGTGTAAAAAAGTCGCACTTGGTCCCCACTGCCTTCGGCAGCGCAGTCCCGTGCTCGCTGCTCGCGCACAATTTAAGAGAAAATAAAATAATTTCTGATCGGGTAAAAACTCACACCGGGTCCACACTGCCTTCGGCAGCGCAACACCATTGCGCTCGCACGTGTGAAGATATACGTGCGCTACGCGCACATATTCCTTCTCAATTGAAACTTTTTTCTTAATAAAAGAAAATTAATAATTCATTTCTCATCCTGTACAAAGTCGCACCTGATCCCCACTACATGCGGCAGCGCAGTCCCGTGCGTGCTGTGCCCGCCCAAGTTAGGGGATACACCTATTTCTTCCCCACCCTTCCAGTCCCCTCCTAATTAACCTACATATACCAATTTTGAACGGTCTAACTCAATTAGCTGAGATGCAAAAGAAAACCTAATTTTTAGAAAACCTTTAAAATATCTTTCGAATGATGTATTAAAAATAATTTAATCGTGATTAGAATTTGAAATATTGAAATTTTAAAATATTATAACGCCATCTGACGGTAGAAATTTCTGTAATCTACTGTTCGATTCTAAATCAACAAAGATTTCAAATGATGTACTACTTATGAAATTATTTCAATTAGCAGCTGAGATACAAAAGAAAAACCGATTCAGGACACCTCAATACGTTTAAATCGGGTGAAATCTCGAATCCCATTTTCGACAATGGAATCGGAGCTTGCGCCGCACCACCAACCGACCCAGGCTCTCTGTGTAGCCCATGCGGTCCAAAAGTTAATATTGTCCCCGAAGGAGAAGTCTCAATCACTACAACAGCAAGTACCCATCGTACGACAGCAAGCACCAGCCCAGATATGGACAGTAAGGACGTCCAAGACTTACGTGGAATTTTCGGACCAACATTGGTTAGTCAACAGCAAGCCCGTCTGCCTCGGGTCCCCACGTTCCACGGTTTGACGGCCAGAAGGGCCAGTTTACCTTCTGAGGACAGTTTACCATCCACAAAGCCGTGCTCCCTGCGGCGGTTAATTACACCAGTCAGACTGTTGTCATCTGGGTAGGACACGCACGCTTCTCCTTTACATAAGCTGGTCTCCACTGCCGCACGACAGGCCCCACTCAGGACACCAGGACATGCCCCTGTTGGAACCGGGCAAATTGTTTCACCACATGTGCACCAAGTGCGAAGTGAAAGGAGACGCAAACTGAAAATATGCACCTCCAGTCTACAAAGCAGACCTGAACCCACCAAACTAGACGCCACAACACATGCTCATGCACCAACTGCTCACGTTTCGTAAGCGGATTTCACCAGGAGGATACTTGGAAGGAAGGATTGGCGCTGTTTAACACAGCTAGGGAGTAAACTTCAAGGGGGTGAGGAAAAAACCCTAAAACAAAGCGGCGTCCATTAGCAATGCATCTATCACCGCTATTGCGGGACGCTTCTACGCTAATAGATCGCACAAGACTCAAGTTGACGGAGGATATTCCTTCGATACAACCAATTGAGAGCAAGCTCTCTCAGCCCACTGTAGATGCCTTGCAATAAGGGAATGCGTTCGAATCCAACACTTTTAAGCAGTTGGGTCGGGAACCAGGGTCCCCTGCCTATTTGAAGTCCTCCTAGGAGGGTGAGGAGTGAGATCAGGTTCTTCGACCATTCGGACCCCACCACCATTAGGGTCTGTTACCCAGTACAGCATATCCGACATGATTGTCGCGATACCTTGACGGCTGTAATGATCCAGGCACAGTTCCCTTCGCGTTCGAGACTGAAAGTCCGAGGGGAAGTACTTCTCCCTCACTGACTTCCAGCGCGCGCACTCATATAGCACATGTCTGATTGAGCTTGCGCTTGCCCCGCAAAAGCATGCGGGGTTCTTCTTAAAGAAGCGGTGTTGGTGTGGTCCAAATGAGCCGTGTCCCGTCAGTACTTGATTAACAAAGAAGTCACCCTGAATTCGTTTCGTACCGACCTTCGGGAAGACTTCATACGTGGATCGTCCCACAGAGGATTTATCCCATAGCTCTTGCCATGTTGCTAATGTTCTGCTTTTGACTAGCTTACGGACTTGAGGTTTGCTAAGCTTCACCTCTACATCCACACTGTCTCTCCAGACAGCGGTCTTGGCTAAAAGTACTTAAAAATCTCTTTCGAATGATGTATTAAAAATAATTTAATCGTAATTAGAATTTCAAATACGCGTATTAGAATAAAATATAATTTGCAATTAAAATGCAATTTTTTTGTTTATTCTTAGAAATCGATGAAATTTGAACGTCAATTTCGTGTTGTGATGAAAACTCTGTATAGTAAGTCTTTTGTGCGAGAAATGAAAATTGAAGAATATTGAAATTTGCAATTTTTATTTCCAGTAGAAAAAAACGTGACCTCATTAAATACCAGATTTTTTCTTTCCGTTCAAGAGTGTAGACGATTGCCTGCCAAGTTAAAATTCTTGTGAATTGTTGCCAGCATGTTTTTTTAGTTCAGTTAATTAAAAAAAAATTAATTGTCCGATCGCTAAGCCGTTTAAACCATCGGATTGAGAAAAATCGGCCCTTTCATTTGATACCTTATTTGCAACGATACGACTGATATTTCTAATTTATTTTCCACTTTTTTCGCAAGAATGTCTCTTATTAAGCAATTAGCCATGAATTCTCGGTCAGTTTTCGATTGACATAGGTCGACGTTTTAATTAATATTGGTCGCATCGTTTAGCGAATTATTTAGACGTCGAGATGGAGAAATTCTGCGTCTGTCCATACTGGTTTCAAGCCCTTTGACCATTAGCGCCGGAGCTTTAGCGCGCACAAGGCATTTCTCACAGATAGACAGACAGAAAGACAGATGCGCACAGATTTTAATAATATAAGGGATAATGAAATTGGAATGACATTTTTAACTTCCTGTTTCATGTAAGATTTCTGTTTGAAAGCAGCATATCATGTTAAAACTTCTTTATGTTAAAATAAATACTTTTCCTAGAAAAAAAAGTGCATGCCAAATTACTATATAAAACGTGCATATAGGAATGCAAGCTTCTATTATTCCTTCACAATTGAACTATCATTTCTAGTTTTAAGCAAGTTATAAATTAATAATAATATTTATATGCATTTCTTAAGTTTGATAGTGAATTTAAAACATTATATCTTAATAAGCAGTACTGGGCTTTAAAGGTTTAAATATATCCCTTTATTTATTCATTTTTTAGTGTATGTAGGCAACAAATTTTTATGAGAAAATACTTTACGTATGTGTCAGTTTTGGTGGTGGTGTGGGTGATGAGGTTGATTGACTACACGAAGATCCAAGACACACGAAGGTCCTAGGTGGAGAGTCCTCCTTACGTCTCATTCTAAGGCATCCTGGCCCCTATTTATGAAAGTTTAGGAGAAAACCGCGAAATGCACCGAATGGCTAGGTTGACGAGCTCGTTTTGGAACCAAACCCGGCACTTCCCGACTTACAACTTTAAAAGTACACGTTCTCGGAAAAGGATGAAGCTGGTTGGTACCAAATATGACATATTTATATGCTGTTCTAGTTGCTTATCAAAAAGAACAATATTAGTGCAGTATTAGTATAGAAAACTACAAAATATAGGTATAAGAGAAAGGAAAAAAAATCAATAAAGAAAATAATTCACAATAAATTTCTCATTGAAAAATGAATTATTTTTCCTGGAAATAAATATATACAATTTAAACTTCAGAAAGGTTGTCTTTATCAATAGCAGTGTTACAAGATCTGGCGGATTTTTTTTTTTTATTCAATAATCACCAAAATTTAAAAAAAGTGATATTTGATATACATACTAGACGATTAATCTTCGAAGTGGTTAGCAAATATTACAATTAAAAACTATTGGCGATTATTGAATGAAAAATCTACCAGATCTGGCAACACTGATCAATAGTTGTGTTTTCAACACGAACTAAGATAAAAATAATTAATGGATAGAAATCAATGATCATAAGAGAGCGCTTAAAAATAAAATATTATTTAAACAAAAAAAATGTTATTGAGCACTTTCTGTAGATGATGCAAAAAAAAAAAAAAAAAAAAAAATTATCGTTAAAAACTATTCATATCCGAAATAAAGATAAGATTCCACTGATTATAAATTAAAAAAAATGTTTTCAATAAAGTTTTTAGTAATTATTTGAAGTAGAAAAAAAAAATAATGTGTTTTTTGGAAAGGAAAACGATTAATGTACTTTTGTTTTGTCAACATCACGAAACGATAAAGGTCATTAAATATTTAACTTTTAAAAATCAATTATAAGTTAAAATGTAATGGATGAAACATTTTTTATATTGCTGCAAGCTTGCAAAAATCTTATTTTATTTCTTTTCTTTTCTCTTTTTTTCCATTCCATATCGATCTTTAACATCATTAAAATTTAAAAATTTAAAAATTTTTCAAACATGAAAATGCTTTATACTAAGCATAGAAAAAAAGAAATGTATAGAGTTCTTATTTGAATTAAAGTAAATTATTAACGCTTTCCGATATTTCGATTATATACGAATAAAAATGCAAAAAATATTTCAATATTGAAAAATATTAAAAACTTATTTTTAGTAGAATTGATTAAATGTTATTGTTTTACTTACTCGAAAAAAAAAAGTGTTGTTTGAAGAAGCATTTGTTTGTTTAGTTCAACTCCGAAAAATAAATTAATTTTGAAAATAAATGGATTTTTCAATATTTTCATATTAAATGGATGTAGATTTTTTTTAAATATTCACTCAAGTATTTGCTGTAGCAGTATTGTAATACATAATTACAAAACCAACACCACGCATGTGATGTTGAAAAACATCACATTAAAGTATTTTGTTTATGAAGAATGTTATATAAAATGTATATAATAGTTTATGAAATAAATATTTTTAACATTGCGTTTTTTTTAATAATTGTGAATAAATATTTTGAATAATCAATATATATATTTGTAATAATTAAATGAGAATTAGCACTAAACCACGAGAAGTAAGTAATAAACCACCGTCATAGAATAACGCTTTATTGTATACTAATTATTTACTATGACTGTTAAAGATTAATTCAAAAAGTTGAAAAAAAAATCAATAAAAAATAAAACTCTTTTTCGTGAACTGTATTTTATTTTGAACAGGTTATAAAAAGATATTAAAATAAATAATAATAGTAATGTTATGCATATTAAGTTGATGTAAAATGTCATGTTTTGTTAAAAAAAAAAAAGTAATAATATATATATTTTTTTTTTATATTAAACTTGTTAAATCTTAAATGCACAACTTTTTAATTTTGTCAAAAAAAAAAAAAAAAAAATGCAGATTATTATATATTTTCATGCAAAAATAGAAAATATTTTTAATAATAAGTATATAGGTATTATTATTACTATTATGAAAATGAAGAGTTTAAAAAATGATTCTGCATGCAGTACACCAGTAAAGTAGAAACATATTTTAGTAATAATAATAATAATAAGAAGAAGAAGAAACCGCTTATTAGCATAAAACACTATTACTCACTTATAAAATATCTTTATATCAAGGATAATATTCAAAACATTTAATTTTACTGTTACTCCTAACTTCCAAGAACTTCTTTGCACGTGTGAAAACAATTCATCAGTCTAAATGTCATAATGAAAACTGGACAGATTTATTTTTTAAATTTACTTTTTCTTCTATCTTTCTTTTTTTTTCTTCCCATACTTCGTTTGAATTGATTTGAATGGACCAAGGTAATATGGCATGCAAACAAAAGTAAAAATTTCACTGGGGTTAATACTTTAATTAGGAGTTAGATACAATATTTATTTTTTCAGGTAGCATTCATTTAAGGGTTAAACACCTTTAACATTACAGTTTCTTATCAAAAATATTCTTTCAAAATTTTATCTAAAACTAGTGACTTTTTAAATATTATTATGAATTCTAAAAACAACACAATTAGTTTTTTTTTTTTTTTTTTTTTAAGCTTAAATGTACAGGATTACGATATTAAATATTTTCTAAATACTTCTTTTAAAAATATATATTACGCTATTAATTTATTTTATGAAAGTTTTGAATTCATAGATTAATGTATATTTAATTTTCATTTTTAAAATTTTGTAAATCGTAATTAAACGGAATTAAAATTAAACGAACATTTTTTTTCTACATTAATTTAAAAAGAAAATTTATATCTTAAGTATACTCTAAATAACACGCTACCTTTTAGGAGCTGAACAGTTTTATAAATATTATATATTTATATATAAAAAAATAAATACATTTTATTTTGAACAGTGGTAGAAGATATTTAGAATACAGAGTTAGCAGAGTGAAATTTACTTTTCTTTATTTTTTAAATCAAAAATAAGGAGATGTAATGGCATCCTAATATCTTTGCAACTTCCTTTTGTTTACCAAATATTCACATCTGAACAACTGAAACCTCCATGGGACCATGGGATAATTATAACCAGTGCTATTTTGAAGAAACTGTAAATTATAAATTTATATTTCAAAAATATAGATGTGAAGCTTATAATATATTTTCCATGACAGATAGTCTTCATGACTGATCTCAAGCATATTAAAGCAGTTGAAACTATTGATTTAACAGCTTACCGGAATTTTTGAAAAAAGGATTTGACCATTCAATATTCAAGGTAATTTCATCTAAAAAGAAAATATTTCAAGTCAGAAAAAATTATATTAAAAGCATACTAATAATGCATGTATGTACCTCTAATATACTTTAAATCTTTCTAACATAATTGGATCTTTAAAAATGTATAATAATTACCCCCCAATGTTTTTAAAAAGTGAAGTAATTACGACCGCAAAGTAAGAACAGCACAAACATTAAAGTTTTTTTTTTCTTTAAATTAAAGAACGCATATAAACTTTTAACATTGTAGAAAACAATTAAACCCCTGAAATTATTTATGATCTGTACTAGAAGTTGCAATCTGCATATTAGGAAAAATATAATAAGTACCAATGAAAAGAACTTTTGTTTTTAACGCAGATCACTCTAGATTTAGAAGTAAACGATCTTTTTTGCCTTTGTACGTTTTAAAAAACTAATTCTAAGTGTTTTAATTTTAGTTAAGAATATATAGAGATGAATTACAAATAATATTAAAAGAAAAAAACATTTATGTATGCTTTTTTAAGAAATAGTTGCTGTTTCAGAACAGTCTCAGACGTTTATTTTGTCTTGTTAAAATAATTTATAACACCTCTTGATCAAGATGTTGTTTTGTTATTTTTTTGATTTAATAAATATAAATTATTCATTTTTATTCACTTTTTACTTAACAACTAAGGTAATTTTCGAAACAACAAGCTTTAGAATTACGTGCAATTAGAAATACTTTAACATCAAAACAAAACAACAGTATAGTAACTGAATACCCACAGAAAATTTATGTTAGTTAGTTTAAAGAGAAAACAAGTAGTTTATAAATTCATAACGGTGATAATTTCATAACACTGATAATAATTACGCCAATTTTTCATAATTTTGTACTTTCGATGGGGGTAATTGTAACCACCTCCATTAATTTCAAATTAAGAAGCCTAATGAAATAAAAATTTAATGAGGTTGTTCTTGAAAGATTAAAGTTAATTCTTATCACATTAAAAATAATTTGCGGTGTAACTCACACGACTTCCTCTTACCCTAAAATTTAATAATAGAAATACAGATTTGAGATTAAGGGGTAAGTTAAAGAGTACTATTATGTAAATCTATGTTAAAATAATTCAAATTGGGCTTCGGAACAGCTTTATTTGACAAATAATTATATGTGAAGAGGGGCTGCCATCCCCACAACTCCCTCCAGTTTCATTATTGTACCTATATTTATATGGAATTCAAATCTGGTATTAAATTTGAAAGTTCATTTAAAATTATTCAAATAACTTTCACACGCAACATTCCTTGAAATTTATCTATTTTTATTACATTTTTCTAGTGAAAAACGTATTAACTTCAAAATACAACATTTGGATCGTGTGAAATTATTTGTTTTATTCTAAGAAGTACAGATAAAGTTCAATCGTTTAAAACTTGACTTCGGTATTCAGGAAACCTCAAAACATTTAAATTACCAAAAAAAAAACCAAGCAGCGAATATTTAGCTTAAAAAAATACATTATTTACCATATGGCTATGAGGAAATAAATTAAATTTCTGAGCAGCTTTCCTGCTCATAGTAAAATATTATAGTAAAGTATTTCCAATTAACAATAAAAAAGAATGTTATGTCTTAAATATTGGCAGCCCTTTATAATAAATATAATCTCTAGTGACTTTAGAAGATTTGTCCACGAGAAAAGTTAAAATATTGCATGTAGTAGCCACATATGGTAACGCTAAGCCTTAATGTGTTGTATGGATAAATTTAAGTATTTCATAAAGATTTTAAAATACAGCTTGGACCAAAAGCCCCTTACACATTCTAAATTTAATACAAAACCATCTTAGTAGCCTTCGATTAAAAGAGATCGTTTTGCGCTATTTTACTTCTTACGGCAAAAAGTTTGGTTTAAAAAATAATATATATATATATATATATATATATATATATACAGTCGGTAACAAAAGTGTCCGAACACTAGCAAAAATTCCTATGTAAAAAAAGTACACTTCATACGGTTTTGTTAAATAAATCCTTGTCGAATCCTCTTCTTAGTCAGTCTACGAACATGATTCGATAAGGATTTGTTTAACAGAACCGTATGAAGTGTATTTTTTTTTTACATAGGAATTTTTGCTAGTGTTCGGACACTTTTGTTACCGACTGTATATATATATATATATATACATTATTTTTCTGATGGCTCCACATGCTTCTGTGGTATCCCTTATAACATAACATTTCTTATAACTTTGCTACGAATAACTGGATCGCAGGCACTACATTTTTTAGTGTATTTAAAAAGATAATAAACATTTATTTTATATTTTGCTCTTATTTCCAATAATTTCTACATATTTATACAGTTGCTCAATTTTTATGAGCCAGTATTATTAAACTTTTCCTGTGAAAAGCATCAACCGCAAACCTTGATAGTGAAAAATATTTTACAGTAGTTTTTTGTTTGATTAAAACTGCTATTCATCAAACATAGAAAAACAAATCAGTATAAAATGTTACAACATATAGTGCTAGAGACAGAAATATGGCTAAAGTTTAGTTTAAAGTAGCAAGGCAAATTGTATGCTGTTTTCTTTTTCATTAAGGTACTGTAATTATTACACTGAGAAAAAAAGTTCAGGACAGACACCTAGAAGCTAAATTGTGGCTCTTGTAAAAATAGTTCTTTTTCATCCGTATAAATTCTAGTCTCCTGTGAAAAGGGCTTCTAGAAAACCCTGTTAGAATTTTAGGATTTTTTTTTTTTTTTTTTTTTTTTTTGTATTACTATGGATCAAACTTATTTGAAATATCTGCAAATAAAATTAAACAAAAGAGGCGAGTTTTGCAAATGTGTAATTCATGTTTGTAACCTAATTCTAGGAAATCACGCGAGAATATTTCGCAACAGAATATTTCATAAAATTTATATTATTCATATTATTCGTAATATTGTTTCACTATCTAGAACTGTACGAACTATAAATTCTGGATCACTTGGTCTTTTCAGTTTATTGGCTTACCTAGCTCAGAAATCTATATTTCTAGACTGAGAATTCAGAAAATGACTAGTTATTCGTTGTAGATGAAGGCGGTATATGTATATATATATATTTTTTTTCTTTTTCTTCCGTGTACTTCCTATTCTTTTATCTAGTAAATATGTTAGCATTATGTAAATTGAAAAATTTATGTTTAATATATTTTTTAGTTTAAAATAGTGTAATATAAACTAAATGTTACACTGAGAAAAAATAAATATACTTACTGCCTTTATCTAGAAAGAATCAGTAGTCATTTTCTGAATACCTAAACTAAAAATATGAGTTTGCGAGTTATACGTATAAGCTAAACAAATAACCTAGAAAAACGAAATGATCGAGAATTTCTGGTCAACGCCTTTCTAGATGGGGAAACAATATTATAAATATTATTTGTAGTCTTTATACTTAAAAATAAATGAGGGTTCAAGTTGTATCATAAAAATGAAACTGATAGCATAACAGCACTATTCGAATATATGTCAGATTTAACAATGAGGCAAATTTTATGGTTAAAGGAACGATACAATTTCCATGTAAATTCATGTCTTAACTGGAATTACATGAAATATACTTACATGCAATTACACTTTTGTAATGTTTCTTTTTAAACCTTGGTTTGAAAGGAGTGATGATTCTAAAAACAAATTTTATCATTGTCGAAGAAATATTAGACAATATGTATATATTTCAACAATGCGCAATTTGAGTATTCATATCTTCCAAATATCATAGCAGGACTTCATATTTCAATTCAAATGTTCATTATAAATGTTCAATAATGTGATATAGTTTAATTCCTTTCTAATGGAAAATTTTAAGCTTAAACATTCAGTGTATTCTCGCACATCTTGCTTAAAATTGTTTAACTATATTATGAAATGTATAGGAAGTTCTCTGTGAATTCACGGAACGTAAATTTTCTTAATTTTAATGACTCAGCTGTACTTCCTAAAAAGAATAGGTAATATTACATTGTAGCAATTTTTAAAATTAAAATCTACTAATAAGTGGCATACCTTTTACGAAAGGTCCTATATGTATTTTTACTTTCCGAACACTTATAGTGAGGAAAGTATTGTAATCATGTCAAAAATCCGAATTTGAGATTTTGATGTTTCTATACGTTTCGAGGTCCAATGAGTCCGTTTTCACTATTTTTACGATGATGTATGTATGTGTGTGTTTATGAATGTGTGTATGTATGTGTGTATGTCTGTGAGTGAACACGCTACCGTCTAAACGCTTTGTTCGAATAGGCTGAAAGTTGGTACGTATATTGTAAGTCACCATGGTACGAACCCTATAGATTTTGGTGAAGTATATACTTATAGTTTTTTTAGAGGGACACAAAGAAAAATTCTTTATCATTATGGCCTATGGGGCCAAATTCTTAAAAGTGCGATAGCGTCTAAACGCCTTATTAATCTGAGCAAAAAATGTGTACACATGTTATAGGTCACAGTTGCACGAACTGTATAGATTTTGGTGAATTTAACACTTACAGTTTTTTACAGGGGTACAGAGAAAAAGTCTTTATCATTATGGCCTATAGGGCCAAATTTTTAAAAGTGTGATAGCGTCTAAACGCCTTATTAATCTGAGCAAAAAAATTGTACACATGTTATAGGTCCCCGTTGCACCAACTATATAGATTTTGGTGAATTTAGTACTTACATTTTGTTTAAAGAAACACAAAGAAAAATTCTTTATCATTATGTTCTATGGGACCAAATTGTTAAAAGTGCGATAGCATCTAAACGCCTCATTTAATTGAGCTGAAAATTTATGTGGATATTAGAAATCACTGTTGCACTAACTATAAGCATTTTGGTGAATCTAGCATGTATAGGTTTTTACAGGGACACAACAAAAAATTCTTTATCATTATGATCTATGGGCCCAAAGTTCAGTAGCGTTAAATAAAACATCGTGTAATATATGGAGAAAAATACTCAAACACTCAATTATGGTTTTCTCTCTTTTGTTTGTTTAACAACTCCTGTTTCTTTACTTTATCTACAAAACTGTTAATTACTCAATGTTCGGAAAGTCGAGTGGAGTCACTCCAGATTTTTTTTTTTCTTATTGAAATTATATTTTTAACGATATTGCTAAAAAAAATTCCATTCTCGTTTGAAATTTAATTTTGAATCTTCGTCTACATACGATATAAACTTAAGTTTATTTAATGAATATAATTTATTTATTTAACTGGATTATTTTTAACTTATGGCTTTGTGAAATACGTAGATGTAAAGTCCGTCTAAGGATGGTGTATTAAATTGTATATATGTATTTTGATTTTTTTAAAGAAAAAACTAAGAATTTTTTAAATAATAGCAGATATCAATAAACATCAAATATTAAAATTTCTTTTCTTCTTCTTTCTTAAAAACTTATTAAATAAAGGGTAACTTTTATTATATCAATATCTATATATTTATATAGAAAACTACAGGATATTAATACCACCTTCCGAGAAAAAGGAAAAACTAAGATTTTTTTAAATAATAACGGATTTCAATAAACATCAAATATTAAAATTTGTTTTCTTTTTCTTTCATAAAAACTTATTAAATAAAGGGTAACTTTCATTTTATATATATATATATATATATATATATAGAGAGAGAGAGAGAGAGAGAGAGAAAACTACAGGATATTAATACCACCTTCCGAGAAAATCGATCCTTTCAATTTTGTAATGATGCAGTAGTACCCACTGTTTTTCCCTACATATCTTATGAAACTTAATTATAAGTTGTAAACAACATATATAAATATCTACCTAGAAAAAATCATTAGTTTTAGAACTAACGATATGCATCATTTAAAGGAACTACTTAAAAGAAAAAACTAAGATTTTTTTTAAATAATAGCAGGTATCAATAAACATCAAATATTAAATTCTGTTTTCTTCTTCTTTCCTAAAAACTTATTAAATAAAGGGTAACTTTTATTATATCAATATCTATATATTTATATAGAAAACTACAGGATATTAATACCATATTCCGAGAAAAAGGAAAAACTAAGATTTTTTTAAATAATAACGGATATCAATTAACATCAAATATTAAAATTTGTTTTCTTTTTCTTTCATAAAAACTTATTAAATAAAGGGTAACTTTTATTTTATATATATATATATATATATATATATATAGAGAGAGAGAGAGAGAGAGAGAGAGAGAGAAACTACAGGATATTAATACCACCTTCCGAGAAAATCGATCCTTTCAATTTTCTAATTATGCAGTAGTACCCACTGTTTTTCCCTACATATCTTATGAAACTTAATTATAAGTTGTAAACAACATATATAAATATCTACCTAGAAAAAATCATTAGTTTTAGATCTAACGATATGCATCATTTAAAGGAACTACTTAAACATAGATTTCGTTGTCATCTACCTTAAACTAATATTTTGAAAATCATTAGATTTAAAAATGAAGATTAGTATGTGTAAAAAAAAAAAGGGGGGGGGGGATATATTACGTATTTCCATTATTTATTACTCTTAATATTATTATTTTAAATACTGCTAAAAACAAATAACGATTTTAGCAAATGTTTTATATATTTCAAATAGTTTTGTTTTGTGTGCATTTATTTCAGTTAGTTAAATTCAATTAGAATATTTCATGTTTTTTAAAATACCGACAAAATATAGCCAAAAACAAGATTTAAAACAAATAGCATCATGTCATATTAACTCATAAGATCTTTGATACGAAGCTCCGTTAACAAAAAAGAAGTAAAATAATATTGATTCAAAGTTTTAAATCAAACTGGAAGACCTCTTGAAAATGCCCAAATAAAATATCAGGCAAAAAGGATACCTAGTACTTTCAGAAATGTGTATTTTCAGTCAACATGTCTTTTCGAATTTTCCAAATTGACTGTTACATTTCACTTTGATCAAACAATTATAGTGTTTGGTTTGGGAGATACCCATTCATTCTATGGAATATAAATATACAGAATTCATTTTCACTACGTATAAAAGTGCTGAATTTGCATTTGAGATACATAAAAACAAATTTTAGATGAATGAGCTAAAATGTGCAATATTTGCTTTTCACAGAAAATTTTTTATTTAATAATGAAAT
Organism: Salticus scenicus; assembly: GCA_963930645.1. Classification (NCBI taxonomy): domain Eukaryota; kingdom Metazoa; phylum Arthropoda; class Arachnida; order Araneae; family Salticidae; genus Salticus; species Salticus scenicus. Next base: position 170,641,909 of record OZ005650.1, on the reverse strand, counting down.
GTATGAAGTACACTAATATACTTTATTTCTAACTAGAAACTTTGCTCACTTCGCTGGTAAATACAATTAAAAGCATAATTAAAATCATAAAAAAAAAAAAAAATCATTTTTATATCGATATTTATATAAAAACTAAAGGAAAAAAATTCACTGAAATTGCTCAAAACCTTGCTTCGGATCCGAGAGGCTTGACATTGCCTGCGACAACGCCTTACCCGTGGACTTCAATTTAAGTTCTTATCAGATGACAACTTCGAAACGGGCAGTATCTAAAAAACTCTGATGTGTAACAACCACACGATTTCCATTAACCGCTATTACACGCATTATATGCATTTTTTGGAGATATCATATGCATTTTGTGGAATTTTCCAGTAAGAGAAACTTTATACACGTGTAGAGACATACACTCTTGCTCAAAATTTTAGCAAGATTTGCAAACGATATATTTTTTTTCAATTTAAAAACTTATCTCTTGATGCTGTATTTTTGAAATATTGAGTATTTAATTAACCCAGTCTTCCTCATGTTGTTCAATGAAGATTGGCTTTAGATGACATATAGGGGGCCGATAATAAATTGAGCAAATTCAACAATGTTTGTGATCCCCCTGTATCGTTAAGTGAACGTAATGATCTGTAACTATAGGATATGTTAATATAGACCCAGTACAATTTGTGGAGGAATTTGCGTGACGATAGCATGTTAATTAATGGAACTATTTCGCCAATGAGTTACTAGCACTAAAGCCGTTCCGCTTTTTCTTATATGACGTATAATTAGTTTTCACCAACTTTATAAAACTTTTTATATCTTTCTTCTTTGTAAATAGATATTTATTCCACGGTTATGAGTATATTTTACTTAATTCGCTATTTCTGTAGGGATATGTACTTTTGCTGCTTTTTTATTTTTACATGCATATAAATAATTTTTTACCTAGTGTTAATATCCTTATAATTTTTCTAACTTTAAAAGAGTAAATGGTTTCGTCAGATGCTGAAATTTTTTTTTAAGAATAAGGACCAGTTAAGTTAATCATTGTTGTTTGAGGGTATGAAAACATAAAAGTTTCACATAGTCACAAATGTATTAGGCCTACCTGTCTTAGAAACATATTTTTTTCAGAAAATTGCCCTGTTGGTTCCTTCGAGTTCCCGGAGTAAATTGAGAATAGTATTTATGCCAAAACGTATTATTAAAAAAAATAATTTTGTGGTATGTTAAAAAAAACTTACGAAACGAAATTAGCAAGAAACTTACTGATGTTTATTTATTTTTCAATTAATTGTACTGTTTTGTTTACGGCTATTTTTACACCGTTTACACATTGCGGCTATACTTGAAAATTGCTGGAATTATACTTCCTTTTGTGTTAGATGCTTTTCAAGTAAGGCTAAATTTAAATACACAGTATTATTTATAGTGCATATTGTTTATAGACAGTATACATGGCTTCCCAAAATTAAGCTAAACGTTCTTTTCAATAGAATGTAACTGATGGAAGTGCTTTGCTACATTTTATAATATCGACGAACACTTATTAGGAAGCAAAATTAATTTTTCATACACATAGTGTAAACATTTTTTTTTTTTTTTTTTTGCATTAAATTACGTTTGATGTACCCTGATTACTAAAGTCCAATTTTCAGTGGTCGATGTGTATGCATATCTGTTATCATCATAACTTAAAAACAAATAGCCGCAGGAAATTCAAATTTGGTATTTTGAAGACCGTATTTTGTTGCCACTTAAGTTTGAAGACATTAATAACTACTTTGATTTTTTATAATTGTATGCACCATAACGAATGGGGGGGGGGGGGTGTTGAGGAGGGCGGCACCCTTGTCACACAGAATTACATGCCAAATAGAACTATTTCAAACCTATTTTATATTATTTAAAAGAACATTGAACTTTATTATTTTACGCTTAATATGTAATATATTTTTAGAGTATTGAAATGCTGGGTAAGAGAAAGTCGTGACACACCAGATTATTACTATTATTTTTTTCATTTAAAATTTCTGTTTATATTATCCGCATTTTATAACCTACAATTACACCATTTAAACACTAAGACTGCGCTTGTATAAAACTTTCTGGTAAATGTGGTTGCTAATCTTCATTCTAGAAATAATGCCAAAATCTGTGCTACGTACGTTAGCGTAATACATATACAGATTTACACGTTATCTCTTTACACGTGATCTTTATCAATGCGTATAAAATTTTTAAAGCTATAATGCATCAAGATTTTCAGATACGTAAGTAAATTTAATTTTTGATAAATTTTTATTATCACGTGTAGATTACCCAACATCTGCTGAATAATGTTGTACACGGTATCAGAGTATGGAATCGTGTACCGTCTTCCATGGTGACCATATTCCGTACTGAAATTTTGAGAATGTGGACAGTAATTGATTTTTTTTTTTACTTTCTCTTAACATATGGTATTGAAAGTATTGTTTTTGGGTCAAGTTTACGAAATCGAGATTTTGTTATACTTACACATTCTGAGATCCACAGTATCCGAAAAAAATGTTTTTAGCGGTTGATCTGTGTGTGTGTATTTTATCAGCATATCTCAAGAACAAATGGTAGCAGAAATTCCAAATTCGGTATTCTAAATGTGTATCATATAGGGATGCTGCACTAAACTTTTCGTTGAGATCAAGGAAACGGTTCGTGTTCAGGGACACACAAGAAAATTCAAGTACATTACGTGTATGAGGGAAATTGCAGTTAAGTAGAGTTTAACGTCTGTAAGCTGCACTAAGCCAAATGAAATAAATATGTATTTTTTTTTTATGCGTAAAAGTATGTATTGTGTGGATTGTGTTATGGAAATCCTTCATGAGTCATTTTTAGGACTACTTAAAGTATTTGGATTGCCATACTTGAAAATTGCTGGAATTGTAATTCATTTTGTGTTATAGGTTTTTCAAGTAAGACTAAATTTAAGTACACAGTATTGTTTATACTGCATATTGTTTATAGATAATATACAGGGCTGTACAAACTTGAGCTAAGCCTTTTCTCTATTGAATGTAATGGATTTAAACGCTTTGTTGCATTTATTATGTCGACGGACACTGCTCAGGAACGGAAATTAGTTTTTTATAACCATACTGTAAACGAAGTCTTTCTTAATATTCTATTTTCATTTTTTAAAAAATAATATCACGTTTTGAAGTCCCCTGAATACTCAAGTACATTATTTAGCGGTGTGTATATCTACTATCAGCATAACATAAACAAATAACTGCAGAGACTTTTAGTATTTTGAAGGTTGCCACTTGAAAATTTGATCAAGATTGGCAATTTTGAAGTTAGATTTTGACTTTTCTTTCTGATTGTAGAAATTATAACTATACGAGAGAATTTTATGTCAAAACTGTTTCCAAACCTATCAGAGATTTATTTAAAAGTGCATTGAACTTTATTATCTTATCTTTTTAATCTTAAGACTTAATATGAAATCTGCGTTTATAGTATAAAATTGCAGGGTAAGAGAAAGTTGTGTGAGTGACACACCAGATTATTTTTTTACTTTTACGTATTCAGAACAAAATGATCATTTAATCCCTTACAATCTTTTAAAATTTTTCTTGGCTTCAATGTAAAATAAATTATCTTTGGACAAATGTCCTCGTATTTTGTATTAATTTTTTTCACTTGGTTTAACTATACTTACTGTTTATGCGCAATATAATAGTTTATAATACGTCCTTAACAGTTGTCCACCAGTGTATATTTGCCGTATCGATACGATAATCACGTTTGATTACTTTTTATTTTTTATTTACTGCATATATCTTAAAAATAAAGAATTTATTTACTATTTTTATAATTATTACTATTTTTATAATGCATATATCTTTATGAAGCTAAAAACCAATTTATAACAAAATGATTTCAGTGGAAAGAAGAGAGAGAGAAAAATAGAAACAAAAGAAAGTGTTCAAATTTATAACTTTATTTTTTTAAAACATTTATGAATATTTTAATCACATTATTCTTTATTTATAAAACATAATGTACGTTTTTATCCTACGAATGACACCAGAGTTATTCATTTCCGACTAGAAGACAGGACGAATTTATATTTAATGTATTAGCTTTATATTTAAAGAAAATAAAATCTATTTTCTCGAAATAAGCATAAATAAATTCTAAGTATAAACATTTCTGCTAGGAATTCTCAATTAAAAAAATAAAATATAATAAATCCTAAAATTTTTATTTCGTATGCTAATTCTGAATAAAATTTTGAAGAAAGCTATTTAATATTTTATCAAATTAGAGCAAGAATTTTTTTTTTTTGAATGAATAAAACATAGTATAAAAAGAATAATCATAATGCGTAATATAAGAAGCAAGAAAAAGAAAAAAAAAAAGAAAAAAAGAAAAAAATATCAATAGCCAAAGCGAACGGTATCTTTTGCAGATAATATAATTAGGTAAAAAAATTTTCAAGAGTATATAATAGTTTTCTTATTATTCTAATTAGGCATAGTTTGAAAAACAAAATGCAATATGATATACTATAAAAATTTTATACAATGAATTAATTTATGCTTAACGAAGCCTTTCATTATTATTATTATTATTTATTTATTTATTTTTTGGTTGCTGTTGTTGTTTTAACGATTGCAACGTTATACATTTTTTAAGCTAATTTATAATTCAATTTTACTATACCAGAAATTCCAAATTCGGTATTCTAAATGTGTATCATATAGGGATGCTGCACTAAACTTTTCGTTGAGATCAAGGAAACGGTTCGTGTTCAGGGACACACAAGAAAATTCAAGTACATTACGTGTATGAGGGAAATTGCAGTTAAGTAGAGTTTAACGTCTGTAAGCTGCACTAAACCAAATGAAATAAATATGTATTTTTTTTTTTTATGCGTAAAAGTATGTATTGTGTGGATTGTGTTATGGAAATCCTTCATGAGTCATTTTTAGGACTACTTAAAGTATTTGGATTGCCATACTTGGAAATTGCTGGAATTGTAATTCATTTTGTGTTATAGGTTTTTCAAGTAAGACTAAATTTAAGTACACAGTATTGTTTATACTGCATATTGTTTATAGATAATATACAGGGCTGTACAAACTTGAGCTAAGCCTTTTCTCTATTGAATGTAATGGATTTAAACGCTTTGTTGCATTTATTATGTCGACGGACACTGCTCAGGAACGGAAATTAGTTTTTTATAACCATACTGTAAACGAAGTCTTTCTTAATATTCTATTTTCATTTTTTAAAAAATAATATCACGTTTTGAAGTCCCCTGAATACTCAAGTACATTATTTAGCGGTGTGTATATCTACTATCAGCATAACATAAACAAATAACTGCAGAGATTTTAAATTTAGTATTTTGAAGGTTGCCACTTAAAAATTTGATCAAGATTGGCAATTTTGAAGTTAGATTTTGACTTTTCTTTCTGTTTGTAGAAATTATAACTATACGAGAGAATTTTATGTCAAAACTGTTTCCAAACCTATCAGAGATTTATTTAAAAGTGCATTGAACTTTATTATCTTATCTTTTTAATCTTAAGACTTAATATGAAATCTGCGTTTATAGTATAAAATTGCAGGGTAAGAGAAAGTTTTGTGAGTGACACACCAGATTATTTTTTTACTTTTACGTATTCAGAACAAAATGATCATTTTATCCCTTACAATCTTTTAAAATTTTTCTTGGCTTCAATGTAAAATAAATTATCTTTGGACAAATGTCCTCGTATTTTGTATTAATTTATTTCACTTGGTTTAACTATACTTACTGTTTATGCGCAATATAATAGTTTATAATACGTCCTTAACAATTGTCCACCAGTGTATATTTGCCGTATCGATACGATAATCACGTTTGATTACTTTTTATTTTTTATTTACTGCATATATCTTAAAAATAAAGAATTTATTTACTATTTTTATAATTATTACTATTTTTATAATGCATATATCTTTATGAAGCTAAAAACCAATTTATAACAAAATGATTTCAGTGGAAAGAAGAGAGAGAGAAAAATAGAAACAAAAGAAAGTGTTCAAATTTATAACTTTATTTTTTTTAAACATTTATGAATATTTTAATCACATTATTCTTTATTTATAAAACATAATGTACGTTTTTATCCTACGAATGACACCAGAGTTATTCATTTCCGACTAGAAGACAGGACGAATTTATATTTAATGTATTAGCTTTATATTTAAAGAAAATAAAATCTATTTTCTCGAAATAAGCATAAATAAATTCTAAGTATAAACATTTCTGCTAGGAATTCGCAATTAAAAAAATAAAATATAATAAATCCTAAAATTTTTATTTCGTATGCTAATTCTGAATAAAATTTTGAAGAAAGTTATTTAATATTTTATCAAATTAGAGCAAGAATTTTTTTTTTGAATGAATAAAACATAGTATAAAAAGAATAATCATAATGCGTAATATAAGAAGCAAGAAAAAGAAAAAAAAAAAGAAAAAAAGAAAAAAATATCAATAGCCAAAGCGAACGGTATCTTTTGCAGATAATATAATTAGGTAAAAAAATTTTCAAGAGTATATAATAGTTTTCTTATTATTCTAATTAGGCATAGTTTGAAAACAAAATGCAATATGATATACTATAAAAATTTTATACAATGAATTAATTTATGCTTAACGAAGCCTTTCATTATTATTATCATTATTTATTTATTTATTTTTTGGTTGCTGTTGTTGTTTTAACGATTGCAACGTTATACATTTTTTAAGCTAATTTATAATTCAATTATACTAATCCTAACAATAGTGGAACTCATAACTTTTTTCGTCTCATAATTCTCATATTATAATTTTATCTGACTAAAACATAATACTATATTTTTGGTAATAAAAAATAAACAAGCAAAAGAACTGCAGAAAAAATATGTTAGCCTTTTTCTTTTTTAATATAAAAGATATTATTGATTTTTCTAATGATTTTTCTGGTATAATAATAATAATAAAATACTAAATTAAAAAACATTTTCAACTTCAATTTGTCGATAGATTTGCTTTGAAACTGAATTTTTCCCACAATGAGGTTTTGTATTAGTTATATGGTATTATATTGCTGTATAAAATGCGTAATATTGGCTAGGCATCATTTAAATGTAATATAATTAAACTGCATATGTTGGTATAATATAAGTAGTGATGATGCTCAAAGTGTTTTATAATACGCCAATAGATGGCGCTGCGTGTTCATTCTTTTTTCTGTAACTGTACATATGTAAATAAACGTTAGTTTAAGTCTAGCTCACGTGTGGTTAACTTCATGTGGAAGCACGAGCGCTGGTTGCGTTCGATCGGCGGCGAAAATGAAATGACGCCACGTTTCCTGTAATTAAAATCTAAAAAATGGATAAGCGAATGTAGATCTTCAATTAAAAAGAAAAATTAAAAATGGATAATTTAATCCCTTCCGTACCACTGTTAAATAGTACGAACGTATAGTATCACACGTGGTCATTAAAATTAAAAGCAATTCCAACTATTAAAAAGTTGTACGACGTCGTGATTAAAGAAGCAGGCGACTTAAAAGATGAAGAGCAGGCTGAATGGGATACTAAGAATGCTGAAACTGTTTCCTACATCTTACTTTCGTTATCCGATGAACAGAGTCTCCAATTCGCAGACGAAGGAAACGCTAAGAATTTATGGGAGAAAATAAAATCAACATTCACCGGAAAACTGGAAGATCGAAAAATCGATGCAAGCAATGAAATAAAAAACATTGAAATTAATCCAGAAGAAACCGTAACAGATTATATTGCAAGAGCAAGAGGTTTAAGAACAAAATGTGCTTCACTTGGTCTGGAAATTACAGAGCGAGAAATCGTCTATTATACTGTAAGAGGCCTTAGAGGAAAATTCTCGAAAATTGGAGAAATATTGAAAACTCAAAGAGAAAAAGATTTAGATGAAATACTAGAGATTTTACGTGAAGAAGAGAGAACAATCTTGAGATCTCCTGACTACCAAAAGACTAGAAGAGAAGAAGCATTCCATGTTAAAAATGAGAACAAGAACAGAGTGAAAAGTTGTTTCATCTGTAAGAAAACGAATCATCTAGCTAAAAACTGCTATTTTAGGAATAAAGATAACTTACCTCAGAACGCTCATGATAAAAGAACAAATGCTTATAATATTAACAAGAACAAAAACAAAGAATCGTTTAAAAACAGAAACTCGAATTATACAAGTAAACATGACGATTTTGCACTCTCTACGAATAGAGAACAATTTGATATTTCTGAAAATAATGTTTGGCTATTGGATTCAGGTTCGAGTTGCCATTTATAAAATAATTTGAGTTGTTTTTGTTGTATTGTTAATGATAATGGATATATCAATTTAGCAGGTAGAAATTCTACTTTAAATTTTACTGGTATAGGAACTGTTCGCGCTAAAACATTGGTAAATAATTCTCAAAATATTTTAACTATGAATATTGTATTTACATTCCTGATTTAAAAAATAATTTAATTTCTGTAAGTAAATTAATGGATAGGGGTTATAAAATTAAATCAAGTAGAGATCATATCTTAGTTCTAAGTAAAAATGATGAAATTGTGTTAAAAGCTGTTAAAATAAATAATAGATTTGAAGTCATATTAGAACCTTACAATGATATGTCACCTGATTCTCTAGAATGTAACTTAATAAATAAATCAGAATCTTATGATATTTGGCACAAAAGACTTTGCCATTTAACCCTTTCAGGGGCACTAAGTAAAAATGATTGAATTTCCTTTTAAATATATATATATCATAAAGTAAACATCCCCTACAAGTCATATTTGATGAAGAAAAAAATTCAGCATGTGGGGATTTTTTTGTGGGTGGTGGCTAGGCGTTCTAGCCACTGTGTCTATCCACCTAAAAGATGCTCCTAAAAATCAAACTAAAATTAATGATCTAAGATAATATGTAAATCTGTTGTATTTAAAAGGTGCATTACAGTATATTTACACTACCAAATACTTTTGAATAAAAAATTATTTTTTATAAAAATATATAAAAGAAACTTCAAAAAATTTTCCCGCAACTTGTCCATTTAAAAATGTCACAGGCACATCCTGCTTAAAGTTACTGTAGTTCTGCCATCTCTATTTCAATTCTAGAAGTACACATTAACTTTTCATAAAAGTGGATAAAAAAAGTAGCCACTGCACACTTAGAAAAAAATTTCTAAAGTAGGTGGATAGACCCTCTAGCCACCGCCCCTGAAAGGGTTAAATCCACAATATATGATAAAAATGCAAAATATTATTGGCATAAAATTTAGAGATTCTGAAAATTTTAATTGTGAATCATGTGACATTAGTAAGTTAACTCGGAAAAATCATTCAAAAGTAAATTTTGATCAAAGTAGTTCTATATTAGAATTGATTCATGCTGATTTAGCAGGACCTATAAATGTTAATTCCTTAGGAAATTCTAAATATTTTTTAGTATTGGTTGATTTTTTTTTGGGATGTATTTCACTTATTTCTTGAAACATAAACATGAAGCATTTGATGCTTTTACTATTTTCAAAGAAAGGTATGAATATCAGATGAATAAGAAAATTAAACGTTTAAGAACCGATAACGGTTTAGAATTTGTAAATAATGAATTTGAAAATTTTCTAGAAAAATCTGGAATAATTCACGAAAAAACAGTACCATATAATCCTGAAAGCAACGGTATTGCAGAAAAATGTGTAAGATTACTGGTAGAACGCGCAAGAACATTGTTATATGATAGTAAATTGCCACTTAGATTTTGGGCGGAAGCCATAAATTGTAATACCCACATATCTAATAATACACCGCGAAAAGGTAAACAAAAAATCCCGATCGAAATATAGACAGGTAGAAAAACAAAACTAACTTATTTAAAAACTTTTGGTTGTGTAGCTTACTATCACATTCCTAAACAATTCAGAAATAAATTCGATGTTCCCGCTAAGAAAGGTATATTTGTTGGATATTATAGAGATAGGTGCGCATATAGAATTTATGATATCGATAAAAGGAAAATTATTGAGGAAAGATCAGTTAAATTTGATGAAACATCTAAAGGTAGTAAATTCTTAAAAAGACAAACCGAAACTTATTTGTGGGATATTAAAGAATTAGCCCAGTTTAATGAAACCGAAACTTCTTTCTCATCCGAAAATGATGATGATAATTTATCAGATTTTTCATCTGAACAACAAACGCTAGAACAAAATGAAATGCAGAATGATTCAGAATCTATTTTTAGATCGCCACCCCAATTGCGAAGATCAGAAAGATTAAAAAATAAAATGTCAGCTAATTTGGCTTTAAATGACCTTGATGGGGAATCGGTACCAAGAAATTTTGAGGAAATAAAAAATAAAACAAATCGCAAAAAATGGGAGATCGCTATGGAAAAAGAAATCGATTCCATGAATAAACACAATGTTTCTGAGATAGTTGAAAGGCCAAAAAATGAAAAAATAATTAAAAGTAAATGGATTTATCCAATTAAAAGTGTCAATAATGAGGAAATTTATAAAGCTAGATTAGTAGCAGCGGCTTAAAATAAAATAAAAACAGTTGATTATTCAGAGTCACATTCACCGGTGATAAATATTGAATCATTTAGATTATTAATGGCAATCGCTTCTAAGCTGAATTTATCTATAAGATTTTTTTATGTAATAACAGCTTATTTATATGGTAACATTGAAGAAACTATATATATATGGAAATACCCCCTGGTTATGAAAACAAATTTGGTAAAAATAATGTATGTAAATTGAAACGTAGTATATACGGCTTGCCACAAAGCGGCCGAAATTGGCATAATAAACTTAAACATGAACTGAAAGTGATTGGCTTCTCTCCACTTGCATCTGATAATTGTGTATTTACTTATAAAGATGATACGAATTTTCTAGCAATTTGTGTGTACGTAGATGATTTAGCAAATTTTTCAAATAATTCTAAGCTATGCGATGAAAAAATAAGTAAACTTGAAATTTTTGTTCTAAATGAAACAACTAAAAATTCAAAATTTTTAGGCATGGAAGTAATACAAAATCAAGACGGTATCAGTTTATCGCAAATTAACTACATTGAATCTTTATTGGAAAAATATGGTATGCAAAATTCTAAAAAGTCTAATCTACCAATAGTTAAAGGCGAGGATAGATGTTTTACACCTACAGATAATTTTGTTAATCAAACTGAGTATCAAGAAATTATAGGTGAGTTGCTATATTTGCTAACCGAACTCGACATGACCTTACATTTGTTACTAGTTATTTATCACAATTTAATAAACGTCCTGAGAAAAGACATTATACATTAGCTAAAAAGGTTCTAAAATGCTTAAATGGAACGAAAAATAAAGTTTTGTTTTACGAGAGAAAATTCGGTTTAATAAATTGTAGTGCAGATGCAAGCTGGGGAAATGGAGAGGGAGGCAAATCATTTTCAGGTTGTGTAATTATGTTAGGAAATTCTCTTACTGTATGGAAAAGTAAAAAGCAAAGATGTGTAGGACTATCGACATGTGAATCAGAGCTGTTAGCCACTGCAAATACTGCAAGAGAATTAACATGGACTTTAAATATGTTACAAGAACTTAAGTGTGAACAATTTGTTGAAAAACCTGTGAAGATTTATTCTGATAGTCAAGCAGCCATAGATTGGCAAAATACTGCAAAGTCATCAAATAAAACAAGACATGTTAATCTTAAATTTCATTTCGTTAGAGACTTAATTGAAGAAAAGACTGTGAAAGTTATGTATAATTGTACTAATGAAATGATTTCAGATTTTCTAACAAAGGCTGTTACAAAGGAAAAAATATCATTTACGTTAGAAAAAATATGTTTGATTTAAAAGTATATATTTGAATATTAATTATTGTTTATTATTGTTTTTGATTAAATATAAAACGCTTTTCGCAGGGGGTGAATGTTGGTATAATACAAGTAGTGATGATGCTCAAAGTGTTTTATAATACGCCAATAGATGGCGCTGTGTGTTCATTCTTTTTTCTGTAACTGTACATATGTAAATAAACGTTAGTTTAAGTCTAGCTCACGTGTGGTTAACTTCAGTATAAATAAAGAAAAGAAAAGATAATTGTGGAGTATGGGTAAGCATATGTTTGATTAAAGAAGTAGGGTGATGTTGTTTGGCTTGGTTGTTTCGGTAGGTTGTTAAACATAATAACTGTTTTTTAGTATACAATTATTTTTTGATACCATGTATTTCACACAACAAATTTACTTGAATTGAATTGCATTATAACAATTTTTATATTGACATCAAAACAACTATGTAAAATTCATGTGTTTTACACACAAATTATACTTTAAAATGGGGGATATTAATGTAATTGATACATATTACAACTTTTATTAATATTATCTTAATTGTATTATTTTAAAGCTAACGTTAAAAATTAAAGTCTTTAAGATAATAATTAAAACTGATTTTGATGAATGTCTTTAAATAATATGAAATATTATCTAACACAGCTGTTTATATCCTTAAATTTATCCAAATCGTAAATAGTCTGAAATCTCATTTTAAATCAAATACCAGTACCTCTAACTTATAGTCCTATAAATACTGTGTTGATTAATAAAATTTTTCATAATTTCCTCGTTATGTTTATAAAATGTCTTGCTCTTTTCTATTTTTAGTAATTCTTATCTGCATTTAATCTTACCATATGGTATTCTAGAAGTTTTGGGAAAAGACATATGCTCTTGTTTAAGAACTCATTTTAAGCTGTGGTGGCCTCAACTCCTTCTTCTCATTCTAGTTATTTTTTTCCTGTTATTATTTGATAATATTTTATAAATATGTTCTCATCTTTCAGAAACAATTAATCTGAAAATGTTCAATATATTTTGTCTGATATCAGGCTTTATTTGCACATGCGGTTCTTTGTTATTTAATTCATGTTTTCATTCCAGATGTTTGATCATTGTAAAGATTAATTATTATGATTATGATTTATATATCATAAATTCCCATGTTTACGCTTTTTAGATATCGGTAAATTTTAATATATATATTTTTTAATATTCCTGTAGAAGTTTTTACCATGTAAATAAAATGAAATTTTCTAATATTTTTTTCTGGTAGTCACAAATTGCAAATGTTGGGAACTATGTATATATAATGTAAAAGAAACTTTTTTAAACAGAAAAAGTGATACTAGTTATTTATTTATTTTTTATTTATTGAGTTTGTAGAAAATATTTACTATTTAATTTTACAACACACTACGGCTGAAACACAATGATATCAATCTAGAAAAGTTTAAATATATGTAAACCTAAAATATTATTAATAAGTTCCCTGTTTGCAAAACAATTTTAGCTATAATCTAAAAATATTATAGAAGCAAAAATATTTATTTATTTTGAGTTAATAAGTGATACAGAATCTCATATTTTTATAAATAATGAAAAGAGATCTCACCTACCTGTTTACTGTAAATGTACTGCATGTTCTTTGTGTTCAAATACTTCCCCTTGAATGAAGTTCTTGCGAGATTTATAACATTAAATATTTGTAAAACGTGCATATATGAATGTAAACTTCTGTTACCTTATAACGACCTATTTTTTTTTCTTCATTTGAAATATTTATATAAAGTAAATGAATAATTAATTTTTGTAATGTTTTGGTTTTTCGTATGTTCGATAAGAATTTCAATCGCCATGCTTTGACGAGAGCCTTAATTTATTTTTAAAGTTTATACACTTTTAACTTTAAAAAAAGTGTAAAAATGACTGTTTTTCATTTTCTATCTATTTGGAAATGGGAGTGACAAAACTGTATATATTTCTGGTTCTTATCCAAATGTGAGCACAAAAAAGAATAAAAGAAAAATATCGTGAGTAACAAACACACAATTTTCCTAAACCACTACATCTGAAGGAGCCCCACGGAGGACACACTACCTCTGATTTTGGAACCTCGTATAGTTAAACGACCTTTATCCCAAAACACCAATCACCTAACACTCAATTGCAAATATTTTAAATTGTTTTTGGGCGATAGTGTAGGCCTAAAACATAAAATTAACCTATACAATCTGACGCCAAGTAAGTTTTTTGTAGTAACCAACTAATACATATGTCGTTGTAACTTATAAACGAGAATTTACATAGAGTGTTTAAAGAAAATTCGTAAAGCAGTTTTTCAAACAAATATTTCCGACATCTAAAACTGAGGCTACCTTGTACACTAATCCGTTTTCCTGTTATCCATGTAATATATGGAAAATGGCATCAGAAATGGTGTTCATGTCACTAATTTGAAAAAAATATTGTAAGATCCGTTTTTGAATGTAAACTAACAATTACACACGAAAGCACATTTAAAAGAGAGTAAATATTTCGAGTTTTCAGAAATTCTGATGAATTGTTTTTAAGAAACTCATTCACTAGACTTAAAATTAACTTTCTTATTAAGGACTCTCATTTATATTTATGTATATATATATATATATATATATATATATATATATATATATATATATATATATATATATATATATGTGTGTGTGTGTGTGTGTGTGTGTGATTTATTTTTCTGAAACATAGGTTTTTACACAGGAACTTTTCAGGAAATAGTTTAAACACTACTTCCAGTTTTCTATGTTAGACAGTTTTCCAATTTTCCTCAAAACTTGATAAATCATCTGTACACAGGTCCTGTCTTATTGTTGAAATTTCGTTGTTCTATCATTTTCGTGTTGGAGATATGTAGTAATATGATTCCCACAAACTTAAATACACACGAACACACTGGCATGTTTTTTTTTTTTTTAAGTCAAGTGTAAAAATTCTTGGAAATCAGTTGTAAACTTGCTGTTTAAAGTTTTGACTGCTTAGGATATTTCTGTTTCTTACGACGGTCTTGTAATGGAAGTATTATATAAGAGAAAGAGAAAAACATCAATATGAAAAATTAATTACTTGTATTTTTTAATTTTTTTTTAAAGCAAAATATTTTATTAAATAATTAACTTATCATGTCTAAACACTTTAATATTTGTATTTACCAATAGCTGTATTTTTAAAAACATTGGGTATCAGCCTAATATTAAGAAAAATGTATGATAATAAATAAATACTTGTAAGACAATGCTTAAAAATGAATTTTATTTAAACGAAAAAGTGTCATTGGTCACTACTGTTATATATATATAATTTTCAAAACTATTTTTGTGGTACATAGAAACTTTTTTCATAAAACATCCTTTCATAAGGAAACCGATTAATATACTTTTATAGTATTAATAACTCTAAACGATAAAAAGTATAAAAAATTTACTTTTAAAAATAAACAAGAAGTTAAAATAAAATGAATGAAAGAAAATTATATCACCACAAGCATTCGAAATTTTTATCTCATTTTTTTTTTTTTTTTTTTTAACTCCATTTTTATCTTCAACAATGTTAAAAGGCAAATATTTGAATTTTTTCATAGTTGAAAACCCTTCAAACTAAACATCGATGAAATATTGTTCGTATCTTAATTAAAATAAATTATTAACGCTGTCGATAATTTCGATTTTCGAAGAAAAATATAAATGATTTATCTCAGTTTAAAAAAATAAAATTTGTTTTTTTATGTAGAAGAAATTTAATGTTTTTTTTTTCCTTTCTTTCTTTCTTTTTTTTTTTTTTTTTTTTTTTTTGCTTCTGGCATAAATGAAACGATACATGTATATACATATACATATACACACACGCATATATATATATATATATATATATATTTACATTTAACTTAAAAATGTAAATAAATTTTGTAAATAATTATTTTTTTTATTACTTTCCTGTTATACTTAACGCTAAATAAAAATCACTTCTAAAACAGGCTTTCAAACATTTGCTGAATCAATTAATATATATTTAAAATCGTAAATATTTGATTTTAAAAAGTGTTTTTTTCAAAATCCTTCATACTGAGCAATGCAGAAAATTTTAGACTCAAAGCAGGAATTAAAAATCTACTTATCTTAAACTTTTTCTTTTCACAATTTTAGTTTCTAAACTAATGGTGTAAAAGAACATATGATACATGATATATTTTAGCGACAGTTTTGCCTCTACCCAGTCAGAAATTTTATCACAAAAACGCCAAAAGGAGACAAGTAGTAAATTAAACAAAAATAAGAATGTTTGGGATTACCCTCTAAAAAGTAATTCTTTAAATTCATCGTCAGTATAACAAGTAATTATGTTCCTTTGCTATTATCTGATTATGTGTGACTAAATCAGATATTTATAGTAACTACTATCGCCCTGTGGTCAAAACTCAATCGCTTTTGCAAAGAAAAGCAAAATAACTGCCTTCTCATAAATTAAGTAGCAGCACAGCAGCAACACTTGTCGGCCGATAAACACCCAAATTAAAACAGCATCGTTTTACATAATATCCATCTCATACACCAAATTTGGTTTAGTGCGTTTATGTAATACAGAAGTTGAGATGAAGCCGGTCAAACTGAGTTAAGCAAATCAGCAGAAGAGAGAGTAATAAATCTATTTAAAAAAAAAAAAAAATAAGTAGTCAGTTTCAGTTAATTGAAATGCAAGGAAATCTCATAACGTGTAAATTCACCGAAAATTGGAAATCAAAGGTTTTTCCAAATAATATAATTTCTCTGATATATCCAAAATATATAGTAATAAATCCTTTAAAAAATAAATAAGTTGTCAATTTCAGGTAATTAGAATACATTATGTTTTTGTTTAAAAATATGTCTTTAAATTAGAGCTGATACAAATTACAAAATAAATAAATAAATAAATATATATATATATATAAATAAATAATAATAATAACAAGAAGAAGAAGAATGAAAAAAAAACATCCTCAATAATAATAATAATAATAATAATAATAATAATAAAAGGAATTTTCATAAATCAAATCCTTTATTAATTTACGTATATTTTCAACAGTGTAAACTTTCGATCTAACACTCATTCATTCAAATTTCTACCACTCTAATTGCTGTTTCATCTTAGAATACAAAATTTGAATTCGAGAGTAGAGTGATGCTACCTCTATACAAATTACTGTGTCTATCGTTTTACTTGAGTTTTAAGAATTGCCAGATTTATCAACTTTCTACTTTAGGCATTTTTTAATATAAAAGAAGTCATGTGTAAAATGGAAAAATCCATAAAAATAAAAGTATTTTTAAGTACCTTCTTCACATCGTAAGAAGGGGATTGCTGTATTCTGCAAATTTGGCTTGTCATATCTTTCGTATGATGCTATTTTCAACTCTCTACTCCCCTAATTAATATGTTGAAAGTGTACCACGAATTTCATGTTTGTTTATTAATATATAGATATAAAAGTTTTTTTTTTTTTTTTTTGATTTACGTATATTTTCAACAGTGTAAACTTTCGATCTAACACTCATTCATTCAAATTTCTACCACTCTAATTGCTGTTTCATCTTAGAATAAAAAATTTGAATTCGAGAGTAGAGTGATGCTACAACAGTAAAAATTCTTCGAATGCTTATATTTTTAACTAATATGTATGTAACATTCAGTGATTATATATACAGGTAAACCAATGTAACGTTGTTTATTGAAAACTTAACGTACTGTAATACACAAAACACACCGCAATTAGAATGTAAAAATATTGAAAATGTAATGAAAAATGAGCATTTTTACTAAATATTTTTTTACTGTGTATGTACAAGTGTTAAAAAATTTCATTTCCATAATTTATTAACAAAAAGTATTGAGTTAATCTTTCTTTTAATAAGTAAATGTAATGAAAGTTTAGAAAGATACCGTCCAGAGATGGAGTTGGATTTCAGGGGGAAAAAAAAATCGAAGAAAACAAAAATGTCTATAGGAAGTCATACAAACATTTTTGTTTTTATCCAACGTCTATTATTAATTCATTGAAAATAAAAATGTAGATAAACCATGTATCTTTTTGCTTCTCAATGAGATAAACTGAAATTTATCTAACGGCGATAATGTTTCGAATTTTAACAATATTTGGATTTTATTCTGTTTTAGGTAGAAAGCAATACATCTTATAAAATTAATTCTAAATTTTATTGACGTTTGCACATGCAGTGTTAAAAAAAATACTTAGTGAATAATAAGGGTATTAAATCAAAAATTTAATATTTTTCATTCCGATTTCAGTATTTTGTGACTATGTTATCTAACATTGCATTGATACAGAAACCCTACATTTTATAAACAAGGAATCTTTCAAAAACTGTTCGTTGTCGTGAACTTTTATACCTCCAGGAATACACGTGCTAGTCACATAGTACATAATTATCCCTGTATTTACTATAGCATGTAAATATAGCTTATTGTAAATATAGTATTCCCTATATTTACAATGCTACATTAACACATGCTACACCGGCATTGAATTTAGATAATATTTTTTTACAAAATTATCCCAAACACTCTTGTTTTTGTTCAGTATAACAATGCTCTCGATTTTGACTACAGAACAAAAGTTTCACTGAAGTATGACGTCACTCTCATGGCAAATATGTGTATTTCAAAATTACCCACTCTTCAGATACAAAACGTGAATCTTTTATAGTTCGGCAACCGGTAGAAATTGAATTACGCCATTTTGACGTGTCATAGATATTATCTTTGGCCTTTCAAAAGATTGCTTAATTCAAATTCGTGATTTTTTTAAGTTAATCAAAATTTTACTTCCACTGTTTTACTCAAAATCGTAATCTATGATCAATATATCTCAAAAAGTCTTTTATGACTTTTACGAAAGCATGAATTCTTTATGCAGTAATATATCTTGAATTCGTAAATTTTTTAATTATATATAATATCATTTGTAAAAGAATTTATTGTTTTTCATTGTGAAGATTAACACTTTTTATTTTAAAATCATATATACAAAACAAATAATGAAATTTGTCAACTTTTTTATTTAGTAAATTTCCATGGATAGGAATGCATTTTGAATAAAAAATATATTCTCTTTTAGAACCTATAGATTAGGCTTAATATTTTTTAAATATACTTTTTGTGAAATTATTTTAAAGTTACATATTAAATTATGTTTAGTTTTATTTATGAAAATTTTGTAATTTGTAATTTAAAAACTTAAATATATATATTATATATATATATATATATATATATTATATATATATATATATATATATATATATATATATATAAACTAAAATTTTTCTCTTTATCTCTTATGAATTTTAAAATAAAATGTATGTCATAAATATGATTTTATGATTTTAAATACACGCTACATTTCAGAAGTTGCACATTTTGAAAAATACATTTATATAATAAGAAAAAAAATTCAATTTATTTTGCAAAATGAGTGAAGATAATTTAAGTATGCAGTTGATTGACTAAAATTCACTTATAGGTATAATAGAAATAAAAAATAAAAAAAGCAATGGCATCTTAATGGATTTGCAACTTTCCTTTGTTTACCATATGTTCACATATGAGCAGTTGAAACCTCATTTATGTCTATATCAAACACATAGTTTCACTTGTTTAGTACTTTATCATTTAAGATAAATCGCATTTAATGTCGTGTAAATATTCTTGTTAAACATAGATATTATTCTTAAGGGAAAACGCATTATTGAGAAAATTTACCAAAAAGGTATACTAAAAGCATAATGTTATAAGACATTTTAGGATGTAATTACAAAATGCGCATATTTCTTATTACTTAAATATTTATTTTCTGGTTTTATTTATCTTAATAAGTATCGACCCAATGAAATGATTGTTTTATTTAAATATTTAAAGGTAAAAGTAATTTAAGAAACATTTATTTTGCTTACGTTTGATGAAACAATTTTAAATGATATTGCTTATTGAAATAAACCTATTCCTTACTCATGTTATAATTGAAGTGTTTGGTTAAATATTCACTATTTGAGCATTTTAAACAAAAATAAAACTTGTAATTCTTTTGGCACAAGAAAAAATATGTATACATATGAAATTTTTTAATAAAATTCAATATTCAGTTTATTTTAAAACTTGAATCCGATTACATCAATATTTTCAATTTGGTAATCTTACTAAATAAATAATAAAATAAAGTAAAATAAAATAAGTAAATTGAAATATAAATAAAAAATAAATAAATAATAATAATAATAAATATTTTATGCTGAAATTTGAACACTTTTTTGTCTGACGCATTAATATAAAGTCAGATTCAATTTATCAGAAGAAATAATAAAGTAAGTTAAAAATAAATAAATATACAGTAACGAAAGATTGTTTTGCATGTGAAGGCAGGGACTTTTGAGGTGAAGTATCGAGCTTCAAATCGAGAGATTGTGAGTTCGAACCCTGTCAATGGCAAATATTTAAAACTGTTTTTGCTTAAATCTAAAATAGTTGATATCTGATTTATTCATTATGTTAATTATTCAGTTAATGTTATTAATACAGTTATATATATATATATATATATATATATTGAAAACCTTTTCAAACATTGAATAGACGAAAACAATAAACTTTGAAAAAGATAAAACAGAAAAATTCAAAAAGAGATTGCGACAATCAACCATCCAGAAATTGAAACATACAAATTCATTACTTTTTCAAGGGTATAGAATGAATGTTGCATGTAAAGTGGGTGTTATTTCTGTCTTGTTGTATGCAAATTGCTAAATATTTACAACAAGCTACACCCAATAACACCACCAAAAAAGAGAAAATTAAAACTGAAAATATATGTGAAAACCAGATAAAAATCATATTTTAATTCATGCAGCATATTCAATATTATTAATGGAAATAATAATAAAAATAGTTAAATGAAATACTATTAATAATTAATAAAACTAAAGTATAACATACATTACACATTAAAAAACTTGTATGAGTAGCTTGCACTCTTGCACATAAATCAGAACACGAGATATACATGTGTCTGTATACAGTTAAGATTCACAGTTAATTGAGGAATCGATTAAATAACTGAACGATTAATTAATTTTTGAATTTGTATTAATCAACTGAACGATAAAGTTGAGTGAAATGTTTGATTTTAATAATAAACCTAAAAGTGATAATTTAAAATTAAATTTTGATTAAAATTGAGAATAACTTAATTTACGATAATGCATAAACTTCAAAGTGTCATTTTATTGAAACATAGAAATCAGTAAATAGAGTAAGTAACGCCATCTTGTGTAGTTTAGAAAAAGTAGTAACCCTAATGTTTTTTTTTTTTTTTTTATATTTATAATGTGCGTGAGCTGAATAAAATTTAATCTAATGTAATCATTTAAAATACAATTAAGAGTTAATTTAAGAGCACAATGCAATATGTAGTGAAAATTGTGGTTAATTTATTGATTAATTTATTTTTTAAATGTAAATTTGTTATACGTTTCTTTGGACAAATTAACTAAGTTGAAAGTCGAAAATGAAGAATATAATAATAATGGAACTCAAAGCAATATGTAATTAATATTGAGGTTAATTTACTAAATAATAATGGTTAACAACAATAATCAATAATAATTAATATACCAAATAATTATTTAATATTGAGGTTAATCTACTAAATAATAATTAATATTGAGGTTAATCTACCAAATAATAAGTAACAATAAATAATAATAGAGGAACACAAAGCAATATGTAATTAATATTGAGGTTAATTTACTAAATATTAAGGTTTATTTACTAAATAATAATGAGGTTAATTTACTAAATAACCATTTAATATTGAGGTTAATTATAAGTAATGTTTTTATGTACATATAATAAATGTTTCTTTGGACAAATTAAGTTAGTAGAGAGTCAGTAATTTAATATTATAGTTTATAGAATTACAGTTTTTTTTTTTTTAATTCTAAATCTATAAAGCAAACACACATATAAATACGCGAGAATCTCAAACCCTCCCAACCATCCAGCCTAACAACACCACCCATCCTCCTTAATCAAGCATCTACCCACCCATCCTCCACATTTTTTATTGTATTTAATTATTTATATAATTTTTTTGATAATAATGCAAGAATGCACTTTTTTTTTTTTTTTTTTTTTTTTTTTTTTAATATGTAAACACCATATACAAGGTAAGATGATTAAATCAGAAATATGATTTAATAATTGAATTAACTAGAAATTTTGGATAACCATAAACTCTAGCTTGATTACAGATAGATTTAACGTTTTTACTTTTATGTTTATTAGAACAAAGATGTTTTATTCTAAAGAGGAAGTTAATTAGAATATTTTTATAGATGGTTTTATGTAAACAAGATTTGTAATGAGTAAATAGATTAACGTTAAAAGAAAATTCTTTTCTCTTATCATAAATATCAAAATCTAAAGATCCATTTTCATTATAAATTTTTAAATCTAGAAAATTTATTTCATTGTTTATCATATCATGTTTAGTTAATAAAAGACTATGAGGATAATTATCTATGAAGGTGTTGGTATTACTATCATTAAAGTATAAAACAATAATATCATCTATATATCTATAAAACATTAAGTCTTTACTAATAGAGAAATTTCTTTCATAATAATAAAGATACAAATCAGATAATAAACTACTAGCTGAACCACCTTGTGGAATACCTTTAATACTTTGGAATATAGTATGATTGTACAGAATAAAATTATTATGTAATATGAAATTTAACAAAGTTTTAAAGTAATGAGTCGATATTTTTTCTTTAATACTGTGTTGGTGTTCATTAAAAAGAATTAACATAGTGTTATGTAAGTCATGAATGTCTATATTATTAAATAAATCATTAAAATCAAATGTACCGATGTTTGTAATATTATTAAATTTTTTTATTCTATTAACAAGTTGAAAACTGTTGTTTACACAATGCTTATTGTCATTGTTTAACGTTAAACTATAAATTTGTTTTAAAAGTTTTAATAGAAGATTACAGGCAACAGTATTATATGCATTACATCCTATAGTAACAGTGCGAAATTTAACAGGAGTTTTATGAAATTTTGGAATAATAACTATATATGGATAGTTGAAATTTTTACATTTGAGTTTTAATAATTTATAAAAGCTAAGAATCTTTTTATTATTAATTTCAGTGGTAAAGGTGGTTTTCTTAAAATTATTACTATTTAAAATAGAGTAGTCAAGGATCTGTTTATAAAACTTTTTACAAATGATGGCATAGTTGTTTGGTGATTTATCTACATAAGTAATAATAAATTTATTTTGTAAAAGACTGATAGATTTATTTAATGTTTGATTTCTTTCATTTTTAATAAATCTAGAATGAATAATAAGCTGATTTTTTAGAATATTTAAAGAATTAATCTTCCAAACATTAAAGTATTCTAAAGGTTTGTTATAATCAATAGCAATTTTATAAATAAATAAATCTAAATCTAGAGAAAACTGACTTAAAATATTATATATGTTACATTTTGTGGAAAGTCTAAATTTAGTGCCATAATTCATAAGTTTATATAAATAAAGATCATTAACAATACTAAGATCGCCAGTAATTATATGTCCATGTGTGGTGTCAATATATTTTTTGTATTTAGGGTCACTACAATGACAAACAATAGAGGAAGCAGGTGCATTTTTTGAAAAATTATTATAATTAAAAATTCGTCGACCTAAAGTAAGTGGATATTTAAAAGATTTGTTAATATTTACACTTTTTTGGGAAGACATTAAATTCATTGTTAATAATAGACTGAAAATTGACATGATTAAAGACAGGATTAGTAAAATTGATTATTAATTGAGAATTATGAGATTTGAAGGAAGGCTTAGTGGAAATTTTAATGTTTAATAAATTGGCACGATAATGCAGAATATCAAAAAAAGTGTCAGAGAATTGTCTTGAAAAACTGTATTTCTGAAAAATTTTAAAGTAAGTATTAATTAATTGTTTTTTAATTTTGAATCGAGCTTTTGTAGCAGTTTTGTGTGACTAAATAAGCGGGAATTTTTTTAAAAAGATATCGTTTCACAAAAATAGGAATACTTCCCAACTATGCTCACTGATCGCATTAAGATTAACCTTATCCCAAGAATAGCATATGGATCGATTTGTCTGTAATATTTTCGGGTTTGGCTTGGTTTGTAACAAGCTGTATAAACTTTGGGAATAAAATTTCTTAGCTTATAATTAATACTTATTATTATATTCTTTTAAAGGAGATACCTTTAGATAGGCTTGCTTAAACATCTGAGAACAACTAACTAAACATTCAAAGATATAAGTGTAACTGAATACCTAAAATATACTGAAACTGAAAAATATCTGGCGACACTTCTCGATAGAAATGTTTCAAAATTCAACTAATCATAAGCACATATACCCATAACTATGTTTATAAATAAATAACATTTTGCGATATATATATATATATATATTTCTTTATATTTTTTCATTATTCAAACATTCCATGCAAATCAGCTACTGATCATGGCATAACCTTTTGCGTAATTCATCATACACTGAGAAAAAAAAAACTCTATAACTGATATCTAGAATCTAAATTAAGGCTTCAGAAAAAAATAGTTGCATTTCATCCTCATAAATACTAGTTCCCTTTGAAAGCGAGTTCTAGAAACTTGAAAGTTTGTCTATATTCGCGAGGTCAAACTTATTTGAAAATATCTCCAAATAAATGCGAACACAGGAGGAGGGTTTCAGCAGCAATAATCTTGGTTTATGACCCAATACTAGATAATAAAGGGAGAATTTCTCGCAATACAAAAGATTCAGAATGTTCAGAACATTGTTTCACTATCTAGAAATGTGTAGAGAAGAAATTCTCGATCATTTCGTCTATTCAGTTTATTGGCTTGCCATATGTGCATAGCTCGGAAATCTATATTTCTAGTTAAGGGATTTAGAAAATGACCACTTATTCATTCTAGATGAAGGCAGTATATATATATATATATATATATATTTACTTTATCTTACCCATAAGGAAGAGAAAGTATTGTTTTTGGGTCAAATTTTCGAACGCGAGATTTTGTTATATTTACACGTTTTGAGGTCCCCTGAATACGAAAATCATGTTTTTAGCAAATGGTCTGTGTGTGTGTCTGTGTGTGTGTGTCTGTCAGTTATCAGCATATCTCAAGAACAAATAGTAGCAGACATTCCAAACTTGGTATTTAAAATTTGTATCGGGGGGGGGGGGGGAAGTGCCCCCTCGATGGGAGTAAATTTTCATGATGGGCATCTTTCAAAAGAACTCGCCAATACCTTTAAAACGAATGGTTGGACCATCTATCTGCGATAATTTAAATCAAAGTTATCGATTTTTTTCACTTTTAACGAAAAAAAAAAAAAAAAAAAAAAAAACAGATTTTTTTTTTTTTTTTTTTTTTTTTTTTTAAATATTGAGAATAAAATGGACTTTTTTTTGGATATTTAGTGTTATACTACTTCTCTAATATGGAAATCGTCTGCATTATCATAAAAGATAATTTTTTTAAATAATAATTTTAATAAATTATTTTTTAAAAACAGAATTATTTTTTAATAACCAAATTAAATTCTATATAAATGTAGGTGCATTAATGAAACGGGGGATTACACAGAACTAATTATTATATAAAACTCTCCCGAAGCCTAATTTGAATTGTTTAACACAGGCTTACATAACATCGTTATCTTACCTCTTAATCTGCAACCTGTATTTATAGTATTAAATTTCAGGGTAAGAGAAAGTCGTGTGAGTGACACATCAGATTATTTCAGTATAGTATCACCCCACATGTAAAATTTTCGTCACTGTAATATTTTTTTTCATTTTTCACTTGAAAATGTGAAAGTTACAAAAGAAGAAGAAAGAAAAAAACTTTTTAGAGGTATTCTATACGAAGCCCTTTCCAAGTTATACTTTTGACCTTGTGACCCACGCCAAGTATTGCTAATAATAATGAACAAAATTTGTCCCGCTACTCGAAAAGGTTCATCATCACTGCAGTAGGAGGTGGTAGAAATCTGTCAGAGTATCTAAAAGTAAATATATATATATGTATGATTATTTTTATGCAAAGATTGTATGGAAGAAATAAGAACAAATATTATGGTTATGGTTAACAAAAGGTGCGCGTAGAAGCCTCCGAGAGTTTTGTTAACCGTGTCCTTAATATTTGTTCAGAAACTTTATTACTAAGCCCTTAAATCAAATATCTGAAAGACATTGCAATTGAAATTCTATTAACATTTTAAGAAAGTTTAGTTTGATATTCATTCAATATTAATGATATAATATTATTATTATTATTATTATTTTCTTTATTTTTTCTTTATTTTATTTTTTTATATGCAGTCAATAATTGTTAATGCCTTTTAACTTCTCTTAATTCTGAAAAAAACTATTTTCAAATTACTTTATTGCAATAATTCTATTTCAGTGTAATTTTTTAAATAATCTGTTTAATATTATTTTTTTCATTTCTTTATACTGTATATTCGTTCCATATTCTCATTCTTATTGAAATGT
The DNA here is from genome assembly GCA_963930645.1 of Salticus scenicus. Taxonomy (NCBI): domain Eukaryota; kingdom Metazoa; phylum Arthropoda; class Arachnida; order Araneae; family Salticidae; genus Salticus; species Salticus scenicus. The sequence continues at coordinate 170,615,342 of OZ005650.1, read as the reverse complement.
TTTACAAATACATTTAAAATATACTAATATATATATATATATATATAAAAGAAACGTATTAAATTAGTTATATATATATATATATATATATATAAATAATTATGAAATATTATTCATCAAAATATTTTTTTTTATTGTGAATTTTATATATATAACAAACCCTTCATAAAATCATTTATAAAGAATTTTTACGTTCGAAATGTTTCTAATAAATATATTCCATTTTTAAGACGAAGACACGTTAAAGCAAATATGTAAAGCACCATTTCCCGATTGCAGCAATTTGTCAAGAAATCTTACTTAATAGTTGGATTGTAGTTTTAAAACTGTAAAAATTTCGAAAGCGCATTCATATTAGATTATGAAAAAAGTAAAAAAAGAAAAGAAAAAAGAAAGAAAAAAAAGTAAATTAAAAAAGAAAAATACTGCATATTTTATTTATTTATTTATTTTTTTATATAAATAATTCACTTAGTTTCAATAACTTTTTATATAACTTTTTTGAATATAAGAGGAAATCATTTATAATATTAATACAAAACGTATACTCTTAGTGACGAAAGAAAAAAAAAAAATAAAAATAAAAGCAGCCGCACTTGGATAATTTTATTTTACCTTTGAAAAACGTCCGACTTTATAATTTAAAAGAAAAGGATAAAACGGATTGTGAATTTGCCGGATATCGCATATCCGTATCCAGCAGGGAATAGAATTTTGGATATTTAATATCCGGCAAAATGACATTGTGTTAAATCTCTACACTTAGTTGTTAAAATTGGTGGATTTTGAAAGAAAGAATAAAGGTATCAAAATGCGTTGCTTTTTTTTTTTTCTTTTGTTTCTTAGTGTATTAATATTCTTACTATATGTTTATATTATTTTAAGGTTAGATATGTCATTTTGTTTTACGCTCTTGCCAGGATTGACAAACTTTATAATTTATTTCGGAGCATTGTTAGCCCCGCCTTTTTACGTACTACTTATGTTAAGAGCAATATTTACTTATTTTATTATAACTATGTATTGGAGAAAGTTATTCTATAAATAAAGTGGTGTGAAATAAAGGCGGGGCTAAACATACTTCGGAATAAATAAAAAAAAAATTAAAGGTGGCAAATTTCATTTTGCCAATATGAATTTATTCACTGCGTAATATTTTGTAAAAAAAAAAAAAAAAAAAACTATTAATATCGTTTACAATTTAAATGTGAATAACGTATTATTCTGTAAATGAGACCGGAAAATGAGCTAACAAATGCAAAATTTACAACAAAAATACTTACCTGCTATTATGTAATTAAACATTCCTTTAATTTTTATTGCATATATATTTTATAATGTTTAAGTTCATTTAGACTACGAATTACATTTTTAATATTATGAAAGAACTTATAGTTTAATTATAAACACATAAAATATAATGACATCTTAAATGCTATAATACGTTTCATAATAACAAATGTTCCATCTAAACAATCACTACCATATTTATGGTCATAAAGAATGTTTTATTTTTTTAAGTATGTATTTATTCTTGTATATTTATATAAAAGACAGAGGTGATTTTATAAAATATTTTTAGAAAAACTTTGCTGCACAGAGATTCTAAAATAATTTTTATAATTAGAGGAAAAAGAACTTTTAAAAGTCGTAAATTTAATAACATGACGGAAATATCTGAATTATTTTCATTTTTATAACATGCTTTTATTATTCTTAAAGTCATTGAGGTATTCATTTTTCTTTTGTATTTCCTTTAACAGTTTGTTTGAAATAATTCTACCGGGAAAATTTAAATTTCAAAGAATATATTTTTTTAATATACCATTTTAAATATGCTTTTTAGAAGCTTCAGTAATACTTTAATTGCATTAATTTTATCTGTTTATCTTTTGAAATTGCTTTTGTGACTATTAAAGTAATTATTCAAATGTAAATTACATTTTTCAACAGTTAAAAGTTTATCTATTCTTACAAATTTAATCTTTAAGAATTTAGTGTAAGTATATTTAAAAATAATTGTTTAATAATTTTTCAAGACATTTATTTTTGTTTATTAGTGTGTTTTTCGTTTAAATCCTTTCTTCTTTGTTACGATAGTTTTAAAAAAGTAAAATATTTTAAAATCTTTGTTTTTATTGTATAATTTGAAATTTTTGCATTAAAAATATTTCAAATTTTGAGTTATCTATATTTTATTTTTGTCTTCCTTTTCATTTAAAAAATGTATTTCCAGTAAAGGGGCTCCAGGAATTTGAAAAAATAGTGATCGCCAGCAAATATTTTTCGTCAGCATTAAAAAATGTCCTCCCGCCTTTTTTTCATTTTTTTTTTTTTAAATTTCAAAATACATTTTAATATAGAAATTGACATTCTATGCATAAAAACCGAATATTTACTAGAGTACAATGATACATTAGGAAACCAGGTTTAAATTTAACATCACGAAACCAGCTTTATTATATTCACAAACACAAACACATACACCATCGGCATTGATACATGATTACACCAGCCAATGATTCAGCACCAGGTTACTAAGTATGCACAAAAAGAAACAGTGTAAACCATTTACCTAAAACGGTGCAAAATGTCAAGTTTTCCTAAAGTTGAAAACATAGTCGCCAGTTAAAATATCATGGGCGCCAATGGCGACAAGACGACTGTATTTCACAAGTCCTGTCTAGTAATCAGTAAACGAATATTTATCCTATAATATGTATGTTTTGCAGCGGAGTAGGATTTTTAGTTATCACGAACTTAAAAAACAAAGTAATAAAAGCTACCAGCTTTTATAATAGACTTGCTACAGTCACTATCAGGCCCTCTAAGCGTTATAACGCTGAGAAAATTCAAGTTTATGCTCCAGCCAGCACATGTGAAGACAAAGTCATTGAGAATTTTTATGAGGATGTTACGGAAGTCTTCAGCAAGTCCAGAAGACACAATCTTAGAATAATTATGGGCAAATTCAAGCCTCGAATTGGTCGCAAACATTCAAATGAATGAGTAGTTGAGGCATTTGGAAAAAAGAACCAGAGATGAAAGACGATACACACTGATTTAATTTGCAGAAGGGGAAATTTTCATGTCATGAAATCATTTTTTAAAAATAATCCAAAGAAGAAATGGGCATGGAGCAGTCCCAATGGAGAAACAAGTAAAATAGACTACATTCTAACTAACAAGTAAATTACTTTTACGGATTGTGCCGTGATAAATAGATTTAACTCTAGTAGAGATCAAAGAGTGGTACGCTATAAGGTGTTGTTCCAGGTTGCATTTGAAAGACAGGAACTGGTGAAAATTCTGATCCAGACAATTCAACTACAGCTTCTAAAAGCTAAAAAACAAGAATTCCAGCTTGAAATTAAGAAATTTTAGTTGCTTGAGTATACTGACGACGTCAATGAAGTCATTGTGAATTTTGTCAATGTTGTTTTGGAATCAGTAAAAAATATTGCTGGTTCAGAAGAAGATAAACCGATTAAAAAAATCTCAGAAGAGATGCGACAGCTTATGGGAAATAGAAGAAAAATGAAATATAACAATGATAATATTTACTGTAAACATTGAATTTTCAGAACTATGTAAAAGTCTGAGGCGAGGAAAATGTTTGTAGAAGACACCAAGAAATTCAGTTGTAATATGATCCAGCAAGTCATTGAAGAAAGTAAAGGTGTTAAGACTTCAAAGAAAAATCTTAGCTTGGTAGGAAAATAATTCTAGTTTTGAAGACAAAAAGTGGAAATATCACTCGGAATCAAGAGCAAATTCTAAGGGAGGTAGCCAGTTTTTATTCAGAATTGTACAGATCCCCAGAAAAATTCAGTGGAAGAGGGTCACCTACCTCATCAAATACAAACGGTGCTACCAGCAATATTGAAGGAAGAAGTAACTATAGCAATAAAAGTAATGAAAAATGGAAAAGCTTCAGAATAAGACAGAATCACTGTGGATATTTTAAAAGAAGCAAGGGAAGGAGACATTGAAGTTCTCACTGAACTATTCAACAAATGTATAACATTATGTGATATTCCAAAGGATTGGAAAAATGACATCATAATCTTACTCTTTAAAAAGGATGTAAAAGAAGATATTAGAAACTATCGTCCAATCAACCTGCTCTCAATTTTGTATAAAATTCTGATGAATGTTCACCTAAAGAACAAGTAAGATTTCGAAGTGGTTTTAGTACAATCAACCAAATTCATACAGTTAGAGAAATTATAGAAATTATTGAAAGAAGTATTGAATACGAACTCCCTCTGTGTGTGGCTTTTGTAGACTACGAAAAACCTTTTTACTCCGTATCGTATATTCACCTTATTGGAAACATTTATAAAGAAGCAACAGCCAAACTAAAACTCCACAAAACGAGTAATGCATTAAAAATTAGAAAAGGTTAAAGATCAGAGGACACAATTTCACCTAAATTCTTCAATGCAGTACTTCAAGAAGTTTAAAAATAATAAATTGGGAAGAGAAAAGCATAAAAATTGATGAAGAATTTATAAACAATTTGAGATTTGCGGATGATATTGTTCTGCTTGCCTCCTCAGTTGATGAGGATTTGCAAGAAATGCTTCAGGAATTAAACAAAGAAAATAATCTCGTTGGATATAAAATGAACCTTAGCAAGACAAAATTTATGTCATATTCCATTGTTTCTCCACTGAAAATCACTGTTGATATGAATGAATAAAAAACGATATGGAGTTTTACTTATCTGGTACAGGTCCTTACGATGAATTGGTACATCATGGAAGAAATTAACAACAGACTTAAACTTTCACGGAGAGCATTTAGAAGAAATTTAACTATATTCAATTGCGACCTTCCAATTTGTTTGAAAAGAAAAGTTTTTGACCAGTTCGTTTTGCCTGTTTTAACTTAATACTTCAGAAACTTGGACTTTAACATGTAAAACTATACATAAACTTCAAACAATCCAGAGAAGCATGGAGAGATGCATTTTAGGATTCATTCGAATAGACAGAAAGCGAAGCACATGGATTTGGAAACAAACCAAAGTTACTGATATTATTCCTAGAGTCAAGAAGTTAAAATGGAGCTGGACTGGGTACCTTGCGAGAAGAAAGGATGATAGACTTACAACCAAAATTCTATTTTGGGTACCAAGAGATAAGAAAAGACCGATGAAGGAAACATTGTGTTGTTCGAGAGATGAAATCGTGAAGTTTGGACTAGCAGAATGGAGAAAAATAACAGAAAAAAGTGCAGTTTGGAATCACATAGGAGAGGCCTTCATACTGCAGTGGATTCATAAAGGCTAAAATTGATGATGATGATGATGATGTATGTTTAATTTTAAAAAAATCTTTAACTTTTGAATTAAGGTAATTTTAAATGCTATTTTGACTTATTACACAAGGTCTGACCGGTCTGACCAAAGGCTAGAATTCCAAGAAATCATGGATCCTCAAATAGTCCATCCTCAAATAGTCACGTACAAGAAGGTAAGTAGGAAGTAGTTTCTTATACAGCATTTCCACGCAATTTGAAGGGTGGATAGGGAAAGTCCTTGATGAAGTACTTTTAATGCAACTTTTAAGAGTTTACTTTCCGTTGATATATGCTAGGCCCTTGACATGTATACACTTGAAACTGCTGATAGTGACATTACTAGTTTTGCCTCCCTTAACTGTAAAAGCATTATCAGAAGATTTTCCAGATTACCAGGAGTAAGACGGTTGAATAGTCCCTTATTTATTGTTTAAAATCTTTGTTTTAATGCATATTTCTGAAAATGTCCGGCCGACACCTGGAGAATATGTACTCAAGTCTCCATCCTTTTCAAGAATGTCAGAGGTCTTGTTTCTATGGATACCTATATGTGAAGAAATTCCCCAAAATGAAATACTGCGTTGCTATAAAAAGGCACTTTTAGATCATTAGTTATCAGCACAGATACTTCGTCACTAGCTTTGATCAAGTTGTTTAGATACTGAATGGCATATCGACTATCTGTCAGGATCCAGATGTCTGTAGAAGTAGTTTCAGGCACCAAAGATATAAGAGCCTCCTTTTTAGTTAAGTTCAGCTCTAAAAGAAATGAACGGATGTCACAAACGTCTTTATTAACATTTTAGACTGCTTTTCTGATATAAATGATGACAGATCATTAAAATAAAGTTCATAATCTCATAATACAGCCATAACAAATTTGAAAAATTACTTTCTACAAGTGACCAAAACATATTTTTATTTTACTTTATTTTTTTCTTCAATTTATTTCTGGTTCCCTTTTTGTTTTTGTGATAAAACTTCCACTGAAATATATGAATGTACATGTTAATTACAGTCCTGAAGTTCATGGATAATTTGTCATATATATATATATATAATATTTCACAATTGTTTAAAATGATAAGCGTCCGGTCATTTATGGCATGACAGTGTATACCCCTTGTAAATTAATTCCATAAAAGGAAAGAAAAAGAGAAATCTGTTATGTGGGGTCATGTACTATTTTTAGAAATGTTGAAAAAGGCGGATACGAGTATTACAAGACAATTTATTTTACTCTGAGTACAGATATTAGTAATTGCAAGTGGAAATAATTAAAAATTAGACACGAATTTGGTATGATACATTCAATTATAACAATTAAACCACAATCGTAATATCTGTTTATAACGCTTTCAGAGATGATTCGATATTGAACAGTATCTAGTAACGAACATTTGAAATACATTTTACACTGAAAATTTTGTCACTGACAAAATGTTGCGTGTTGTCTAATTTTCAAAGCAATAATAAAATCATAGATATTTCCTTTAAAAAAGTATTAAAATGAGAATTTAAATAAAAAATCTAAGATCGATAAAATTCTATGCATTAAATTAACAGTTTGAAAACATGGATGTTGAATTCAAACATTACATTTTTTATTAAATTTAAACATTTATAATCTAAGAACAGATACCAGTTTCAACAATATATAGAATATATATTTTTTTTATTATCTTTAGAGCAGTTAGCCATAAACGAGATATTTTGTATTTAATGTAAACATATGCATTATTTAACAGCGAAAAAAAATCAATATGCAACACATACTTTGTAATTCGCTGTCGCCTGTGATAATTTTCTACACTATCAGATTTCAAAATTTAACTTCATCTTTCAAAGCGTTGAATCTCGCAACGTAAATAACGTTGCAGATAGAGTGTCAGATAAGGATTAAGCAATCTAGAAAAGCATTTTACGCCAGAATTTACGACACGCTTCATCACCTCAGGAGGCAGAAAGATGTAGATGTGTTTGTTATCTGAAGTGACACATTGTGGAGATTTACGACTGCATTTTAACGTTTTCGCTCAGATTTTCCCCCATTTATACATGCCGTATATCTAAATAACTGGCATTTTTGAAAAAAAAAAAAAAGATAAAGATAAAAAAAGGAAATGAATAAATGTGAAGAGTTATCAAACTTTTTAAAAGGGTAACGTGATAGTTGTGATATTTATATACAGCATTAAAAATTTTAAAATTTGCGCAGAAAAATGTATATGTATGAAAGTGTTTCTTTCTGATTAACATGAAGTATAGCTTGCTTGGTAGTGTTGTGTATTATTTGATGGTTTTGCATATTATTCTAGGGTTTAAAAAAAAAACAGAAAATCTAAGAAAGAAAAAATAAATAAATAAATAAAAAACATGTTCCATGCGTAGATCATGAAACATATTTTTAAAGTACGAAAATATTTTTGTTGACTTTATATATTTATATTATTCACAAACGCCTGAAAAACTGCATTTAAAGACAAAACTGTAAAAGGATCATTTTTCGTTTTCACCTGTAAAATAAATTCAGTTAGAAACCCAAAAGCAATAATTAAATACTACTTATCTCTACATATTAAAAAAAGTTACTGTCACTGGCGTCAAATTTTTTTGTCTACGACAGCATCTTTTAGCGGAAGGCAAGGTCCTTCGCGTCATGAGAGGTATCAATGTGTTCCGAACACTCCAAGGGAGACATTTCAGCCGCTTAGAAATTTCTATCATTTTAATTAAAGAAGTTATTAACTAAAAACGCCAAGTTTATGAAAGTTCTCTATTTGCCATTTTGAAGAAAGTTTCTTCCAGTGACGTTGTTCTTCTGTCATGAAGTCATTTTACACAGGAAAATTAAATATGATCTATGGTTGTACGTAGGTAGGTAGGTAGGTTCGATTTAACGTCGCACCAGTACTGCGCTATGGATAATTGGCGACGGTCTAGGACGAACCCCTAGAGATGTTCCGGTTACATGCCATCACAATTTTTATCCTTCCCGGAAGGGATCACTCTAGATATCCCGCTTTGGTGATCTTCAGAGGTAGAGTGTGGGTAGGTGCACGAAGGACTTTGCGGGCACGACAGATTTTATGTGCACCAGCCACAATTAGTGTACACGACGGTCTTTTGCCGGCTCAGATATCGAATCGGCAATCTTCCAATGACGTGCTCGGCGCTTTACAGACTAGGGTACCGCGGCCCGAAACCATGGATGTAAAAAAGAAAGAAAATAAATATCAACTTATTTTCTCTACTTTTAGACAATTAATTATCTTACACGGGAAAATTAGAATATGATCCATGGCTGTAGGTAGTATATAATAAGGTAGGTTGTGTTTGACGTCGCACCATTACTGCGCTACGAATAATTTGCGACGGTCTGGGATGCACCCTTACGGATGTTCCGGAGACATGCCATCACAGTTTTGGTCTCACACGAAGGGGATGGACCGTAGCTTCAGTGGCCCCCAGAGGTATAATTTTGATGGGAACATGGAGGATATTGCGACCAGACATATTTTACGTGCACCAGCCACCATTATTGTACACGACGGTCTTTGGCCGGTTCGAGAACTAAACCCGCAAGCTTCCAATTACGAAGGGGTACCGCGTTCCGGATCTAAAGTTGTAAAAAATAAATAAAATGGGTCATATACTAAAGCTGTAATGAAAAATGGTCTAGATATTAGGAATTTCTTTCTATTAAAAATATACATAAATATATTTTAATTTGACATTGAATATGAGGATTTCCATAGTAATTTTCTGTTTTTGTCTTGTAATATGCAATATTGATATTCTTTTTCAGTGAAAGAAAACAGCGAATAGGCGGGCAGAGCTCTGCATGTGTTAATAAGTAAATTGAGTCGGTGGAGGAGGCGAAGCCTACCTCGGGGCTTGGTGAGCGGAGCGAGCAGGGGGTAGAGCCCACTAGTAATCTAAAAAAAAATGAAATTAACCTAACTTTTATAAAATGAAAAAGAATTTAACTTAAAATGAGTTAATTTTAGTTCAATTACTTAGAAAGAAAAGGCCCTGTCATATTGGTTTGAATTCAACTAATAAATTTATTTTAAGCAATGTGCTCTTATTTGAATTATTCGAGTTATTAAGTCCATGTTTTAAAAATAAACTGTGCACTGTAAATTAATAATACTAATAATAACAATAATAATACATTTTCCCCGTTAGATCTCGAATTCGGATCACATACGTGATAGTCGAGCGCTCTCCTTTTAAGTCATTTATACACTTTCCGGTTGGTCAGTTATCTATCTTTAATTATCATTAAACGAGATTTATCTTAATACTAGAAATTGTTTATACATTTACTTACAAAATAAAATTATAGAAAGTTGAAGAGTTTTTCTAAAAGTTTTATTTAAATGATATTTAAATTTTTGCACAGGTAAAATTTTAAATGAATATAATAAAGATATATTATATCTGTACTCTCAAATAAAATAGCGCATTAACTAGATTTTTTATATTTTAAGTTGCGTTTCAAAAGGATAGTGCAACCTAAATATACCGGTTATGCAAAGTCGGAGGTCATAAATCAGTAATTGTTCAGAAATACAATTAATATTGAATAGATTTTACAGTATTAAGCATACAACAAATTCGCTCTAGGTCGGCACACACAAATAATATATATATATATATATATATATATATATATCTATATATACATTTGTAGATACAGATGTGTCTCATAATTATAGTATATAAAGATACTAGATATAAAAATTTTACCATGCTTGCGCCTGCGCACGCTTCCGAATTTTCACTTTTACAATCTAATGACTCAAATTTGCATTTCTTTTTTCAAATTTAACGTTGATGTGGTTATGAACGGTAAAAAATCATTGCTTTAGACTGATAAATAAAATATTGGCGAATTATGTAGGAATAAACTGTCTACTAAAGAAATTACAAGAGAAATTAAACGTTCTTTTTATGTGGTAAGAAATGAGTGTGTATTGACGTATGGAACCAAGAATTTTACTGTTCGCCGTCCAGTGCTAGAGTTAAAAAAAAAAAAAAAAAAATTCTATCCAGTCGATAAACAGCTCCGAAAAGAGTGTCAGAGAAGTAGCTTTTTTTTCATGATATAAGAATTTCAGAAGATACAGTGCATCGCGTATTAAAAAGGTGCTAACATCGTTGCTATCGAAAAATGCAAGGAAAACCTTAACTGACATTACTGAACATAATTAAAACTTAATTGGACGAAGCATATCACATGTCTTAGTCTGAAAACTGGCATTAAATTATTTGCTGGGATGAAAATAAAATAATCTTCACTCACTAGATGGTTGGAAATATTTTTGGTATGACCTTAAAAGAGGTGAAATGAGTTTCTTTTAGCGACAGCAAAGAGGGGGAAGAATAACCGTCTTAGGGGATTTTACAAATGTGGAAAAATTCCAATTTTCTATCTAACGGGTCATTTGAATCTTTGAACGTTTCATAAACTGTTAAAGAATTAACTCTTAAACCCCCCTCCCTTTTTTAAATTAAAAAATCACTCAATTGAACAATTTCAATAAAATAATGATCCGCATAATCAATTTTGACCTGAGTGTGGTTTCTAGACATAAGAGTTCCTATGATGGATTAACTACAAAGGAGAACATGTGAATCACAATTGCCCGCAATGCTTATTAACATGGTCTGCTGTAACAATAAGTACCATAGCTAAAACTCGCAATCTATACAGCTTGAGAAGACATACCTATTCAGCTGTGCCAAAAGTTAACCGATTCAATGCCTAACAATGTATTTGATATCATTTCTAGAAATGGTGGATTTATCGGACGTTAAAAGCACGTTTTGAGTGTTTTTATTTATCTTATTTATTTATTTATTTATTCATTTTAGAGAAATCGCTCTTTTATTTTAAAGTACTCGATTGTCATTTCTTTTTTTTTTTCTTTTTTTTCTTTTTTGCAATTTTATAAAGCATGAGCTATATATGAAATCTAAAACTTTTCACTTACTTTAACGTCCTTCCTTAAAGATCTATTTATAGAAAAACTGTTCTTTATTTTTGTTGAAGTATTTTGTTATTTGGATGATCTATGGCTTTATCTTTTTGAGACGCACCTTATATGCTTATTAAATTTAACTATCCATTACATTTTATTGTTATTCATTCAAAAATGCTAATTATTTAAGTATATTATACTAAATTTGTAGCGTCAGAAAAAATTATTATAGTTATCAAAATATATTTTTACTTTGATATTTTTATTTGCTATTTATCATAAATCTTCAATGTTTCTTAACACTTACATAAATGATAAATCTATAAGGTCTGAAATCATAATTCAGTATATTCAGCATATGCAAGGGCGAAATAAAATAACAGCAAAGAATCGTTTTCTTAAATTTGTTGATTATGAAATAAGAAATAAATCTAGTTTTGATTTAATATCTATAACTCAATTTGGTGTAAATACAGACCAATTGTTGGGCTGAGTTAATTTTTTAACTCAGGTCGATTTGATAAAAAATAACACATGTTTTTAATTTAAGGTACAAGGTATAAGGAACATTATCAAATTGAAGCAAATAAAAATTTCCAGATAATTATTAAAATATGTACGAGGCTGTATGATAATTCTGAAATAATATCTTTCTATATTTACGCAAACAGTACTGAAAACCTTTTACAAATTTTATATTTATTTTTCTTGGTTTCCAAATTTCAGGAATAATTAGTTACCTATAATGCTCTATGCGACTTCTTTTCATACAATCTTTTTGTAAATATGCAAGAGTATTAATCAGTGCATTTGTCAGAAAACTAGGCACTCATTTTGAAATCAATAAATTATTAACTGTGGGCTAAACTTTTCATTGAGATGAAACAAATGATTCATGTACAGTGACATCCAAAAAAATTTAATTACATTACATCTACAGGTGAATTTTTGGTAGGTACATTTTAACAAATATAAGCATGACTAAAAAAAAAAAAAAAAAAAAAAAAAAAAGAAAGAAAGGAATGAAAATATGTTTTTCATGTGCATAATAGCATAATGTTTTCTGTAGAATATGGTCTGAAAACCAATCCCCTTCCACTTGCAGGTCTACCCAGAAGCAATTGCGTAAATCGGAATTAGATATGAACATCGCTGGAAGTTGCATTTTAAGATTGTGATGTATATAATTAATATAAAATTATATCTAAATGCATTATGTTGTGTGTACATAATTTAAGGAAGATATACAGGTCTACCAATAATAAAGCAAAAACATTCTTTTTTAAAAATGTATTTATTGTAAGTGCTTTACGATATTTTACCACGTCCAGAATGAATGAATAGGTAGGTATTCCTACTTATATATGCTAATAAAAACTGTGAGATAAACATTTTAATGTTTTCATTAAATCCAATTATCCAAGATAAAATAATAATAATAATAATAAATAAATAAATAAATAAATAAATAAATAAGATAAGAAAAAGAAGGAAATTGTTTCATCATCATATCTCAGTCAGTCACACTAGTTCCATGTGATGAATCAATAAATAAATAAAATAAATAAAATTGAATAGTATGACATAAATTAATTTTCCTGAAATTAATAAAAGTGTTATTGTTTTGTATACATGACCATTAAATAAATAAAAATCGGTCGACAAATATATAAAAGACTTAATTAATATAAATCTAAAAAGAGTGGGTGCGTTCAGAATATATGACACAACTCAAAATTAGGACACTTTGACATTCAAGAGTGTGTATGAAATGCCCCAACGTATGCAAAAAGCACTACATCTCTATCTCTCAGTTCATATACCTGAGAGGAATTTGTGTAATTTTTATTGAAAACTAGTAAATGTTTAATAGTAATTTGGGTTAATTTTCTCAGGTACTATATTTTTGAGATGTGTCACTTTTCTTAAAGGATTGTGTTATCCTCTTATAAAGCACTAAGTGAAAGTGTAACGATTGAATTTCACTTAAGCAAGTAAACATATACAAGAAGCTTGAGGAAACATTTAAACCGAGAATTTCAATCTACTCTGTAAAATAAATAAATTAGATTAAATTTAATTAAAGTTGCAACAAATAGCGATCTTCTAATAGTTTACAATAAGTTTAATATTTGTTAACAAAAATAGCAAAATGATTGTATTTATTCTATTAAAAAAAATCCATTGATATATCTGTCTGTCTATCCATTTACACACACACATATATATATATATATATATATATATATATATATATATATGTGTGTGTGTGTGTGTGTGTGTGTGTGTGTGTGTGCAAATAGATAATTTTTCACTGGTAACGTAATGAAATTTTTCGTTCTCTTAATTAATAAATACACTTCTCCAAATGACACAACAGTGTTAAATGACCATTGTATAAAAAATAAATGGAAATTAATAAATTGTTTCTATTAAACATGACTAAAGTATATTAACAAATTGCAAGGTTGAAAGACTAAATAGATTAAACAAATTTGTTTCATAGTAAATGGTAGTCATATAGCTTATTAAAAAAAAGTGCATATTTTCTTTAGCATTTCCATAATCAATTGACAATTAATATTACCTAACATATAATGTTAAATAATATTTTAATTAAAATTTCTGTTGTTAGTATTGAATAATATGTAAAATTTAAATAAAAACTAACAATTAGGATTTATAACGCATAAATAAAAGAGAATTAATGTATATATTTTATTTATGTCTTAGGTTGTACAGATTTATTGTAAGTGAGCTATCTTACACACACACATACATATATATAGAAAAGGAGATAAATAGATTCATATATAGATAGTGTGTGTGTACGTAATATACTATTGAATATCACATAACTTATTTAAAGGTTAATATTTTTTTTTAGAAAAAAAAAATATATTTTTTAAAATTATAATTTAAAAAAGTTTAGTAAAATCATATTTTTAAAATAAAAATTCGTTATATATCAAGTTCTTATGTCGTATACTTTAATAAATTATAGTATAAAAATATTTTAAGTTAGCTAACAACTTATTTGAAAGCATAACACACCCAAGTAATTTTTCTAGTTTGACAGATTATATTGATTGATATTACGAAAAAATATCTCTTGCTTAACCTAACTAAACTCTGCTTGATATATTATGGGAAACATGAATTTTTCATTCATTTAATGTAACTCATCATTTTTCAAACTTTTGATAACCGTAATTAATCATTGTAAGTTTTCTCTATGAGATTTACGAAAGGTAGGAATGAGAATAAAAATTGAATATTGTTGAAGAATTTTAAGAATTTGTTTTCGCTTTTTAATACTTTCTAATGAGACTGAAAATAGTTTATGACTTCGGTTTGTCTGGCTGTCCGTCTGGCTATTTGCGCCGTTATTCCCGTAGGAATTCTTAGAATTAATTGAAACTCATCTGTGTTATTCAAGTTTACTATGGAAGGTTCTCTATTGAAAATGGGAGTAAATCACATCACTGGTTGGGCTAAGCATTGCGTTCTATGAGAAGCATTTCTATAAATCATATTAAAACACTATATTTTTTGCAGAAGTCATAACAAAATTGCTGTTTGTCATTTATATGCATAAAAAAAATCTACAAAATATAGTATGGCAATCCTCAAGATTTACAGGGCAACATCAAAATACTCAGGCATATTAAGTGTTGTTATTGAAAATTTCTGGAATTTCAAATTCGTTTTCATTACGAGTTTTTAAAACTTTCTAATTATGTTTAAGAGTGATTATAATTTGATTTAATCTGTTTGTCTGCCTTTCTCTCCGCCTAAACCGTCCGTCTGAATGCCTCTAGCGACCGTAAATATTTTCAGTGTGTGTTCAAAATGATACATGTTATTCATATTTACTATGGTATATTCCCTATTTAAACTCATATAAATAGCACAAATGGTTTGTGTACAGGGACACACAAAATAGTTCCAATGCATTACGTTTCAGGCGAGATACATGCATAAGTCATATTTAAATAACTTTGTACTGCACAAATCATAATTAAATCGACATTTATTATTCATATGATAAAAGAAAAATAAATCTACAGAATATGGTATATTTAACATTAGGTTTCATAGGGATACACTGAAACAATCAGATATATTAAGGGCTACAATTAGAAATTTCTAAAATTACATATATATTTGTGTTAAGCGTTTTCAAAACTGCGTTTTCAAACATGTGTTATGATATCAATTAGTATATCTCTGTGACTTTCTGACATTCTGTCTGTCCATTTTCTAAAAGCGTAGGGAAAGCACACTGAAGTTTAAACGATACAAGGCATACATATACATGAAAAGCCTTAATAAAATAAATAAATATTGAGACAATTATTAAAGATTCGATATAACGAAATATTGTTGATTAAAATGTAGTTTTTTTTATTTTATTTATTTTATTTTTTATAAATAGCGATTTTTTTTCTAAATTTCAGAGTTACTAAATTTTATGATTTATTTTGAAGCATTTTGTTAGTCTCGTCTTTATTTCATATCACTTTTTGTAAAGTAATTTTCTCCTATATGTATATACTGAAAAAAAAAAAAAAAAAGCGCGTTTGAAAAATATGGCCTGAAAAGAAGAAGTTACTAAATATGGTGTTTTACAACTAACATTAAAATCTATTTTACACAGTTTAATATGAATATTATAACTAGAAATGCTAAAAGTACTAATTTAATTATAATATCTGTATAGCTTAGATTGTTAATAAAAAATAAATGAAAAGATATAATAAAGATAATCAACAAAATAAAATATTGTATACGAAAAACAATTATACTGATTTACTCCTTTCCGATGTCCTGAACGTAATGTGACAGAAAAAAAAAAAAAAAAAAAAAAAAATCCGTATGTTTATGTGACAAAAATTTTCTATATTAACTCCATTTTCAGCAATAATGCAGATAATTTCTGAAAAATATATTTAGTTCAACCTTCACTTAAAGTGTTGCATATAAAATTTTGGTGCATATTACAGTGAGGCTATGAGTCCGATTTATCAGAATTTTCAATGTAGCAGAGCAGGACAAAATTCCGTATAAATGTACATGGTGAGGACTTTGTTAAATCAATCATTGTGAAATTGTACATATAACGGTGAACCAGGACGCATTTATTGTACACATAAGACCCCCCCCTCTGAATTCTTCTCCGAGAATGTCAAATTTCCATGTGAATATTTTATAAAATAACGCATGAAAATCTTTAAAATGAATGATTGAGTCATAGATCTGTGGTAAAATAAAATAAAAGTATTCTTTTCTTCTTCTTTTAAATAAGAAAAAAGAAAATAAATCTGAAAATTGCATTTTTTACGACATTTCCAAGAGTCGACAAAATTAATTGTCTTTTGACATACAAATTTACACTCTTTGAGTTGAAAATCATCTTCTCACAATGAAAAACATCTTTATAAAAAAAATAAGATTAATAAATAATTTGCAGTGCATTAATTTGTATTTAAGGAACAAAAAAACTATGAAAGTTTTGTCATGGCCACAATCTACTAATTATTCAAACTTATAGTTTTTTCTTGCAGATTTATTACTTTATTTAGATTAAGTATTTTATATATATATAGTTTTCACGATATTTTTTTCAACTCACAAAATAACTTGTTTAACATACTTCTTTCGTATGTTCGCTGAATAGGTAAGCAGTTTTATTGTTCCGGAATAAAACAATAGTCTGAGAAAAAATTCATTTCCGGGTATTAAAATAATTTATTCTCATCCATCCAGGAAAATATGTGTTTGCTTTCCTGTATCCCAGAAGTCCTCAGTAAATCAATTTAACCTGCAAAGAACGTGACAGGAATGAAAGAGTAATATTTTATATTTGTTAAATCTTTTGTTTTTCCAGTAAATTGAAATATATACTTTTACTGAAAATTTTGTTTACGCAGATCTAGCATTTTTTAGCATTATGTTTTAACAGTTTTGAAAGAAAAAAAAATCGTCAAATGTAATATTTTGTATAAATATATTTATTAAAAGAACAATTTTCTGTGAAATTGTGATAGATTCAAGATTGTACACATTATTTAAATTTATCATAAAAGCATATATAAAATAATATTGAGATAAATTTACCTTTAGATGGTGTGATTTTTTTTTCTGTAACTTATACAAATAATGTCTGTATTTTAATTTATACTCATAAAACCGTAATTTATACCCATAAAACTGTATTTTAATTTTGGAAGTTTTAGTATTTCTATCCAAAAAACGTAATAATTATTTTGCGATTAAAACAATTAGTATTGTGGAAAAACTGTCGTTCAAAACTTAATCGGCATATGAATTCTCACTTTGACGCTTTCATTCTATCTTTGTTTTAAAAAACAGGTTATTTATGCTCAAAATAAATTAGTAAGATTTTCGTCCGGCGACACTGATTTAGAAATTTAATAATTTTTGCTTTCTGTGAAAGTAATTAGAATTATTATCAGAATATTCTTTATTTTCCTACAGTACAGCTTTTCCCTCTAAACACAAATTCTTTTTAAACATTCTTATAAAAAAAATATTGATAAACTTATTTTAAATGGAAGGTAACTTGGAACTTAAAGAATTTTAACCATAATATATATATATATATATATATATATATATGTATGTATGTATATTTATATATATATATATATTATTATTTATTTATATAATATATATATAATAAATAATATTAAAACATTCTTTATAAATAAGAGCGTTTCTCTACCCATTACTCTTTTACTTGACTACTCTAGTACCTGACTACTATTACCTGACTACTCTAGGTAATGGAAGTATTCGGTCCAAAAATACCGTATCGACTTTTCACCTGATATACATGTTTTGAGGTCTTCTGAGTCCGAAAAGTAGTTTTTGACTATTGGTCAGTGTGTGTGTATGCATATATGTGTATTTGTGTACGTATGTGGGGAATCGTCTGGCTAAAATATATAAAAAACTAATAAAGATAGAACTACGAAACTTCACAATTGAGAAAAGTCAGGTGTGCAAATAATTTTTCCAAATTTTGGTGAAAATTGGAAAAACAAAAGTGGACATCGAAAATTGACAGTGAAACCAGAAATCCATATCTCGAAAACAGTTTTACCAATTTTCTCCAAAGTTCCTATATAAACACTCTATTAGATGTCCTTTCTAATGATATAGTTCGTTAACTCAGGAAATTTGATAGGCGTTCTATATAAATAGCTCAATTTCAGGTCTCGCAAGTGCGTTCATTTAAAAACGCTCCAAACTCGCCATATAAACTGCCTTTTAAATATCCTGTTGTATGTAATTATTCTTTTCTGGCCAATAAATGAGTATAAAAAGGTTTGGTAAAAGTTGGTATCTCAAAAAGGGTTCTAAAATTTTTCTTGTAAATTTATTTTACAGGCTATTACAGGAAAATTAACAGTAATTCTGCTTATGTAGGTCAAATATCGATCTCGGAAATTGGTGTTTCAAAAAATACATTTTTTCTTATTTTTTAAATTGTTATATAAACTTTTTTTTATATATCTTTAAGTTTCTTCTTACCGAAAATATTTTAGGTTTCTAATTCATTAGGTCAATTTTATGTCTTCTAATCACATTATGTTTTCTTATCACTTTTCCAAAAAATCCATTCAATATGTTTAATAATGGGTAATGGAAGTCGTGTGGTTGTTTCATTCTTGCTGATTCTTATGTGAAATGACCTCCTAATCCGAATATGACACCAATTTTGCCCAATCACCCACCGTTTTTTAGGGACGCCACCCTCTCCTCCATTTTTATTACTGTTCAGTAATTTTACGGGCATGAATTTCATTTGGAGAATGGAAATATTTATTTTAACACTTAAAAACAGAAAAAAAAATAACGTTTAATAAATAATAATAGTAATTGATTGATAAAATATAATAAGTGTAATACGTAATTTCATTAAGATATCCCTCCTGAATTTTTCCTTTGATGCAAATGTTCATGTTTTAGAATTTTGCAACTCTATTTTAGATATTAACTCTATTATAGATATTTAATAGTTAAAATAATCCTATCCCCCACTAAAAATAAAATTTGCAGTCACAGAATTACCGAAAAATGACAAAAATATGAAGGTATCTTTCGAAAATGATGGGTAATAGGGCAAAATGGCCGTCATTTTCAGATCCAGGACGTCATTTTACATAAGAATTTACAAATGTGTTGTTGGAGCCGACTTTCATGCAGAGCAGTGATGTAGAAATGAGGTATTGAACACTTCCGAGTCAGGATCTTGCTATCGCAATTCAATTCTTTGCTGACATATTGGTATAAATTTGAAGTTTCAAATGTCAATGAAAGGATCGAAATGTGTCTTGTAAAAGTGAATTAACCATGCTATAAATCCAATAGTGGATAATAGTGGATATTACCGCAAAGTTGTGTGTTTATGATTTGAATAACTCTATTTTGTAGCGCCAATTAACATACATATCTATTCACATTGTATCTGTATCTAGCACCATAAATGTTACTTTTTTTTCAAGGTCAGTCACTGGACCTTTCCCGAAAGAAGTGAACAGACGATTTAATTTAGGCTTTTGGCCGGACATGATAATCTCCGATAAGACATTTTTAGCTTTGAGCAAGACAGGGGGTCATCATGCCCTAACTACTTAAACTACATAAGATAATATTACGTATTCTATATTGTATTAATATAGGGTAATGGGAATGTTATTTACATTTGAGCCATAAACTTTCAAAATCAACAATTTGCAAACGTACCATAAGTTTCATCAAAAAAAAAAAAAAAAAAAAAAAAATGGCTCGAGATGGCCAGTGTTTTTTCTGTGAACTTACATAAGTTCTTTTTATGTAGTTAAACTTGTTTAAATTTAATTACGAGTGAAAATATTAAATAAAAAAGAAGAATACTTTTATAAACTACAAAAGTTCTTTAAATACATTTATATTTTTAAGTATCTTATAATTTTTGAACATCGTTATTTTATATATTGTTTGTAATATTACAATATATTAAGATTTATGAGGAATGTTATGATAAATGTTTACTTACTCCATTTAAGGAATCATAAAATATGCAAATGAATATATTAAATGTAATTTATTAATATATTCAGCTATAAATATATTATTAATAATATATATACTGATGCGCTTAATATAATAAATGTAATTTGTTCAGCATTTCCTTATATGAAAGAATCTATTTTTAAAATATTGGGTTACGTCTAATTACGAATTTAAAATTCATGCTAAATCAGGCAATTTCTGATTTTTTAATGGTGAAGATTTCCTGGTGTATTATAAAAACTTAATTTCTTTATTTTTTTCTAAAAATGTAACTTGAGACTAGATTTCAACATTAAAATAGACAATTGTAAATTCTGTTTTGTGAGCCAATTCATCTTTTTCAGCTTGTAAGACGAAATGGTGAATGTGAAAATCTTATTCTTCTCTCTTAAAAAAAAGGAAAGAAAGATAAAATTTCTGATTAGGATTGTAAGCTATTCTTTTTTTCAATTGTCTTTTTATCCAGGAGTCATATCTGCCAAGTCTCCCAATCTTTAAACACCATTTTTAATTGTGTGCTTACTTGTATGCTGTTTAATTGCTAAAATATATGATGGTGTATATAACATATTGTATATGTATATATATATATATATATAGAGAGAGAGAGAGAGAGAGAGAGGGAGAGAGAGAGGGAGAGAGAGAGTTGTATGTAAAAAGCAGAAGACTTGGCAGGCTATGAGTAGTTCCATATTTCTCTCACGGCAATAGCTACGAATTTAATTTCCTGAAGACATTTATGTAAATGTTCGGTATTTAAAGAAGGGTTTTTTGATCTAAATCTAACGTTTTATATTTGCAGACTTTTCCACCCTTTTTCTAAAGAATTTTTAAAACATTTTTGTTTTGGACTGTTTCTAAAAGAAATCTTATATTTGAACTATTTGTAAATGCTGATAATTACAGTGAAAATTACCATATGCTTACGAATTTATATTTCCTTCCGCTAATTTTTTATATAAAATATTTTTTACTAATACAAAGGTATGATTGTATGTTCAATGGCATTGAAAATTATTTTTTTTATAATTTATTACCTTTATTAAGTATGTCGTTTGAATAATATTAATAATAATAATGAATGATGTAAATGAAACGTACAAAATAAATCTGATTCTAAATTTGTTGAAAATATATAATATTCGATATTTAAACTTACATAATTAAAAAATATGAATTGTCCTACAAGGGAAATTTACCGATGTTCAACCGTCAACGCAATAGCTGCTGGATTATTTAATTTAATATTATAGTACATCGTTTAATGTAATTTAATTTGAGATTACATGTTAAATAGGAAAACATATTTCTTAACTCTAACACATTCAGTATTTGAATAAGTAAAACTTATTAACCGATTTTTCTAAAATAAAAATTTCCCTTGCATTATGAAAGCCAATTATGCAAAATTGTTATTATAAAATTCACTATCTCAATTTGAAATCCTCTTTGAAAACTAAATAAACAAAGTTTAGAAAATCAGGACATCCAGTTTTAGATCCCGGTACAAAGATTAAATAAACCAGTAATGTGATTTGTTAAAAAGAGTTTTACTGAATAAAGCATTACCCAAGGGAGATACGAAACACAATTTGTCTGTTATAAAAAGTGACATATTGTTGATATTTATCATGTTTTTCTTTGAAAAATTATTTTCTTTGAATTTTAAATTGCTTCTATCTTTCTTTTTCAATAGGTAATAAGAGAATTGCTAAATTTTGTGTTTGCGAATTTTGTATGTTTATATAATTGAGATAAATTGGTTATATAACTCACATGGAAATCGTATTTTATTTGCTGCATTATTTAATTATTTATTAATATTATAATATTTAAAATATTCTAGTTCGCACCGGAAACAATTATTTTTGAAAAAAGATTATTCCCAGTGAATTGATAGTTTGTGTAACATTTTGCAGTTTAGTTCTTATACAAATATATTACAGAATTGTTTTTGAAATAATCCCTACATAGTTTGAAAAAAAAGTAATAATCATAACAAATATTCTGGTGTATCACTCACTCGACTTTCTCTTACCCTGAAATTTAATACTATAAATACAGGTTGGAGATTAATAGGTAAGATAACTAGTACTGTTATGTAAACCTATGTTAAACAATTCAATTTAGGCTTCGTAAGCGTTTTATATGATAATTAGTTCTGTGTGAGGGGGGGGGGGCTACTACCCCCCTCAAACCCCCGTTTCATTAATACACCTACATTTATGTAGAATTTAATTCTGCTATTAAAATTAAAAGTTTACTTAAAATTATACTGACAATTTTCACACGCAGCATTCATTGAAACTTATCATTCTTGATCAAACTTTTCCAGCAACAAACTTATATTAACTTCAAAATACAACATTTGGATCTCCCAAAATTATTCGTTTTACAGTTACTCTAAGAGACACACACAAAAATCAAATTATGAAAAGTTTGACTACGGTAATCAGGAAACCTCAAAACGTGTAAGTATACAGAAAACACGCGATGAATATTTCGAATAAAACATACATTATTTACCATATCTCTATGAGTAATTTATTTCAATTTCCGAACAGCTTTCCTGGAAATGGTAAAATATTATTAGTAAAGCAATTACAAATAACTAGTGTATTGTGGCCACCACACAACTTTCTTCTATATTTGCCTATACAAATTCACTCAGTAGAAATAATTTACTAAAATATGTAATTAAAAAATTATCTTCCATGATAATGCAGACGATTTACATATTACAAAGAGAGTATAACACTAAATATCCAAAAAAAGTTGAATTCTCAATATCGCATAAAAAAAAAAAAAAAAAAAAATCGGGGCTTAAAAATGAAAAGAATCGATAACTTTACTTTAAATTATCGCAGATCGGTGGTCCAACCATTCGTTTTAAAGGTATTGATCGATTATATTTACGATCTTTTTTTAAAGATACCCATCATGAAAACTTACTCCCCTCGAGGGGGGCCTTCCCCCAGGGGGGAGGCGAGGCTCCTACATACACATTTTTTTTCCCAGTTGACTTACAAAACCCCAGTTTTTTCCCAGTTGACTATTACAAAAAATATATATTCGTTTCATTTGGTTTAGTGCAGTCTATAGATGTTGAACTCTACTTACCTGCAATTTCCCCCATAGACGTAATGTATTTGAATACTTTTGAGTGTCCCTGTACACAATCCATTTGATTCATGGAAAACAAAAGCTTACTGTGGCATCCCTATATGATATCCATTTAGAATAACGAGTTTGGAATTTCTGCTACTGTTTGTTTTTAAGATATGCTAATGAAAGGCACACTCACAGACACACAGACGAACCGCTAAAAACATAATTTTCTGATTCAGGAGACCTCAAAACGTGTAAATATAACAAATCTCGATTTAGAAAATTTGACCGTAAAACAATGCTTTGTGTACCGTAAGGGTAAGAGAAAGTAAAAAATCAGTTTAATTTAATTTTTAACTTTATCCCTTTCTCAAAATGAGCAGTACTTTTTATTTTAATTATTTTCAATCGAATGATTAAAAAAGAAATCGTTTAGTATAACTTCGTATCTTTCGTTATAATTTACTTTATTTCAGTATGCAACATTAAAAATTAAAAAGTGTATCTGAACATATCTAAATGTTAGGGAATTTATTTTAAAATGTGGAAAATGATGAATTTTTTGCGTTTTCAAATGCAGAAAAATTGCTCTGGTTTGACCGAATCAGTGAAGAAAAAAAAAAAAAAAAAAAAAAAAAAAACAGATGACGAATTTCCCCTCCAACTCTTTCCCTTCTCTCCTACTGCCCCCCCTCCCCCCCCCAAAAAAAAAATCTCTGCTAATTTTAGAAATAAAATTTACTTCAAGGATCCTTCTTTAATTAAGATTGCATTGCATAGAAAATGTGCAGAATGTCGAATAGAATCCTTTTGTTCAGAAAAGAAACAACTGCGGTTAAGCATAATTTAGAGGAAAAAGAAGAATCTTTTTTTACGATAGCTTTACATTTTAAGAAACGAGGCGAATTGAAACATTTTTATAATAATGTCTAAATTAGAAATTTTACAAAATGTTCTCTCTAAAATTTCTGGAGTGAGAATCTCTCTCCTTAAAAAAGTGACCCCTATTTTGACACCAATAAAGGTGAGAAAACACTATTATCACTCTTGAAAATGTGACATTTCTCACTTCTTGTGAAAGGGTGACGTATAGTCACTTTGTCACAAAGAGTGAGGTCATCGTGTATTGTAAGATCAAACTTTTGTAGAGTGAGAAATTGCTGGCGCCATCTGTTAATCAGAATTCGAAAGAAAAATGAAGGACAATTTCTGAACGGTCTCATGCATGTATTTGTTTCACAGAACTTATTCCTAGACTAATTCCTTACAACTAGATTTTTGATGAATAAAAAAAAAAAAAAAAAAAAAAAAAAAAAGGAAAATAATTATGTTAAAAAATAATTTGGTAAATATTTTTTTCTTCGCGATTGACAAAATCGAAGTAATATTATTAGTGAAGAATCGAAAATCACAAGAAATATATCGAAACTCGTATTGGAAAGTAAATAGTTTTATTCAGAAATATATAAAGTATAAGAGAAAATATCAGTGCAAATATTTAATGCACAACGCCTTAAAATCTATAATAACTCATATTTTTATTATATTCATCGTCAGCTAGCATATGTGAAATATTAAAAAATTTGGCTATAATTCTTTACTAATATTTAAAATCAACAGCGAGTTTTATACTCCTGAACGGATGAGCATTTCAGGAAACTCTACAGATTTGTATGCGAAAATTTATTTATTTATTTATTTATTTATTTATTTAAACATGTACACTTGAGTAACTTCTTTTCCCTATAAGCTACTTTAAATGACTGCTTGTATTAGGAAATTTGTTTTCAAGTACACATTTTGCTTTTAAAATAATTCTAATTTTAGCAATTTCAGAATAATTTTAATTTTAAAATATCCATTAGAATTCTGTAATTTTATATTGTTTATAAATGAAGAAAAAATTAAAAATATGATTGATCACGTATAAGAATGATTTAATAATATAAATTAAGCAATAAGTGCATGTGCTCAGTGGTTCAGTGGTAAGACACTCGCTTGCTACGAGGACGGCCTAGGTTCGATTCCAGGCGAATCCAAACTGCATTCTTTCCACCGTTGAACTGGAGTTGATTCGCAACGGGAAATCAAACGACATCGTCTAGAGAACGCATTTTTTTAAAGGAAAAATAAACAGTCATATTCTTTACATTGCTCCGAATAATCTCACTCTTAATAAAGAGTGAGAAATCTCACTCTTTCGAAAAGAGACTTTTCACTCTTTAGAGGTTGGCTCCATTTTGGCATGTTCAAAGAGTGATATGCCACTCTTTTAGAGTCAGATCTCACTCTTCATATTTTAGAGAGTTAATCGTTCGAGGATCTCGGAGATTAGAAGATATTATCTCTTTCGATTAAATAAATTGTTTTCACTGGCTCTGATGTCACTTTTCCCAGGAAAATTAAAATGTGATCAAAGGTGTAAAAAAAAAAAAAAAAAAAAAAAGAAAAAAGAAAGAAAAAAAAAAGAAAAATTGGCATTTTGGACATGCTCGAGGGAAGAAAATTTTATTTGGAATAATGAAAACATTTCAAAATATCATATTTTTAAAATATTAAGCAAAATTTTAATAAAAATGAAATGAAAATTAGTTCATACTTTTATTTAGTTTATATTTAGTTTAAATTTTAGTTTATATTATTATTAGTTTATATTATTTTATCAGTTAGGTTTATACAATAATTTATATTATTAATTTTCATTTCAGCGTTAGGCGAAAAAAATTTAGTAATGAATATCATGATTATGTTAAACAACTATTGCTATAGAATTTGAAGTTAAGCTCAGAATTGTTTAAAATGAAATGTAAGAGACAACAACTATAAATATTTGGATTTTTAACTCAAAACATACAAATTTAAATGGGAAGATCTTTACTGCGTCCAATTTAGTGGTTATTAAAATTCAAAATAAAGTAACTCGTTCGTTTTTCGCTAAGGAATTCAATTACCCAACCACGATAGCCTTTTTAACTCTAGCCATGCCTTTAATACATAGATAAATTATTAAATGGTGCATTAATAATAATAATAATAATAATAATAATAATAATATAGTCCGAAACCTATTTTTATTTTCTAAGTAATTGATATGAATCTCGGCAGAAAACATAATTTAATTTAATACGACAGGACATTTTTATTTTGGTCTGTTTTTCCATGTAAAGGCATGCATTAAGTGTATTGCGTTCCTTAGCAACGGAACCTATATTCATTTACTAAAATTTTTTAGTTACAGCTAATATTCTAAGATTCTAAGATTCTAATACGGAAGGTGGCCGCTCACCACTATGCAGCGGTTTTGAACGATTTTAACCTTTAGACAGGGACTACGATGGCACTGTGGAGATTCAGAAGAGCCCGTGTCTGAAGATTAAACCCCCTCCGTTGTTTATTGCATAAACAGAAAAAAAAATTACAGAGATCGCCAAAGCGGATCTTTCACACGACAGAGCGCGACAAGATAACAAGAATATAAAGAAAAGAACAGAGCCTTGCTCCCTCGTATGGAAAGACTTATGTTGAAAATTATATGGACCTCGAAAAGAAAAGATGGTAACTGCCTTGGAAGATTGAAAAATTAGTTGGTCAAATTGGAAAGATGCATTGAGAAGTTATAGATTCTGGTTAGTTTCTGACGTAGGGGAAGCCGGGTAACGATATTAAAAACCCAGTCGTGGGTTTTTTTAGGTGGGTTAAGGATACGCCAATCATGAGTTAGTGGGCATGAGAAAAAGTAGTGATTTGCATTACCCTCAGCCCGCACTCACATTGTAGAGTGCGCGAGCAATGAAACTTGTAAAGATGTGATTTGAACGGGCCATGACCCGTTAAGAAGGCTGTTATGGGTGGGGAAAGGTCAAAGTTATAATTTGACACTTTTGGGAGGAGGTTAAAAGTAAATCTACCTCTGGGAGATGTATCCCAGTATAGCTGCCATTCTTTCTTTAGTCGTGCTTTAAGATGCCTTTCGATGTAAGAGGGGGGAGGGCCAGAACGAAATCCACTGTCCCCTTTTTAGTGGCAGTTTTTTACATCTAATATTGGATCCCAATGGCAGATTTAAAAAAAAAAAAATTCATGTATTTTGACGTTGAATTAATTTATTCAACATAATTACGCATGACAAGATTTTGGCTAGAGACGCCCATGCTACTTCGATGTCAAATTTCAAATTTCGCCAAGGGGTTTAAGTTTTCTATAGCTTCTATTTTAAAACTCGTTTTTCCTGTACCATTGATGTCTTTATAAATTAAATTAAATCATACAGTAGCATTATGTTTCATTATCCACGCGCACTTTTTTTTTTTTTTTTAATCAAACATTATGTAATATATGTGTAAAAAGTCAAGGTTTAATCTCTACATATCCAGAAGATGTAGCCAACAAATATTTAGGAACCACCATTAACACAGGTTCAAGAAAAATCGCTAACAAGTATTCAGATGTCATTCTCAATATGAATCCAGAAGATATCGCCAGCAATTATTCAGAAGCCTATATTAATATTTATTCAGAAGATATTGTTCACAAATATTCAAAAGTCATCCAATTTACAAATAGTGATGATCTGTCTCGAATACCTCAAGCTGGCAATTGGGTTTTACAGTACGATCAAGCATAAATTTTTCATTTATCAGTAGGTTTTGAAAAATTTGGAAGTTTTTTTTTTTTTTTTTTTTTTTTTTTTACATTTGATATAGTATTTAATATAGTTTAAGAAATTAAATGGTAAAATTAGATATTGGCGGGCATCGTGGGAAATTCAAGGTGTAATACAATAAATGACAACAATGAAAAATAGCTATCTGAAAGGAATTATCCTGTCGTACTACAACTAATAATAATAATGAAATATTTTAAAATATTAGAAATAATCACATAAGATATTTATTTTCAACATAGGTGACTAAATTAAATAGAAAAAATGCACTTTAAAAAGTTGAATCTTTACTGTTGCAAGCACAATTTTAAGCCTAGTGGTACAATGGAAATAAATGTAGAGTATTACATATTGTCCTACATTAACTAAAAAAATTCAATAGTTAAAACTATAGCCATCAGATAAAATAAGTTCAGAATTTCTTTAATCAAGCAATAATACCCAAACATTCATCGCCAAATAGTGACAAAAATTTAAAAGTCGCCAAGGGGGTCATATACTATAGCTGTAACGCTAAATGGTTTAAATGTTATGAATTTCTTTCTGCTCTAAAAAATTACTGCTACTTCTGTCGTTGTTTATTTTGTGCGTCTAGCTGTCTAATATACGTTTTATATCAAAATAATTCGCAAACTGCTATTAAGTTGTAGAATATTAAAACACATTTTTGACATATTATAAAAGAGATAATTTTAAATATTGTGTATTTCAATGCGATACCAAATATGGTGATTTCTGTAATAGTGTTCTGCTTTTGTCTTGATCTTGCTCTATTAATAATATCCCAATTCAATGAAAATCAAAACTGCGAATAGTTGGATAGAATCCCGCAGGCGTTAAAAAGCGAAGTGAATCGGGGGTTGGTGGTTTGAGGAATGAAGCCTCCTTCTAGGGTTGTTGAGCGGGGAAAGCAGGGAGCACGGCCCTCATTTAATATAAATAAATAAATAAATAAATATATATATATAGCTTATTTTTTTGGTAAAATATAGTCTTTATTTAATAAAGAATAAAACTAAATATGATTTTTTTTTATTGAATATTAAATGGAAATAATTGATGGTATGTATAAAGTGCCAGAGTTGTTTTGCTACGACAAAAATGAAAATATGACACACGAAAATTAAGGCCAAGATTTTTTAGAACAATTCTATCGGTTAATTTCAAATCTAGACGGTACAGCGGAAAGTAATCATTAAATTTCAAATTGTGCACGGGATTTGATCGTTCTACTGAAAAAATATATATATACATATATTACAACTTATACTCAAAAAGAATATTTTTAGAATAGCAGAAAAGAATAATTGCCTCTTATTCAATGAAAAAAAAATAATAACATAAAAGTTCCAAATTTGGCAACTATTAAGAAAAAAATATACGCAATTGATAACAAAACATTCCAGTCTAGCTACTTATAAAACATTAAATGGTTCATTTTAAATTGAAGTCTCAATATAAATTAATTAAAATTGTAAATAAAAAGTGATATATTACTATATATTTTTATGAAATTTAATACCAATTAAGGAATTTAATTATAAAGATCTTTTAATTTTACTAGTAAACATACAATTTCTTTAATTATTATTTACCATCGATAAGTAATTTTAAAACTATTGTTTTACCATTAAACCATGCTTATCTGATAATAATTATGATAGTATTCTTTTCTAGAGAAGAAAAAAAATAATACGTTTTAAAATTAAAAATTTAATTTTAAAATGGCTGTCAAATTAAAAGCCCTTGAAAAATAATTTTATTTTATTATGTTATTTTATATCTATATTGGTAAATTAATTGTATTTATTATGAGATTTATTTAACTTCAGATATTGAACTTCAAAGTAATTGCAGTTGATACATTTTCGTAATGAGTATTATATATATGTACTATAAATAAATAAATAAATAAATAAATATATATATATATATATATATATATATATATGCATGTATCTTTCAAAAGGTTTTAAATGTAAAAGCTTTAATTATAACTGAGAAAAAAAATCAAAAATCTGGCAGATTAGATTGTAAGGAAATAATAGTCAATTTTATCGTTAGAAAAAATAGGAATTTTTATTTGTACATCCATTAGATATTACTTTTGATTACTTTGAATTATTCTAAAATATTACAAAGATAAACAAATAAAATAACGTTTTTAATAGTGTTATTTTAGATATTTTTAATTTCTTCAATGTTAATATCAGAAAGTATTATTTTCTTAAGAATTTTCCACTTCCAATTTTTATTGAATTTACTCGTTTTGAAAAATCCTCAACAACTTTTGACCACTTTTGGAAAATGTCGAACTGTCTGTTTGTGCATGTGAGACAAAAGTTTCGTGGCGACTGTATCTCAAGAACTACTGCAGAGAATTGCATATATAATTATATGTAGATGCACTTTGATATAAATCTACTTTTGGTAGGTCGTATCTATTTTTGGTGACACTGCTATATAGCGATTTCTGCATCTTAATTGAAGGCTATATCTTAGGTTCTCTTGCATAATGAAAAAAATATATATATGAGAGAAGGTCATTAAGAGACATTATACTGATTCAGTTTGGATGCACATTTCTCAGTAGATAGCGTTGATATACTTTAATTTTTCCGAGTACAAGAAAGTTCAACTCCTATGGAATATAACTTTACGAAACTTGAAGTGTGATAACCATTATCAAAAAGCATACTTTAAATGTTATTTAGAACAAAACTACCTTTTTTATATATTTAGTATTAGTTTTCAACAAGATGAAAATCGTTTGCAATTATCAAGGTAGACACTTTTAATGAATAATTATTTTCATGAAATATTTGTGAGGACTCAGTTTGTATAGATGAAGATAGAAGAACGTCTTGTGGCGACGAAAACATACCAAATTTGTATTAAATTTGTAATTCAAATAAATTTAGATTTTTATACAATGTCCAATCAAATTAATAGGCTTTCCAATTTTCCCCCCTGATTTCTAAGGAATTACTCAATAAAAGGGAATTATTCCTTGGAAATGCGCACTTTTCAGTTACGGTTTGGTCATGCTTGCAATTAGGGAACCAACCACGAATTGCACGAAGTGTTCAATTACTTTGAATTACCCTGTATTAAAATAAAGCTTCAAACGACTTGTTACTTTAATCTTAACATTGGTTTAACTTACTGCTTAAAATGTATACATTTCTTTGGAGGAATACAAGGAATATTTTGACTTATATATATATATATATATATATATATATATATATATATATATATATATATATATATATTCCAAAATTATTACGTTTTTGGCAAATTTTCTGCTTATAAAACGAATGGACTTCTTCAAAAATTTACAAAACTTGCAGAAAAATTGGAAAAAAAAAAACATTTCAGAATATTTATTTTGAAACATAAAATGCACAAGTTTAAATTTTGCTGAGATATGAGTATTTTTAGTGAATAGTTATTTAGTGTGCACGCATGAAGGATAACATTATGTTTATTACATAGGTTAAAACCTAGATACATGAAAAAAAAAAATGTCAGACGTTCATTTAAATACAGTAAAAATTAAGCAAATTATCGATAAAAGAACGACTTATATTTAAGATTTTTTTCAAGATTAGAAATTTTGTAAATTATTTTTCCGCATGCTTCGTATTTGTTTTCGAGATCAAATTATTGCGAAAAATTATTTTTATGAAAAATTTCTTATGAATTCTGAAACCATTGTAAACAAATAGAATTATGTTAGACGTACAAACCCATAGGGATTTTCCATATATCAAGTAATAAATTACTGATTAGATTATATTGCTTACTATTAAGATTTTAAACAATCATATTTTATTATATATATATATCTAAAACAAAATCGCTTTATAAACTTAATATTATTAGAAAAGAAAAAAAAAATCAGAGTATTTTTTTAATGATTATTAATTTTGAGTTGATTGAAATGAACTTTTTACAGATGTTGCCCAATATATCCAGATTTCAATCTTTCTAAAATGTATCACATTCTGTAAAAAAAAAAAAAAAAAAAAAAAAAAAAAAAAAAAGTTTATCTATCACGCTTGTGTACTATTGAATTATTTACATAAGTATTCCTATTTCAACCAACTTTAAACATAGGCATTTTATGCTTCAGAATATTGAGTCTTTATTTATTTATTTATTTTCTTTCAATTTTGCTGAAAGTTAAAAAAAAAAAAAAAATGTTCTGAAATACAAAATTAAATGCAAGAAATTTGAAAAAACTTTTTACTAAATGGCAGATTAAAAGAATTTGTAATACAACTCTAACTTTCTTTTTATTGATCAGGTCCATACGATTTAAAACATGCGATTCAGCAGTTTTTAACACTTTCTAACGTTGTTGAAAAGGGTTTGATTTCTGTTTGTCTTTATGCTTTATGCACTTAAACAGTAATTAAAAATGAATAAACAATAATGCGCATACGGTGGTTTCGTTTCCATAAATAATGTGCTACATTTGTAATTACACGGTTTGAATGTGTGAACGATCTGTCTCAAGCTAAATTTTGAGTTTATTCTAAATTTCTAACAATGTTTCACGTAGCAGTGCAGAACAAACATTCTGGATCTCTGTTGTAGCTCGAACTTTCAGCTATCAATTTCACGAATTATAGATTGGTGTATAATGTTTTACACGTATCTATATAAAAGCAAGTCCAAATTTTATGTCTGGAAATCTACTTGCTACGGTATTATATCTACGGTCTTAGATCTCCACTTTCAATCCAACGCCTGAAGAAAATTTCATCCGAAATCTTTAAGACATGAAAAAAAAAAAAAAATAAATAAATAATGGCAAAGTTTATATATTCTTCTTATATTTAATTTTCTCTAAATATATTTACTAATTTTCTTCTTAAAACCATGTAAATCTTCTACATAAGAAAAAATCAAGTAATTTAACAGATGTTTTCATTTAAAAATAAATATAGAATTACAAATTATCATATCACGACATTTAGACCAAATACCATTTGCTTTGTAGCAGATAAATTCAAAAATTAATCAAACAGAGGCATTAGGTATAAATTGCACTGTATTATATATGATATATTAAGACATAAAAGTAAATTTTTAAACTCTTTGTTGAAATAGTTTAACGCAATATTAAAACTATTACTGTTATATTGTTTATAAAAATTACTGTTTTTTCTTCTTTTATGATCATATAGTTGTATATATTGTACATAAAAACATTTTACATTCGCCTGAATATTTTTAACAATTTTATATATATTTTAAAAATAATATGAAAATATTTTCTTATTGGATTAAAAAAAAAAATGTTTTTGTTAATTTTTGTGTAGTATTAATTACTTATGAGTGGATAAAGTTTAAAGTACTTTGACGTTTTAGGAAAAATCGTACTATTAATTATTAAACGAAAAAAAAAAAAAAAATACATTTAATTCGTATAATATATAACATAATGCAAAACTGATTAGTGTAAAAAAAAAAAAAACAAGGAATTAAATTAATAAAATATTTAAGTTTTAAATTAGCATAAGCAGGTGCTTTTTAAAACATAATATTTTAGAAACAGTATTCTTAAACGTCTGAACTATTTTATTACGCGCATTTTATTCCTTAAAATATTAAAAACTTTGAGTGCTTTCTGACATCAAATTCAATACCTAAACACACATATTAAAAGTAAAAAAAAATATATATATAGCTCAACAAAACTAAAAAATACGATAAGATATTTTTATAAGAATATTTTTGTGGGAAAAAATTATGAGTTTTAAAATTTCAATTTATCTGAAGCACTTTCATATGTCATATAAATGTCAAATACTTCAACATGTTGCTTCGAATTGAAAAACAGGCAAAGGAAAATGAAAATCTTTGTTTAATATTTTCTTTATGAATATATATATGTAAATCTTTAATTTTTTTATTTTTATTTTTGAGGAATAAATTTCAGAAAAGTTACGTAGAATCAAAGAATTTGAACCATTTTTTTTTTTTTTTTTTTTTTTTGTGTGTGTGTGTGTGTTTAAATTTTATGTATTGACACCTAATAATTTTTTATTTATTTTTTTTTTTTTTTAAATTAGAAAAGTACAGCATTAAAAAAAAAAAAAAAAAAAAACTATATTATTAATACATGATAGAAATAATGCATCCCATCTAACTGTTTGAAGAGATTAAAATTTATAAATTATAAAAATAAATAAACGTCTATTTTTGGATTAAAAACAATAAAATATACAAATATTGATCTTATTTTTCATTTATAAGTTTATAAATTTAGTTCAATCTGATAGAATGTATATTTAACCTTTTATTTATAAGTTATTTATATGTTTACGCTCAATTTAACAATATGACTTGGGAAATTGCCAACAAAATTTTAAATTCTAAAAAACTCTAAAATTTTCAAAGAAAAAAAAAAAGTGAAATAAGTTTAAGGAAAGAGTAGATGACACAATTAGTATCTTGGAATTATAAAACAACAATAATCAAAAGATACACAGCTTCCCTATAAGAAATGTTTTATATTTTTACTAAAATTCTATAAAATTCTTATTATGATTTTTATTATTATTATTTACAGAACGTATTAAAACAAAATGCATTATTGTGTATTTTTAGATTTTTTTTTAATCTGAAAAGTGCTGATATATATATGTATCTTATATTAAATCTTAATTACTATAATGCCTATGGAAGTGTTTTAAATCTGATATTTTAAATTATATAGTCCTATTATGACGAAAGAATTGTGTATATCAAAATCTCAATAATTTTCAAAAAATTATATAGATTTTACAAGAATATTATAATGTATTTGTAATGTTCGGTAAATGCGTAATGTCTGAATGATTAAATTATCCACATGTAGATTTATGTGTAGGAGCACGTACTCCCACATACTGCATTACCGGCTTTGAAAGATAGGTAACCAAAAGATAAATGTTCTGAAATTAGTTGAAAGAAGTCAATGAAGAAAATGATTTCTTATCACAGCGCACTGTATATTTTGAAGAGAAATGTTTGTCTCATTGTTTAGCAAGTAGAATATACTAAAAAGAAAAGAAAAAAAATTGACTTGAAAAGACAATTTAATTTACCTGGTGAAACCTTTAGAGGTAATTATTGTACCAATTTATCAAAACTTGTGTTATAGAAATCTACCACTATGTATTTAACATATAACTGCTTGAATGAAAATACATATCAATGATACATGCAAATATATTACAAAACAATTAAACGTTCTACTTAGAAAAAAAAAAATGTGTGTCTTTTTTGTACTACATTATTATAAAAGTTACTATAAATTATTTTAAAAGGAATAATATTTACATGTTATGTATTTTTTAATTAGATAAACATTACTTTGAAAAAGTTTTCCTGTAGAGCTTGGGTACATGAAACGACTAAACAAATATATTATCAGTTTAGGAAAAAATTTCGAAAGATAATCTATTTAAATATGTACCTTTATTCAAAAGAAAAATTTTAAATAAAGTATTATTATGTTAAAGAATATAAAAGACGAAATCCAAGATTTTTTTTTTCTTTTTTTAATATCATTGAAATTTATCGTATTTCGCCAGAAGGAAAATGCATATCTTACTTCATTACCTTTTTAACGCTACATTTTCATTTTTTTATCAAATAAAAGTGATATTATTTTAAAAGTTAAAAAAAAATAAATAAAAAAAAAAGCTTCAAGTAATTAAAGAAGTAAAAAAAAAAAAAAAAAA
Organism: Salticus scenicus; assembly: GCA_963930645.1. NCBI lineage: Eukaryota > Metazoa > Arthropoda > Arachnida > Araneae > Salticidae > Salticus > Salticus scenicus. The sequence continues at coordinate 170,579,448 of OZ005650.1, read as the reverse complement.
AAAAAAAATGTGTCCGTTGCATTTTATTTTAAACGAATTATCTAAGGTGTTCGTCACTTTTCAGAAGAAAAACATACCAATTCTGTCAAATGGTATCATTGGAAAAAGCTGTAAACAATTAAATGAAAAAACAACAACAACAACAAAAAAAAAACAGAAGTGTCTTCTCTCGACTTTTCGAACATTGAGTAATTAACGATCGAATAAGTAAATTAAAGTAAAAAAAAAAAAAAATCATTAAATAAAGAGTTATATAAGAGAAAATTATAATAGGATGTTTCAGTATTTTCTCTATTTAGCTCAATCGCATAAGGCGTTTAGACGCTGTCGCACTTTAAAGAATTTGAGACCATAAGGTTAATTATAAAAAAAATTTTCGTCGTATCCCTATTAATATATATATATATATATAAATGATAATTATCGTAAAGAAATTTAGCTTTATAATTTAGCAATTCATAGATACAAAACAATACCAACACAACAAAAAGAGAACTGATTGTAACACATAGGTAAGACTGACACAAAATTTTGCGATACAGATTAACCAAATTAAAATACTTACGCCGACATGGGTAATAATAGTAAAAAAAAAGGACAATTAAACTTAATGACGGAGAAAGTAAATAAAGGACCACAGAAATAATAATTGGATAAAAATGCTTAAAAGTTGAAGTATAAACTCTTCAGGGGGGGGGGGATGTACTTCATAAAGCTGTGAAAACTGCATGGATTTCGTAAAACAATATAGGTAATCATAGCAATTTATATTATTTCAGCCCCGATCGAGGCAGCAAAACCATTTTGAACGAGAAATTACATAATTTATTAAATCAAATTATCAAGGAATCCAGAGAGAAAACTTGAAAAAAGCAGAGTAGCCACATTATATGAATGCTATATTCATCAAAATCTATAAAACTCATGCGACGGTAATTTATAGTATAAGTATAAATTTTCAGCTCTATCGAATAAGATGTTTGGGCTATTTTGAACATTTAAATATTTCGAAAAATATTTCCGAAAAGCATTTTTCTTTGTGTCTTTGTAAAAAAAAAAAAAGTATAAGCACTAGATTGACCAAAATCAATAGGGTTTGTGTGACATTGATTTATAACAAACTTACGAACTTTCAGCTCATTCGAACAAAGGTTTAGACGCCATGGTGTTTAATCACATACATACACACATACATGCATCACCGTAAAAATAGCAAAAGTGAATTCAAGGGACCTCAAAATGCGTAGAGGCACAAAAATCTTAAAGTCATATTTTTCCCATGATTGCTATACTTTCTTTATTTATGCACGTTCGAAAAGTAATTATATTTCTTTAGAAATTGTTGAATTAAAAATTATTGTACATTTTCATTTCATTTTAATTAAGAAAAAATATACCAAAGAAAGTACATGTTATATCTACTCAAATATTGATAATATTAAATTAAACAAAGAATAACATTTTTTTTTTTCAATATCTAGAACAGTAATTTACATGTTTCATTCATTTTATTAACTGTAAATTAAATATAAGTGTACTTTATGCGTTTTAAGGACATTGTTGAGTAATTGTGCTTAGATATAAGATATAAATTTTCATAGTACTCATATATTCAGGTTTCTAGTGTAATATAAATTATTCATACATTTTTTTAATAATAATAATAACAATAATAATAATAATAAATATAAATTTATCATTGGCAATATCTGATAATGATATTAAGAACGAAAACAGCAAATTAGTCTGAATTCAAAATAAATTTCGATAGAATAATAATATGATTACCAATCTCTATAAAACAATAGTAAATAAAATATAAATTATGGAAATTTTAAAATGAGTTATAGGCTAATGATACCACATGATTCCGCAAAGAAAACCTATTTTTAACACTAAATGGAGCCAAATTTTCGAGTAAGAACCATAGAGTAGCACAGCAACAGAAACTAAAGTAACGGTTGAAAGATTTAAAGTAACGGAAGGCTAATGACGCTACAGCAGTAAGCAAACAAATAAAAATTAACGAAACTGAAAAAAAATTCTCGTGTTAACACTAAAGATTTTTTTTTGTTGTTTTTATGCTTGTATGCATAAATGTATGTAGATACGATGAATGTCACAAAAATAATCTGTTCATTTGAAATTTAACACAAATATTTATCAATTAATTTAAATTAGATGTATAGCAGCTTTTGTTGTATATAGTGTTTTAGGTTCATGTACAACTATACACAATTTCTTACCGTCAATAGACAATGATGATTTTTCAGAGAGCGGAGGGACATTTCAACACAGTTACGATGCATTCATCATAATTAAATTAACACACAATATAAACGTACTTAAAATATGGTATTTATCGAAAATAGTTTTAATAGTATAATTAATTGATTAATATGGATACACAAGATAATTTACATATGTTACGAATTAGGCATGCTAATTAACTACTGATGTGTATTATCGCTTGGTTTATATTCCTATTAAAAGAAAAAGTAATATTATTAAATCAATTTCCATCACCTTTTAAGACTATAAATATTTTCTGTCCTTATATAGGTCAGTTGGACCCACAACATAAGTCACACAAACCACCCGGCTGGTTTGAAATTTGACAGAATTTTATGCGTTAAATTTTGGATGTAAATTACTTATAGCTCATGATCTGTACATACAAAAGAATTCAGATACATTATTTTTTATGAACTTATGTTTTTTAAAAGTACATTTTTATATCGTTATATGTGATTTAAATTAATAATATTAACATAGATTAGTAAATTGCTCAAAGGCATAACTTATGTAGAAAATAATGAGCTTGTAATTAAAATACCTATAGAGGGATATATAAAACTACTCTGATTTGTTGAGTATTAAACATAGTAAAAACGTGATGCATATTTCAGGTATTGTTACAATTTTATCGGGTAAAAAAAAAAAAAAAAAATGTTAAGCAAGAGCCCCCTGATCTAGGAGACTCAAAACTTTTGATGTGTCCATGTATGTTCCGCGTTCGATAGTGGTCATGAAAACCATTCATTTAACCAGGTATTTGTTATATAAGAATTACACAGAATTTACAGCATAGTATTTAATGTTTATGTATATAATGTGTTTGAATCGTGTGCAGGGTTACCCACATTGAGAAGAAAATTCTATAATTGACATCTAGAATCGAAATTGTGGCTCTAGAAAAAAAAGTTCTATGTCATCCTTATAAATTCTAGTCCCCATGGAAAGCGAGTTCTAGAAGCCCCTATTAGAATTCTAAAGCATTTGTCTATATTATCGAGGGCTAAGTTATTTCAAAGTCTCTGCAAATAAATGAGACTACAAGAGGCGGGTTTCAGCAACTATAATCTTGTTTTATTACCCAATTCTAGAAAATCAAGTGAGAAGTTCTCGCCATACAAAAGATTCAGAATATTCGTAATATTCAGAAAAAATACATTGTTATAATTAAAAAAAACCCATACATTGTTAAAATTACATAAAAATACATTGTTAAAATATATTGTTTCACCATCTAGAAATGTGGAAACTAGAAATTCTCGATCATTTCGTCTATTCAGTTTATTCGTCTATTATCTTATGAACATAGCTCGAAATCTATATTTCTAGTTAAGGGATTTAGAAAATGGCTACTTATTCATTCTAGAGGAAGTCAGTATATTTTTTTTCTCAAAGCAATGGATTTTCGTTACTTAATTTATTGCCCATGGTAACTAATTCGGGTACAACTATAGTATTTCCCCACAGCTGCATTTGGCGATTTTTCTTTGGCACCGATTTGAACGATAACGATGTCGTTCTGGAATGTTTGCGATATAATATGGCAGCCTGCATGCTATTTATTTTGGATTTATGATTTTATGATTTATAATTTAGCCTATGATTTTATCATTTATGATATATGATTTATGATTTTTGGATTTATGATTTAGCCATAATCGCCAAAAATAAATCGCCAAATTCAGCTGTGAGGAAATACTATAGTTGTTCCCTAATTCGTTATGAATTTGGTAGATTTAAATAAATATTGAACAAAAAATGCAAATATTAAACAGAGGTTTGAAAGGATCAGAAACACACCGTATACACATATATATCTACCTAATAATTAAATTAATTATTTTCAGGAGCATATATGCATAATACATAGTAAATTAGAAAATCTGCTGAGTCATGAGAATTACTAACCGACCTTGGGGCTGCTGTTCTGTAGGTTTACTAGTTTAAACATTTCTTCGCACATGTTAAATAATTGCAACAGCTAATCTTTATTAATAAAGAAGAAATGTAAACATAAATTGAAAGATTAAAAACAATAAAAGGCAAATGACGTAATATAAGTAATTGTGCAAAAAACATTGTAGCAATAACAATGGTAGAAGTTAGAAGGGAATAAAACCAACCAATTAAAATATATATAGCAACAGAAACTTTAGTGACAACATAAAGATTTAAAACAGTGTAAGGCTTGTGATATAATAGAAACACAGAAAAGAATAACCAGTTACATATTTTTTTGGTTCCTATAAATGAATAAAGGAAAGATCTTATCAATGAATAAAGTCGTTGGTTAATGACGTAGAAACGAAAACAACGATGGAATGATTTGAAACAATATATGTTGAGTGACCTCACAGCAGTAGCGGATCCAGAACTTAACTTTTTTGGGGGGGATTGAGGGGGGGGGCTAAGAGTTTTCATCATGTTATTCGAGATAAATGAAAAATTTACAATTGTAATATCCAATTGGGAATGTTAGTGCTTTTTTTTTGGGGGGGGGTGGCTTCAGCTCTCTACCCCCCCCCCCCCTCTTCTTAAATCCGCCACTGCCTCACACAAATATACTGACTGATAGTGATAGTCATATTTGTAAAGAACGTAACAATGAATAATAACATCTTATTGTTTATTTGGGCAACATAGTAAAATAATAATGGAGTTAATAATTGATAAATTTTGTATTTAAACACCATTATAACAATTATTTTTAGTTCAAATAATATAACAATGCGCTATTATTTCGATCCGAAACAATTGTCACAGGTTTTATGCAACTTAACGTTTTTACTTTCAGAATTTATTTATGAATTATACTTAACGCCAATCTTCCTGCGCATTTTTTACTGTTAAAAATGGGTATATTTAACACGTTGAGCACCATATCAGCCAATCTATTTCTAGACATTTTATCATACATCTTTCAGTACTGAAGGAATCATGTTGAAACTTTAGGAATGTGCGGAACATGTTATATTTCAAATATTTCAGTGAAAGTTTTACCCCGAAAGTAAAAGCAGTACCAATAAAAAATTAAAACGTTGAGCGCCCTATCAGCCATCGGTGGCGGACAGTGTCAAATATGATATAAAGCCGCGTCAACCATCGGTGGCTTACAGTGTCAAATGTGATATAAAGCCGCGTCAACCATCGGTGGCGGATGTATAATAGGATATAAAACTGAAAATATTACATTTAATGATCGAAAATTTATTAAAAATTTGCTTAATTTTTATTTATTTCAGGAGTGATCATTATGGAATTTTAATGTATTTTAAGAATTTGCGTGGCGCTCAACGTGTTAATACAAAAAGACTGGTAGCGTCACGTTCACGATGACACGAATAAACATTCTATACCATAATTCTTAAATGAAATACAATATAACGAGAAGAAAATGAAAATGGAAAGCTTCAAAAGAGTGTAAGGTTAGTGATTTCGAAATATTAATCGATCGATAAATATTTTACAACACATTTTTCACAGATAATTTGAGAAATAGAAATAAAAATAACAATGAAAATTTTTAAAATAGTACAAAGCTAGTAGTTAAACAAATGCGTCAGTGTAATTAGTTATTATTATGCTTTAAAATTAAATAATTAACCTTTAAAATAATTATTATTATAATCAGTTTAAAGCTTTTCTTCATAATGGAAGGGATGTAATAATAAATAGAACGAAACAGTATATGATTTGTTCAAGTGGAACAAACTTAAGAATAGAATATTTGAAACAGTAGAAAGCTAGTGACATCCCAGCAATAATAGATTAGCTTTTTTTTTTTTTTTTTTTTTTTACAAAATATTTTTTTTTTCTTTTAACAACGTAACACTCAATTAAAATTCTAAAGTAATGATTTGAGCAATAGAACCGAGAAAATACGGGTTGGAATAATTTAAAGTAATTAATGTCAATTAATTCCCCAACAAAAATTCATGATTTTTCTTTCAGAGTAAGAGCATTTTATTTCTCTTAAAAAGAAGCGCAGCTGATGATCAATAAACAACAAAAAAAAAAAAAAAAAAAAAAAAAAAAAAAACACTTGAAACAACTTAAACATTGGTAGACCGCTGTCGTTACAAAATCAATCAGATGGATGGATAATAAAATAATGGAAGGATACAACAATAGCAAGAAAGATATGAAAAGGACATAACATTGAATAAAACAAACCAATTAATGTAAACGAAATCAGCCTATATAGTTACCGTCATCCGCGGCTGATTCTGTCACAACTTAGGCTTAAGATTAGGCTTAAGAGATTTCCTTGGACTAAGTCTCCTAATTTTCATACTTTAGTCAAATTAAAAAATATATAATTGTCCGATCGATAAGCTGTTTAAACCAACGGATTCAGAAAAATTGCGCCCTTCATTTGGTACCTTATTTGTAACGAATATATATTTATATTTCTTAAAATTAATTAAAATATGAAAATAAAAGCTTTAAAATACATTTAAAATTTTAATTGTTGCCATTTTTTTCAGCATAAAATGAAATATGCTTTCCTGTAAAAAAAAAAAAAATTAAAATTAAAATTAAAATTAAAATAAAAAATTAAATTTGGTTATGCATATGAAAAAATGACGTCTATAAAATAATAATTTTAAAGGTAACGTAGAGATAAAGTGAGAAAATTTCGCACGGGCTTGGTAGCAAATGATTTATTTAAAGTGAGAAATAAATAAAATAAAACGATTATTTTTCAACGGGCGCCTTAGTCGCTCTACAACAATAAAAGATTTGAAACAATGAATTGCTAAGGATATTATAGCAAAAATGCAATGTATGAATATTTTACAATGTTTTGTACGTAATACTACATAAATCTAATCAACCGATGATTGGACTAGATATTAATTTAAAAAAATATGTTTAAAACATTGAAAAGCTATATGATGCTATTTCATAGTTCACTTAAAGGAACACATCACGATAAACCTCTGCTCTATTTGTGTAGCAAATGGTAACAACCAAATTTAGTTTTAATCTATTCTTTTATCCTTAACTGTGAAGATTAAAATCCTATTATTAAAAAAAAGAAATTTGCAAAAGTACGAGTTTTATTGCTATTTAAATACGTGCTTTCTTTGAAATTGAAGATAAAAATTTAAAAATATTATATTATACTAGGGTGAAACACCTTTGTTTGAGTAGTATTAACAAAAAGGTGTTTATATATTATTGAAAAAATAAAACTCTTTTCGTTAATAATTAAAAATTATATACATATATATATATATATATATATATATATATATATATAATGTAATTTAATTAAGATTAGTTAATCAGTATTAAAAATGTTACCCGTAATAAAATTTCTAACACAATTCTTTTATTTCATACGGTTAATGAAATCTACATTGATAATCAACAGTTATTTTAGTTAGATGCGTCTCTCTGTATCATGCAGGACCAATCAGGCAGAGCTTTAAGGTTGCACATCAATCAAATTCACTATTCTTCCCTTCTCATGTAATAATAGGATATTTTTATTGCGTCGAATTGCATCTCATTGAAAAATAAAAAATTTACAATTCTTCTTTTTTTAATTCCCCTGTATGAACATATCACTTTTCTATCTAAGTGAACTTTTTTTTAAAATAAATTTTAACATATCATTTTAATAAGTAAATTCAGGCCATAAATTTCTGTGTTTACTAAAAAGATTTAGATTTTAAAAATTCTTGTTTTAAGATTCAAATGTTATGCTCATAAGTTCAATTTTGAAGGAGATATCCTTATAATACAAAGCAAAGAAAATTCCATAGGATTACATGGGAAAGGAGAAAGAGCATGTCTAAATAATTTACAGTGTTAATAGATTATACCCACGTTCGACTTCGCTTTTAATTCCATACCAGTAACCTGGAAAAAAAAAATTCGGATTTTGATTAAAAATTTCGACATTTATTTGATATATATATATATAAGAAAGTATAGTTAAATGGAGTAACCTATTTAATTTAAAGTTTGTAAAGCAAAGAGTTATAATATTTAATAATTAAAATCATAGTAATTAAAATTCTACTGAAAATAATGATATAATAAAAAACGTTTACATAGGCATGACAAAACGATAAAAGTAACTATCGATTTGAAAACACTAAAACGACATTATGTTTATGAAAAATACTATCACTTTAACGAAAATAAACCATAAAATAAACTTAAAAATTAATTTTGATGAAGTAAAGAAAAAAGCGAATTATAAAAATTATTATTGTACTTCTAAACGAAAAACTATTAACATTTTAACCAATAAATTATCCTGCAATGACGTGAATCCTTGTACGATTGACGCCAGAGGGCACTGATGCTAAAATAAGCAGAATAATCTCAAGAAGTTTAATGCGACGAATGACGATACTGACCCGGAGTGAAAGTTCTCTCGGCCAAGAAGAATCTGAGTACTTATATTAATTCTTGAATGAAATATATTGTTTTAATATTTAAGTAATCTTGTGACAACATGATAATTTATTTAAATACATATGAAAAAACACTTTTTTTTAAACAAGTACGCAAAAAAATATAACTTGAACACTTTATTTTATTTTATTTTTTTAGTTTAAAAAAAAAAAAAAGTATTAATTTGATATTTAAAACTATTAATATTGAAACTGGTAAGTAATAATTTCCTGCAAATTTGAAATAAATAATGATAATGCAAACAAAACAATAAAATAAAATAAAATAAAGTTAAGATGACTTAAAAAAAAATAAAAAGCCTGATTTTTTTTGTAAGATAATTATATTGTTTAATTAAATATTGTTTAATTGATAAATATTGTTTAATTTTGTTTATTATCTTTGAAAGCTATTCCTTTGAAAAATAAACTCCATTAAAAATTTTAAATACATATATTTTCCAATTATCTTTTACAAATTGCTTCATTTATTTTAATGAGACATAAAGAAGTATTTTTTTCCCATAAAGTTGCAGTTAATACCATAGAATCCAAGTTTTTATTTACTCTAGAGATGGTTTTATGAAACTAGAAACACATTTAAAGTATAATGATTTATTTATTCTGATTATTATAGCTTGTATAAGCAATTAAAGCTAAATTAAATTAAAACCATGCTTATAAGAGAAGAGAAAGTTATATTCTAAAGTAATTGCTATTAATAAATGTTATAAAATGCGTTGGGTGCTTTTACGGAATATTTTCTCAAACGGATGGAGAGATTAAAATAAGAGAATCATTTATTGCTTTTCGTAGAATAAAATAATATATATATATATATATATATTGTTCTTATATATATTTATATATGTATTTATTATAATTCTAATATAAAAAATCTCCCAAAAAATAATTTTGCATACAGAAATTATCATTAGAATATCTACTCATAAAATGCATTTTTTTTTTTTTTTTTTTATAACATTTGCAAATTTTTTTTTAGTATTTTATTTACTTTTATTATTATATTATATTATTTATTTATTATTTTGTAATCGATGAATCTCTGACTATCCAATTGAAAAGTCAGGTTGTGACTTCATTAAAAAAAAAAAAAAAAAAAAAAAAAAAATGTTTCGGTAATTTACAATGTAACATAAAACTATGAAAACTATTTTTAAATATAATTAGGTTATACGTCTTGAATTCCAGTACGGCATATTATCGAAATTTTCTGTTAATCTGTCAATATACAACTGTAAGGAATTTTAAATTTGAAAAAGAAAGAAGTATTTTACATTGGATTTTTGAACCATTAAAAATTAACTTAACTAGTATGACATTACTATATTGATTAATTAAAAATATACTGTGTTTATTAATTATATTGATACTTAAATATTATTACAATGTTGATTAACTATATTGATTAAATGAACTAAAAATATCATTTTGGTTTATTTTAAAATAGAAAATTATTTTTATTGTAGATTATATTAAAAAAAAAAAAAAAAAATCAAGAATGCATTTATTCCCCGCAGGATATCTCAATTACAATATCATTTTTCCTTATAATTTTTACAAAAAATGAACCAAAATACTCAAATTAAGAATATTAACTAAAAGGATTTAATTATTTTAATAATATGGAGTTTAATTAATAATAAAATTTGAAATAATAAATTACCCATATTTTTTTTTATACTTTCACAATATTTTTCTTTCTTTTGAACAGAACTTCTTATCTTTAGTTCATTTTATTCAGTACGTTAAAATGCATGGTTGAGAAAATTTTTAAGTTCATATCACAAATACGTTTAGAAATATCACGAACGCAATGACAAAACACCCTTGAAAAAAAAAAAATATATATTCTGCAGTAAAATATTTTCTATTTTAAAGTAAACCAAAATAATATTAAAACCAATGTAACATTTAAAATGAGATAAAAAATACAAAAATTTAAAACTTTAAAAATACAGTTTAATTAAAAACATTAAAACATAAGACAGACGTTTCGGCTAGAAGACTAGCCCTCTTCAGTGTCAAACATACAAGCACAAACAGCATTTACAAAAATTCATAATACATCATAGCAAGATTAAATATTCAGGAGTTAAGATATTGACCAGAGAAGGTGGGTTTTCTATAGACTGAAGTCTTAACTTCAATTCAGCTAATCCTTTATCGCATAAAATTGCAGTCATTCGTACTCTTTTACATCGTGCAAAGCATTATTGTAGTAATTCCGAATTATTAAATATTGAACTATCCAAAAATTTTTCTGATTTAAAAAATAATGGTTACCCTCCTCGTTTTATTAAAAGAATTTATAAAGAAGAGTTATATTTTTCATATAAATCAGCTTATCCTAAAGTTAAAAATTCCACTTATCGTACGACTATCCCTTATTATAAAGGTATTTCTGAAAATATCTCTAAATTACTTAGAACAGTTAATATCTGTACTAGCTTTAAATCTCAACTCCTTATTAGTAACTTTCTCTCAAACTTTAAACCCGCTGTCCCCCCTCTTAAACGTCTAGGTGTAATCTATAGTATTCCTTGTAAAAATTGGGATTCTACATATATCGGTGAAACTGGCAGAACAGGTGAAATTAGATTAAAGGAACATAAACGCTCATTTAAAACAGGAGATTTAAAATCAAAACTCGTAATCCATTCTCTCAATAGTGATCATATTCCAGATTTTGAAAACTTTAAAATTTTAGCTTCTAATATAAATATCTATGAATCCCGTATTTTTCTAGAGGGCGCTTTTACCAAAATGCAACATTCTGCCTTGAACGAGGCTAAAGCTATTCCTCCTGAATATTTAATCTTGCTATGATGTATTATGAATTTTTGTAAACGTTGTTTGTGCTTGTATGTTTGACACTGAGGAGGGCTAGTGTTCTAGCCGAAACGTCTGTCTTATGTTTTAATGTTTTTGATTAAAATGTATTTTTAAAGTTTTAAATTTTTGTACTTTTTATCTCATTTTAAATATTACATTGGTTTTAATATATTAATGAGACGTATAAATTATGTTTAATTTTATTTAAATAAAAACAAAATAATATTTTTAATCAATACAGTAATGTCATACTAGTTAACACACACGCCAAAAAAAAAAAAAAAAAAAAAAAAAAGTTTGCACATGCATTTGTTCGTTTTTAAAAAATCTGAAAATTGATTAAAAATTTTCTTCATGTTCTTATTTTTAAAAGTAGTACGTCCCCTTAAGTAAAAATAATTTGTCGCTAATTAATTTCTTGATAACTTTATTTTCTTCGTTGAATCAATTCTTTTTTCATATAAAATATATGTATGCAATATGCAAATACAATTTTCAGATATAATTATTTTTACACAAGAAAAAAAAATCTGCCCTTAAAAACGTGTGAGATAAACTGTTGTATATAATGATTTAAAATTAGTCCATATGTATTCAATGCATAAAAATGCTTAAATATAATCTAAGTATTTCTAAAATGTTTTTTTTTTGGTACAAATTATATGAATTTTGCATTTTAAGATTTGAATAACACCTGAATTAATTTCGTAGTTGAGAGCGCATCGAGTTTTGAAAACTTCAATTAAAAGTATTTCGTAGTATTTTGTTAATCATATCTAATCTCATGTAAAAGAACAAGACTCAATTCATTTTTATTATTGAAAGGTTTAAATGAATTTCCAATGTTTGTGATTCAGTGTTGTGCTATTTATGTTTAGTAAAATATGAGAAGAAGTTTGAAAAAATTACTTACAAAAATCTTTTAGATTTTAAATTTCGAAAAAAATAAATAAATTATAGTAATGCAAATAATTAAAGTATAAAACGTGACAGAAAACTGCAAATACAAAGAAGTTTACAAAAAGTTAAACAATGCCTTCATTTCGTAAAGTATTTAATATTCTTCATTCAAAATGAAAATATTTTTGTACATACACAGATGTACTTTTAACGATTAATCTTTAAGCGAAAAAAAAATTTTTTTTTCTGTGATTTAATCTGATTCTCCAAAAGCCTTGAATTATTCTTGACACTGAATTGAATGCTTGTTTCTACATTCTAGAAATGAAAATGATAAATATAAGGAAAACAATGGCAGAGACACAGACGTTCTTTTATAAAAGTTTTATATGGAAAGAAAATTACTTGCTTCTAAAATTCAATTTATCTAAAGCACTTTCAGATTTCATATAAATGTCAAATACATGTTGCTTCTGAGTGAAAGAGGAAGTAAAAAAAAAAAATGAAAACTTTTTTATTAAGTGCTTGCTGCCAGAGACATTCCAGTAAAATTTTTATATAAACGTTTTCAGTCTTATATTGTTTAGTATTTTAGGAGTCTTACTGAAAAGAGACATATTTGTTTTTTTAAATTCCGTATCAAGAGTTTTATACAATTTAAGTAAAAAAATAAATTGAACATTTCAAATTACGATAAACTAGCTTATTTTTAAAAGCATGCATTACAAAGGAAATGTTTTAGTAACATAAAAGAGGGTTTTTTGTTTTTTTCGAAATATTCCTTATCATAATTTTCATTCAAAAATGCATACAAACAGATAAATTACTTTGATTCAGCCAATATTTAGGTTGTTTACAAAAATATTTATGCTTAATATATTTTAATACCTTATTTTTTATATGTATTAATTCTTATATTTTTATAAAATTTGCATAAATGTTACAGATTTTATTTTATCTAACGAAATCTGAAAAATAAATAATAAATAAATAAATAAATTTTCCCAAATTCTTTCAAACTTGATATGTTTACATGATTTATAGATATAGTTATATCCCTTTACATATTGCATTTTCTTTGGCGAAAACTATAAAAATGGCAAAAAGAATACGTGATTTTATAGAACAATACAAAATATAAATATTTTGTATGCTTAATTATTATAATAAAATGCTGACAATTCAATAAGATCGAAAGTTTATCAGGTCATTAATTTATCATAGAGGTAATACAAATTGAGAAAAAAATTATATTTATAACATTTTATTTAGACGAATGGAACACGTAAATTAAAAACGACAATTTTTTCGTGAATTTAGCTTGTCTTAAACATTAAATGTTAAACATAAAAGTTTTTTTTTCTGTAGTACATAAAAAAAAAAAAAATAAATAAATACATTGAATAAAACGAAAGTATAATGTATATCTGAAGGCATATGCCAAACATTTATTGAATGCAACAAGAGAAGGGTGCCGAATTTCCTGACTATCATATCCCAGAAACTAATAAATATAGAACTACGTAATTTCAGACTTGAGATACATCTGGTATATAGATAATTGATCCAAATTTTTGTGAAAATTGTAAAACGAGAAGTGGGACATCGGGAACCGGAAGTGGGGTCGCAAGCCCGTATCTCCAAAACAGCTCAAAAGGTTTTCTTCAAATTTACTACATAAACACTCTATTAAATGTCTTTTCGTATGATATAATTGGTTAGTTCAGGAAAATTGATAAGCTCTCTGTATAAATAAGCCCAATTTCAGGTCTCGCAAATGTGTTCCTTTAAAAATGACTGCACAGATTTTTTTTTTTTCAAACTCGCCGTATAAACTCACTTTTAGATAACCTTTTGTATGTAATTGTTGCTTTCCGGTCAAAAAATATACACGACAAGTTTTGGTAAAAGCCAGTATCCCAAAAACGGCTCTAACGATTTTCTTGAAACTTGTTACATAAACCAAACTCATATATGCTTCCCGATGTATTACGTGACTATTACAGGAAATTTAAGAGTTATCCTGATTAGGTAGATCAGATTTAGATCACGGATATTGGAGTTTCAAAAAATGGCTCTGCCGTTTTTTTCTCTTATTATTTTCTTCTATATGTAATATAGAGAAAGTATTGGATTCGCGAAAATTTTCGACCTCCGTTTTTTGACGGATCTACACGTTTTGGGATGTCCTGAACACGAATTGATTGTTTTTAGAAAATGTCTGTCTGTGTGTCTGTCTGTCTGTGTGTCTGTGGTTTCGTGTTTTCACCGTATCTCACGAACCAATGAATGAAATTCAACCAAACTTGGTATATAGTTGGACCCTGGCAGGGCATTGTGCTGATTAGATTTGGGGATCAATAGCCCAGCAGGTGGCGCTGAGATCGCATTTTATGTAAATTTTTAACATGGCAGTATAGGACAAATTTTCGTATTTTTCACCGTATCTCACGAACCAATGAATGAAATTCAACCAAACTTGGTATATAGTTGGAACCTGGCGGGGCATGGAATTGGTGATCAAACGTCCAGCAGGTGGCGCTGTGATCGCAAAATTTCGTATTTTTCACCGTATCTCACGAACCGATGAATGAAATTGAACCAAACTTGGTGTATTATTGGACCCTGACATGGAATGGTGCTGATTAGATTTTGGGATCAATCGCCTAGCAGATGGCGCTGTGATCGCATTTTATGTAAACTTTTAACATGGCAGTATAGGACAAAATTTCGTATAAATGTACATAATGAGCGTTATTTTAAACTTGTGATTTTAAAATTAATATGAATTATTGATAATAGTAGTAGTTAACTACGAAAAAAAATTTGTGCATGTGGGGGCACCGGTTCCCCCCTGAGGGGTAAGTACCCCCACCCCCCGGGGGGGGGAATTTTCAAGATGGGTATCTTTCGAAAGATCTCGTTGATAATAGCAATAGTTAACTGGGAAAAAAAATTGTGCATGTGGGGGCATCGGTTCCCCCCCCCCACACTGGGGAGGGAAGTACCCCCGGGGGGGCAAAATTTCAAGATGGGTGTCTTTCGAAAGGTCTCGTCAATACCTTTAAAACGAATGGTTGAACCATAATTCTGTGATAATTTAAAACAAAGTTATCATTTTTTTTTTACTTTTAACAAAAAAAAAAAAAAAAAAACTCGTATAAAAATACATATATTTTTTTTAACGAAATTTAACCAAACTTGGTATTTATTTGGCCCCCGACATAAACTGGTGCTGATTACATTTGGGGATCAAAAGCTCAACAGGTGGTGCTGTGATCGCATTTTATATAAATTTTTAACATGGCAGAATAGGACAAAATTTTGTATAAATGGGCATAATAAGAGTTATTTTACACTTGTGATTGTAAAATTAATATGAATTATTGATAACAGTAGTATTTAACTAGGAAAAAAAATTTTGTGCATAGGGGGAAGTAGCCCCCCGGGGGGGCGAAGTTTCAAGATGGGTGTCTTTCGAAAGGTCTCGTCAATACCTTTAAAACGAATGGTTGAACCATAATTCTGTGATAATTTAAAACAGAGTTATCGATTTTTTTTACTTTTAACAAAAAAAAAAAAAAACATATAAAAAAATATTTTTTTTTAACGAAATTTAACCAAACTTGGTATTTAGTTGGTCCCCGACATAAACTGGTGCTGATTACATTTGGGGATCAATAGCTCAACAGGTGGCGCTGTGATCGCATTTTATGCAAATTTTTAACATGGCAGGATAGGACAAAAATTTGTATAAATGTGCATAATAAGAGTTATTTTACACTTGTGATTGTAAAATTAATATGAATTATTGATAATAGTAGTATTTAAGTAGGAAAAAAAATTTGTGCATGAGGGGGCATCGCTTTCCCCACGGGGGGGTAAATTATGAAGATGGGTATCTTTCGAAAGATCTCGTCAATACCTTTAAAATGAATGGTTGAACTATAAATCTGTGATAATTTGAAACAAAGTTATCGATTTTTTTTACTTTTAACAAAAAAAGAAAAAAAAATTGTAATTTTTTTTTTTTTTTTTTTTTTTTTTTTATTGTTACTGATTGAATATGTATAGGAAAATATAGAAGAAAGTCTTGTGGTGGCCACAACATACTAGTTTTTTAACTAGTTTTTTAATCTGTTTTACATGCCGACATGTATCAGCTTCCTCTTACCGTAAAAAGTTTTAGGTGTATACTTTTTTAGGTCAATTTTATATTTTTTGATCACAATAATTAAAAAAAAAAATTACACACATAAAATGCACATAAAATGCATATTACACACATAAAATGCATGTAATAGTTTGTAGTGGAATTCGTGTAGTTGTTTCACACCAGATTTTTTTTTAATGTGGGTGGAAACGAACACATAGTTATTCTAAATAAAAAACAAAATTTTTAATACGAAAAATGTATTTACAATTTTTTTGCGGTAGGCCATTTTTTATACAGCAGCATGCACGGTAACATCAATTTGAGGCAAGTTTGGCCTCTCGCCCAAAAATGAAATATATATATGACAAAATTTTATTTTGGAATTTTATACCTTTGAACCACTTCTATCCTTCAAAGGAAAGCAAATGCATTCTTTGTAGCTCATACGGGCTAATAATTTCCAAGTACCAGCATAGTACCATTTTATCTTTATCACAGCAGAGGAAATGCATTATTTATAGTTTATACAGGCTAATAATCTCCAGGTCACAGCATAGTACCTCACTACTTGACAAATCGCCTAAGTGTCTGAACTAAAAGAATTGCGTCCTGGTGATTTTGTTTAGGTTACTTAAGAAAT
The DNA here is from genome assembly GCA_963930645.1 of Salticus scenicus. Taxonomy (NCBI): domain Eukaryota; kingdom Metazoa; phylum Arthropoda; class Arachnida; order Araneae; family Salticidae; genus Salticus; species Salticus scenicus. The sequence continues at coordinate 170,562,188 of OZ005650.1, read as the reverse complement.
GACTTGCTGCGTAACTAGAGCTTGCGTGTTATTAGACGCATGGGATAGACCGGCACACTCCCACCTTAAAAAAAAAAAAAAAAAAAAACCTTAAAACTGAAGCTTACAGAGAACATACAAGCATGAAATTTGAAAAATGTGTACTTGTACCTGACGAAATATTGGGGGAGGGGGGAGAGAGAATTTTAAAACATGAATTGATTGAGATAAGAAAATAATAAAAGATTTTGTCCTCAAAAATTTACTAATATCTATCTATCTATCTATCTATCTATCTATATCTCTATATATATATGCATATCGAATGTGTAAACGTCTTTAGAATTACCGCAAGCATTCCTTTCTAGAAATTTTTGTACAAATGAGTCGTATAAAAATTTAAAATTAGGTCCTAATTAGGTTGCTATTTAAAACACTTGATCAATATGGGCAAGTATGAAGTCAGATTATTTTTTTATATTTTTGATATATATATATATATATATATATATATATATTACCTAAATGTGGGTACTATAATTGAACAGTGGATATAGAGGTGGGCAGTAGGCCCCATACACGGAATTTTATTTGAAATATAACTGTTCCTAAAACTATTTCAGCTTACGTTTAAAGTATATTGATCTTTATTGTCTTACTTTTTTGATTTTATGACTCAATCTTATATCTATCTTTATAGTATTGAAATACAATGTAAGAGAAAGTTGTGTGGTTGATACACTAGATTTTTTTTTTACTTAATTCTGAGTTGTCACTTTTTTCTGATTTGTGAAATTTCTTATGATATGAAAACGGCATTAAATAATGAAAGATATGAAAATTATCTCTATATATTAAAAAAAAGTTACTGTTGCTGGCGTCAATTTTGTTTGTCTGCGACAGCATCTTCTCGCGAAGGGCAGGGTCCTTCGCCTCATGAGAGGTATCAATGTGCTTCGAATACAATATGCAGGCATTTCAGCTGCTTAGAAATTTCTATCATTTTCATTAAAAAAGTTATTAACTAAAAACGACAGGTTTATGAAGGTACTCTAGTTGCCACATTGAAAAAAGTTTCTCCCACTGACGTTGTTCTTCTGTCATGAAGTCATTTTACTTGGGAAAATTAAAATGTGATCCATGGTTGTAGGTAGGTAGGTTGGGTTTAATGTCGCACTAGTACTGCGCTATGGGTAATTGGCGACGTTCTGGGACGTACCCCTAGGGATGTTTCGGAGACATGACATCACAATTTTGATCCACCACGGAGGGGATGGCTCCCCCGCTTTGGTGATCACCACAGGTATAGTTTTGACAGGGACATGGAGGCTATGGCTGATTTTATGTACACCAGCCACCATTAATATTCCCGAAGGTATTTGGCTGGTTCAATTATCAAATCGGCAATCTTTCAATTATGAGCTCGACGCTTTACCTACTGGGGTACAACGGCCCGGAACCATGGTTGTAAGAAAATAAAAAAAAAAATAAAATGAATGACATTGCCGTCATTAGTAACTCTTTTCTCTACTTTTAGAAAATTAATTTTTTTATATGGGAAAATTAAAATATGATCCATGGTTGTAGATTGGTAGGTTGGGTTTAACGTCGCACCAGTACTGCACTATGTGTAATTTTCGACTGTCTGTGACGTACCCCTAGGGACGGAGACATGAAATTACAATTTTTATCCACCACAGAGGGGGTGGCTACAATATTAGTAACTTTTTTTCTCTACTTCGAGAAAATTAATTTTCTTACACGGGAAAATTAAAATATGATCCATGGTTGTAAGTAGGTAGGTAGTTGCGCAGTAGGGTGGTGCGAAAAAATTCAAATTTCGATTTTCGATTCGTAATACCGCGGAAAAGTTGTCTGTGGCCATTGTAAAAAAAATATAAAAAAAAGTTTTGAAATCGCATAATATCTTCCGATCGCGCATGCGCGTCGAATTTACAAAAATTGACGATTTTCAAGGTTTTTTCTTATTAAAACAAAAATTAACTTCTGCAATGTTTCGATTCGTAATAGCGCGGAAAAGTTGCTTATGGCCATTGTAAACAAAACAAAAAAAGAAAATTTGAAATCACATAATATTTTCCGATCGCGCATGCGCGTCGAATTTACGAAAATTGACGATTTTTAAGTTTTTTTCGAGTAAAAACAAAAATTAGCTCCTGCAATATTTTGATATATTATAATAAATAAACAATAGAAATAGATGCAAAATTAATAAATTATATTATAATTAATAAATTAAACAATATTCATTTTTGCAAAAAAAATAATATAACAAATGCTTATATTAATACTTCCTGTAGTAAATGTTCTGTAAATTATAAAATTGCGACAGTTCAGTCTCCAACCTTGTCATTTCAAACTGTCTTTTTCACGGATAGAAACTGCTCATCTTCCGATTGCGCATGCGCATCGTACGTTCGTGATAAGGACAAAAGAAATTTCAAACAAAAGGTTGATGACATTAAGAGCGATGCAACTAAGCTGTTTGATATTTCAACTTGTAAATGTGTAATGAGTGTGAACTGCACTTGTCAAAAGAATCCAGATCGGTGTGAGTGTCCCATTTAAATAAATTGTACATGTGAAAAGTAAAAAAAGATTCCAGTTATTGAGCAACGGTTCATCTATCTTCAAAGAATGCACAGATTGGGAAAAATCGGCACGATAGACAAAACGGAGACCAAAAAATTAGAAAATAGGATTAAAAGGAAATTATGCCAATCCCCAAAATGTGATACTTCAAAACAAGTTTCTGTACAACCCATCCATATCGAAAGTGATTCTTTAGAAGACATGAGCATGCAGCGAAATGTTTCTGAGGATGAAATAAATGATAGTGGATCTGAATATAAGCCACGCAACTCTAAAAAAAAAAAAAAGCAACTCCGTGGCAAATGAGAATAAAGTTACAAGCAACAGCGTTACATAGCGATCGGTACGGAGTATTGGAAAGAGCAACTGCTGCTATTGCATCAAGCGTGCTTGAGGACATTGGCATTATAACTAAAAGGGATTCTTCCCAAGTTATTGATAGATATAAAATTCGAAGGGAAAGAAGTTGCAATAGAACTGAAATCCAAAACAAAAGTCAAAAAGCCATAGAGCAGCTTCGTGGTCTTTATTTCGATGGGAGAAAAGATAACACTTTTCTCATAGAAGAGATGGAATAAAAAAAGTTTAGAAGGACAGTAAACGAAGATCGTTATTCCATAATTAAAGAGCCTGGCTCTACATATGTTGGTCATGTCTCCCCATGTTCCGGATCAGCTAAAGACATCGCATACAGCATGCTGTCCTTTCTGGAGAAAAACAAATTTTCACTGGAAGATCTAAGCATTGTTGGATGCGATGGTACTAACGTCAATACTGGGCGGAAAAAGTGATTCGCCAAATAGAAATTTATATTGGACGCCCATTGCAAAGGTCCATCTGTTTGCTGCATTTTATCGAGCTGCCATTCCGTCGCCTGTTTCAACATGTAGATGGAGCAATTACGGGACCTGATTCATTTTGTGGGCAAATTGGACAGCAACTTATCAAATGCGAAACACTGCGAGTGGTAGGTTTTCAACAAATCTATTGTACAACCCCAGAATTAGATCGAGATATATTGAGCAAAGATCAGAAATATTTTCTGGATATTTGCCTTGCAATAAAATAGGTAACTGTCCAAATGATTTGTCTCATGGTAATCCTGGCCCTTTTTCACATTCCAGGTGGCTTACAACAGCCAGCAGGGTCCTTAGACTTTATGTTAGTACAGAAAGTCCGTCAGATGTGCTAAAAGTCTTAGTTAATTTCATTATGAAATCATACATGCCCGTCTAGTTCGAAATTAAAGTAGGCAATACTTTTACAGATGGTCCTATTCATCTTTACAGATCCAATGAAACTTCTCGTTATTTGCCTGATAACCTGAAGCAAGTTGTCGACCCCGTGATCGAAAGAAATGCGTTCTTTGCACACAATGAAAATTTATTGTTCGCTATGATTTTCGACAAGAGGACACATACAAGGGAGCTTGGCCTGAGAAGAGTTCTAAAAGGTAGAGAACGTGTTTCGAAAGGGAAAACAGTCAGAAATTTTGTACCTCCAAAATTGAACTTCAATGCAACTGAATACACAGAACTCATTGACTGGAACTCAGTAAAATTATCTCCTCCACCTCTACTTCGAAACATATCCAACGATAAAATAAAATATTTCATATAATCTTGTGAAGTACCAAACTGGGATGTAAAGAACGTCCCCTGCCGCACGAGTTTGTGGAAAGATGTGTGAAACTGGTTTCAGAAGCATCAATAAAACTTTGTGAATATGAGTCAAGGGATGGCTACATTAAAACAACGCTTGAATCCCGATCTATCATGCCTGAGTTTTCACAAAAATCACACTACAAAGTTTCTATCCGTGAAAAAGACAGTTTGAAATGACGAGGTTGGTGACTGGATTGTCGCAGTTTTATGATTTACAGAACATTTACAACAGGAAGTATTAATGTAAGTATTTGTTATATTACATTTTTTGCAAAAATGAATATTGTTTAATTTATTAATTATAATATAATTTATTAATTTTGCATCTATTTCTATTGTTTATTTATTATAATATATCGAAATATTGCAGGAGCTAATTTTTGTTTTTACTCGAAAAAACCTTAAAAATCGCCAATTTTCGTAAATTTGACGCGCATGCGCGATCGGAAGATATTATGTGATTTCAAATTTTCTTTTTTTGTTTTGTTTACAATGGCCATAAGCAACTTTTCCGATCTATTACGAATCGAAACATTGCAGAAGTTAATTTTTGTTTTAATACGAAAAAACCTTGAAAATCGTCAATTTTTGTAAATTCGACGCGCATGCGCGATCGGAAGATATTATGCGATTTCAAAACTTTTTTTTTTACTTTTTTTACAATGGCCACAGACAACTTTTCCGCGGTATTACGAATCGAAAATCGAAAGTTGAATTTTTTCGCACCACCCTATTGCGCAGGTTAGGTTTGACGTCGTACCATTACTGCGTTATGGATAATTGAGGACGATCTTGGACGCACCCCCTAGGGATGTTCCGGAGACGTGCCACCACATTTTTTATTCTACACGGGATGTCTTCCCCGCTTCCGTGATCACCAAAGGTATAATTTTGATGAGAAAATGGAGGACATTACGACCACGACAGATTTTACGTGCACCAGCCACCATTAGTGTATACGACGGTCTTTGGTCAGCTCGAGTACCGACCCGCAATCTCCAATTACGAGCTCGGCGCTCTATCGACTGGTGTACCGCTGTCCGGATCTATGGTTGTAAAAAAGAAATAAGAAGGGTCATATACTAAAGCTGTATTGCAAAGTGGTCTAGAAATTATGATATTCTTTCCATAAAAAAAACTGATATTTAGCGTAATTTTCATAAAAATAATTAAAAATAATGTGTTGTTAAATATTATATATTTCAATTTCACATCGAATATGGGGATTTTTATAATAATTTTCTGCTTTTGTCTTGTGTTGGACATTATTAATTTTCCTATTCAATGAAAGGAAAACAACAAATAGGCGGGGAGAGCTCTGCATGTGTTAATAAGTAAAGTGAGTCAGGGGGAGGCGAAGCCTCCCTCGGGGGTTGGTGAGTGGAGCGAGCAGGGGGCAGAGCCACCTAGTAATTAAAAAATCATGAGAATTCTCAGTCTTGGAATGTATGAAATTACATACATATGTATCTGTAAATATAAATATTGTATATTTAATTGATTTTTTTATTTTTTATTTTATTCGAAACATAATAAATAATGGTATTAAAAATTTTGTTTATATATCTTAATTTTTCCTCCTATGCTGTCAAATTTTGTATTTAAATTGGTAAAATATTAAATGTTACCCGGATAGTATGAAAAATTTTATTTTTTTTTTAAATGTGTGTAATATTTCTTTTTTTTTTTTTTGACATTTTTCACGAAACATTTTGTTTTAAAAGAAAAATTTTAATTTTATAAGAAATATTAGCATTTTTTTTTTCTTTCTTCTGATTTAGTTCCTATTGAAAATTACCTAATATATATACATTTTTTATAGTGAATGAAAAAAAAAATGTTAATTTTAATTGTTATTTTATGTTAATATTAATTTTAATTTTAATTAGTTGTAATAAACTATCATAATAAAAGTTTTGGCGTAATAAATGAAAAAAAATAATATATGTTTATATATAAATTTTAAAACATCCTTCTGCAGGAAGAGCGTTTCTTGAGAAAGAGTAATTAAACATACAATGTATCATACAGTAGAAATATCATATTTATATCTCATATAAAGAAAAATTTATTCTTATCCAGTTGACGCAATACAAACAAAAGTTTTAACTTACCACGCAAAACAAAAGACGTTCCCCTGTGAGAAAAGAAAATATTGAAATAAGGAATAAAGTTTGATTAATGAGTTTGCATAGAGACCACTGAATTTGAAAAGAGAATTTTCCCACAGAAATATCAGATAACAAGAAGAAAGGAACAAATCTCAATACTTTAAAATTTATTGTTATTATTCAGATAAGTTTGAAAATGCTTTTTGGAAGAAATCTCTTTTAAAATAAAAGTAAAATATATTTTAGTTCTTTTATTTAAATTTCTATTTCGCTTATTTAAACTTATATATATATATATATATATATATATATATATATATATATAATTTAGATTCTTTTTAATATATGTTATCTGTTATATTAAATTGTAACAGATAATTTAAATGTTCTAAAGTGGAATAACATTAGAGCTTAAATTAATTATATTAGATTTATAAGAGTTTTATATATGCATAACTTTTACGAGTACCAAATTCAGATAAGCATTTTTTTTTAATAGATTTCTTAAAGAAACATATGTATTTATGTCTACATGCATCTTACATTTTTATTATATTTAGTAAAATTAATTTGTTAGTATACTTACAAATGATTAAAAAATTGCGTTGTAATATTTTATTTATTAGTGAAATAAACATTAAAATTATACCTTAAACTAGTAAAATCCAATAAAGCAGTTTAATTATAAAATTAATCTACTTTATTGAATTTTAAACTCAATGTTATTCAGAAAATTCTACATATTTTCGCGCAAAATTTTCTAAAAATAATTATTTTTTTTTTTAGAAAAAAAAAAAAAAAATTATAGATATATATATATACCGGGTGATTCAAAATAGATGTTACAGCAATTATCTCGTAAACTAAGAAAGATAGAAACATACTTCCAATTACAAAATTAGAGCAAATTAAGAGTAGATTTCAGATATGGCATTTTTTTGTCAAAGGGGCTGTATACATATTAAATACGAAATTTAATTTTTATACGGTCCCTCCTATCATGTGACTTATATTTAGAAAAATATTCTCCTCGCTCTGGCAAGCAAAATAAAAAAAACATCATCTCTCTAAGTCAAAATCTCGGTGAGTTATTGCAATTTGAAAATGATGACTTACACCACTTTTTTTTCAATTTTGGCATCTATTTTTCGACGCCAAAGGGCTCACTTTAGGGGGTTATCTATGAGATGAGAAAAATTAAAAAAAGATCCTTTATTTTAAAATAGCAACTAAAATCGTTCAAACACGTGAAACCAACAATTTTAAGAATTTAATGCAAATTTACATTTTTTCGTATTGTTAAAAAATTTAATAGTTAAATTTCTTAGGGGGTCACCTGCAAATTAAAACACGCTAAGAGAGGGAAAAAACTAAAAGACTAGCAAAACCGGGTGAAATTTTCGCGCTTTATTTTTACCACTTTCTATCATGGTTGATAAATTTAATGACTTCGGCTCTTTAACAATTCCAGCAAGATTGAAAAGTGTTAATGACTTCGATTTGTCTGTCTGTCCATCCGTCTTTCTGTGTGTCTGCGCTCTAACTCCCGTGAATATTCATAGAATATTCTGAAACTGATATATGTTATTTGAGTTCACTATCGTATGTTCCTTATTGAAAATGGAGTGAATACCTCTGCTAGCTTGTGCACAGGGACACCCGAAAGTATTCCAAAGCATTGTGTTCTATGAGAGGTATTTTTATAAACCATATTTTAATACCTTTAATCTATGCATATATTAATAAAATTGAAATACGTTATTATAGTTTTCTATCGAATATTTTCGATAGAAAATGGAGTAAACACCATCACTGGTTTGTATACACGGACACCCGAAAGTATTCCAAAGCATTGCGTTCTATGTGAAGATATTTCTATAAACCAAAATTTAATTACTTTGTATAAATCTTAATGAAATTGAAATATGTTATTCATATTCACAAAAGAATGTTTTCTATACTGTACAAGTACGATTAACACTAGATTTACAGGGCACGCAAAAATATTCAGTTACGTTAAGGGTTAATATTGGACATTTGCTGGAATTGTATTTCGTTTACATTAAACATTTTCTAACAATTTTTAACTGTGAATAAGATTTCAATTTGCATTTTTTTTTTTTTTTTGTCTGACTGTCCATCTGTCCGTCTGCCCGCCCCCAGCGTCTGTAAATATTTTCAGAAATGATATATGTTATTCAGGTTTACTATATGATATTCCCTATTTAAAACACTGAGCTCTATTGTAACAGGAGAGCTGACTTCGCGGTCAGTCGTCTACCAGACGAATTACGCCTTGATGAATGCATAGGGGGCAAAAAGAGAAAAAGGAGTCCGTTTCACTATGCGTTTGACAGTATGAATTCTCGATTGTTATTGTTTATTATTTCATTATTCTCCAACATATTGTTAATAAATAAAGTGTATTTGCGACTTTAAGTAGCAGATTATTTTAATATGCATTTAGTTTAATGGTTACTGGAGATATATTTTATATAACTTGCTTATAAATGGAATTGCTTATATTCCACTGAGCCCCATTGCAACAATTTGTAGCTCAGTGTTGTATTCGAAGAATCTTTTTTAATTCAAGCTGACATTTTGAATTCCAAACTACTCTATCAACCCAATTACTTTTAGTTTTATTCAACCGTATTTTTCTTTCTTTCTATCCCCCCCCCCCCCCATTTTTGATACATTACAGAAATTATTTAATATCGAACATTCACTGCTAAAATAAAAGGGGTTATTAATTATTTTGAGGGAGGTGGTCATTTAAATGATTGGTTATTTACTCTTACAACATTTTAAATAATAAAAAATTTCGTTAAACGTTAAATTTTTAAGATCATAATCTTTAAATAACAGAACATTTTAATATGCATTTAGTTTGATATTTACTGGAGATATTTTATATAACTTGCTTATAGATGGAACTGCTTATATTCCACTGAATACCATTGTTACAATCTGTAGCTCAGTGCTGTATTAGCAGAACCTTTTTAAATTCAAGTTATCATTTTAAGTTCCAAACTACTTTGTCAATTCAATTATTATTTTCTCTTACCTGTAAAGTAGAGAAAGTATTGCTTTTGGTCAAAATTTCAAAAGTGAGTTTTTGTTATACTTACACGTTTTGGTGTCCCCTGAATCCAAAAATATCATATTTTTTCGCAATTACAATACTTCCCTTACATAATGTATGCTTGGAGAGTAAAAAATAACAATAAAATCATTTTAGAGAGGTAGAGATTTGAATTTATAAAAACTATAAAATGTAAAAGCATAAATTCAAAAGAGCAATGCAATCCAGATGACTAATATTTTTTGCTAGGATTTAAGTTGCAAAAAATACGATTGAAAATAAGTTTACTTTTTTCTTTTTTATCCCTCAAAGTATTAATTGCTGCATGCAATAGTGAGAAAAAACAGGTATTTCATAGTGCAAATTCATCATTACTATAAAATCATATTTAATTTAAAATTTAAAGATTTTTATGTACTTTGCTTTAAATAAATAAAATGAGACATGCTTTCTCCCTAAATTTATTAAAAATCTTACAACGGTAAATATTAGAGAAAATTCTACCCCTCTCCATTTTCCAAAAACTATGTAAATGACTTCTTTAACCTTACAATATTTTTTTCAGACAGATACAAAGATGATTTTGTGTAAAAAAATTTTATCACTTTTTCACGCTTAGATAAATATGTATTTTATCTACAATGAAAGAGATTTTCATTGTGTCCCTGCAAAAAAGCTACAAGTGCTGGACAAACTAAAATCTATACAGTTTGTGCAACAGTGATTTATAACAATTGTATAAATTTTCAGCTCAATTGGATGAGACTTTTGTACCCTATCGCACTTTAAATAATTTGAGCCCCTGTAAAAACACTATAAGTGGTAGATTCTCCAAAATTCATACAGTTCGTGTGAAAGTCATCTGTAACATGCATATAAATTTTCAGCTCAATCATATAAGGCATTTAGACGCTATCACACTTTAACAAATTTGGGCCCATAGACCATAATGTTAAAGAATTTTTTGTGTAAAAAAAAAAAAAAAAGTGCTATCAAAATCAATAGGCTTCATGCTATGGTGACAGACTTATAACATATGTACCAACTTTCAGCTCATTCGAACAAAGCATTTAGACGCTAACGTGTTCACTCACATACATCATCGTAAGAATATTTATTAAGTATGAGTTCAAAGTACCTGGAAACATGTTGAAACACCAAAATCTCAAATTTCGATTTTTGGTATAATTACCGTACTTTAATGCGGAAAGTATTGTAATCATGTCAAAATTTATAGTGTTCAGAAAGTAAAAGTTAAATTAATAGACGAAAAAAAACTTGGCGTTTACAGTCATATCATTTAAATAAATCTTTAAAATAAAAAAAATAAGTAAAAAATATATATAGTATATTTGAGTATTAATAAAATTTCAAAAAATTATCAAATAACAAAAAAAAAAGTAGGATTTATTTATTTATAAATTGAATGTTAAATTAATTAGGAAAACATATTGAATTTCTACATTGTTCATTAATTGTAATGAACAATAAAAATATGGGTTAAATAAATGAACACAGACACTTGAGTATTAGAAAGATATTTTATTTCATTAAAACGTTTTATATTTACAGACAGATGATTAAATCAGGATATATTTTAAAGTATCTGTCTCCCACCTCTCTTATTATTTTTCTCAAATTTGCAATTTTAAACGACCAATGGATTTTTACTTGCACTAATTCTGTTGAAAGTAATTCAAAATAAAATTTTCAAACCTCTATAAAAGTTTTAATAACGTATAATTAATATGTATGTAAATGATAAGATAAAAGAAATAAAAGCTTAAATGCAAGTTGAAAAATATTTATAATTATAATTAAACTGAGAAAGCATTTGCCTAATTAAAAAAAAAAAAAAAAAAAAATACTATACACACTTTTTCACTTTACACACTTTTTAACTTTATATGTGTGTATATATAAATATTCACAAATTGCGTTAAAATTTTTGCCATTTAATACTAAGTTCCCACTCCCTCATTTCAACTATAGTGATAAAATACATTAAACTATATTTATATATATATATATATATATATATATATATGTATATAGCGGTTTGTACAGCCGTAGGCTGAGCAGCTTTTAACCATACTTAATAATTCATAAATCTATCGCATTTCAAAAGAAAGAAAGAAAGAAAGAAAAAACTGAAGGATAAGAGACGGCAATGGATAAGCAAAAGAGTCTATACAGAAAATTGTTTCTTTTGCCCCGAATGCGAACTAAAACTAACGGCACTGTATTCATACGCGCTGACCGCACTAGATAACGTTAGGGAATAGGAAGTCAGCTCTCCTGTTACAATGGAGCTCAGTGATTTAAAATGGCATTAATTAATTCTTTAAAATTGGTTTATGTACAGGAACGCACAAAAAATGCCAATGTATTGCGTTTTGGGACAGATATTCTTATGAATTACATTTAAATAACTTTATACTGTAAAAATCATAAGGAAATTTATATTTATTGTTAATATTCTAAAATAATGTTTTGTATAGTATATGATATGGTATAGATGTATAATTCTATGCCAGGGGGTTACCACCCTTCTCAACCCCCGTTTAATTATAGTGCCTATACTTATCAAAACAAAAATCAAGTCTGTTATCAATTTCCTTGAAACTTGCAAACCTTCATCAACTTTTCAAGTGGCAACTAGATATGGAATCCAAAGTACCAAATTCGCATTTCCTGTACTTATTACTTTCTTATACCCCTAAGGTAGAGAAAGTATTGTTTTGGGGCCAAATTTTCGAAAGTGAGTTTTTGTTATATTTAGATGTTTTGAGGTCCCCTGAATATGAAAATCGTGTTTTAGCGGTTGGTCTGTGTGTGTGTCTGTCTGTTATCAGTTTATCTCAAGAACAAATAGCAGCAGACATTCCAAACATGGTATTTTAAATATGTATCATATAGGGATGCTACACTAAGCTTTTCATTGAGATGAAGCAAATGGTTCGCGTACAGGGATACTCAAGAATATTCAAATACATTACGTCTATGGGGAAAATTGCAGGTAATTAGAGTTTAATACCTATAGACTGCACTAAACCAAATGAAATTATTATACATTTTTTATATGCATAAAAACATGCCTCATGTAGAATATGGCAGGGAAATCATTCACTGTTCATTTACAGGGCTACACAAAATAACTAGATTATAATGCGACAATAGCTGAAAATTGATGGAAGAGCATTTTAAGTTGTGCCGTATATTATTACTATAGGTTTATATTTAGGTGCACTTTGTGGTTTTTACATATTCTTCAAAAGATATACAGGGTTGCAAATATTTAAGCTATAATATTCTTTTTTATTGTTAGCGAAAGTGCTTTACTATAATATTTTACCATGTCCAGGAAAGCTGCTCAGGAATGGAAATGAATTCCTCATAGACATATGATAAATAATGTATGTTTTTAAGCTATCGCTTGTGTTTTGTGTATTTACACGTTTTAAGGCTTCCTTATTACCAAAGCCATATTTTTTAATGTTTGATTATTGCCTGCGTCGAATAATTTCAGGAAACGAATAATTTCCGGAGATCGCACCTCACACAGAACTAATTATCATTAAAACTCTTCCGAAGTCTAATTTGAATTATTTTAACGTAGGTTTACATAACAGTACTCTTTATGTCACCTCTTAATTTCCAACCTGTATTTATGGTATTAAATTTCAGGGTAATAGAAAGTCGTGTGAGTGACACACCAGATTATTTGTTGTTAAATTATGCTGATAATTCATATATATACAGATCAACGATTAAAAATTTACCTTTCGTATTCAGGAGGCCTCAAAATGTGATATTATACAGAAAAAAAATCGCTCTCAAAAAGCTACTTTGCTTACAGTATGGGTATGAGAAATTAATTTTGCGTTCTGTGTCAGCAGTGTTCTTCGAAAAAAAAATTGCAGCAAAAACTTACACCAATTACATTTAATAATAATTTTAAAAAAATGTTTACCTTAATTTTGGGTAGCCCTGTATATTGTCTATATACTATATAAACATGACTTCGTGTACGTAAATTTAGTGTTATATCTAAAACAAGTAACACAAAATGAAATACACTTCCAGCAATTCCCAAGTATAGCTCCAATATATCGAAATACTCTGGGTAACCCTGTAAATGAATGATGAATGGTTGCTATACCAGAATCTACATAAAACATGCTTTTATGTGTATAAAAAATTTGTTCTTTTCATTTTGTTTAATGCAGTCTGTACATGTCACACTGTACATATGAGAAATTTTGCTCACAGACGTAATGTATTTGAATTCTTTTGGATGACCCTGTAAACAAGCAATTGTCTGATCGTAACGAATACTTTAGTGTAGCACCGCAATATGATACGGATTTAGAATGTCGAATTGGATTTTCTGCTACTATTTGTTCTTGAGATATTCTAATAACACACACACACACACACACACAAAGAGAGAGAGAGAGAGAGAGAGACCAACCACTGAAAACATGGTTTTTGAATTCAGAGGATCTGAAAACGTGCAAATATAACAAAAGCTAATTTTCGGAAATTTGACTCAAAAACAATTCTTTCTCTACACCGTGTATATGAGTAAGAGAATGTATAAAGAAAGAAAAATGAATTTGAAAATTCCCTTTCAGTACATAAATTATTCATAAATTTTATTTGTTAAATTATCAATGAGTATTCTCTTGTGTATTCACTAGGGAAAAACAGGTTAAAATAGCCGTCTTTCCCTGAATGATTTCTTTTTCTTTTTTCTCCCCAAACGCTTACAAAAGCAATAGTAATTACAATTTCTCACTTTTGATACAACCCCTTAAGACTTGGCGAAAAATGCTAGAATTTTCAAATTGCAATAACTCAGCGAGATTTTGACTTAGAGAGATGATTTTTTTTTTATTTTGATTGTCAGAGCGAGGAGAATATTTTTCTAAATATAAGTCATATGATAGGAGGGGCCGTATAAAAATTAAATTTTGTATTTAATATGTATACAGCCCCTTGTACAAAAGAATGTCATATCTGAAATCTACTCTTAATTTGCACCAATTTTGTAATTGGAAGTTTGTTTCTATCTTTCTTAGTTTACGAGATAATCGCTGTAACATCTATTTTGAATCACCCGGTATATATACATATATTAGAAACTACTTGTGAAGTATTAAATCTCTACTTATCATACACGATCGGTTAAAAAAAATATTCGAATTTTAAATCAATAAATATATTTAAAAAATATTCATTGGATTCCCGTAACTTTATTTTGTTGGTAAAATAAAAAAAAAACTTGGCAAAAATTTTTTTATTATTCATTTTATTTCAGAATGATCGATGTTCAGCTCTCTAACCATTTTGAGCATAAAACTGTAGCTTAGAGTTAGCACTCTCACCTACCAGGTAGATGAACTAAGTTCAAATCCAGAGGAGGCAAAAGGCATTTTTTTGAGTTTCACTCAAATCTGAATCCATTTTGTTAAAATATAATTGTTTATAATTCAAATCTAAGCTGCTTACGAAAATTCGATGATATAAGGCTAATACATTCAACATCATTTTAATTCAGACTTTCGTAAATTATGTTAAAAATAAAGTTACTGTTAAATGAGAATCTCTATGCTTAAACATAACTCTGGTTATTTCCATTGTGCACGAGAGAAATCTGTCGTTTTGATTTATTTTATTCTGGTCTGAAATGATAACATTTTGTTCATTGATGTTCAAAATTTAGTTTAGTTACCTCAATTGCAGTTAACATATCATAAATAACAATTAAAAAATTCATTTGCTGAAAAAAAAATGATTTCAAAATATGTAAATATATCAAAATCTGAATTTCGAAAATTTGACCAAAAAACAGTACATTCATATATGGATTAGATAAAGTAAAAATGAATTCAAAATGTTCATTATCATAAAACTTGCCAATGAATAATCAGTAATTGTTAGTTTGTTTCAAACAAATCTTGGATGTTATCCAAGTTCAAGCATAATTATTCTGTATCTCTCACAATGGTTCATTGAATGTTTCTTATGCGCATGCTGCGGTGATGCTTGCGATTAAGTAGAGAGAGAGCTTGTAATTTATACTGTAATAAATTACTCTCAGAGGATTGCTTTGGTTATAACCATGCATAATTTAAATTTTGAGGAAAATCCTATTATCATCCCTAGGATCGATTTCTATCTTTTTCTTTAATTATCAAGAAATAAAGCCATTTTCAAAATAGAAAACATGATACTTTTTAAATTAGTGCAAGTAGCAATTTATTTTCTGAAGTTTTTGAGTGAGAAATGCATTTTAGATTGAAAATTTTACACTTATATGTAAGAACAATTTTCTGTAAACAATGCAGGATATTGTTTTCTTTAAAAATATATTTAAAAAACTCAATTGAAATATAGCTACTTAAATTTTACGATAATTAATTTATTATTTTATATAATTATTTTTTTATACTTATATTTATTCATTCATTCATTTATTTATTTTATTTTATTTTTACGAAAAAAAAAATGTAAATTCATATTTAAAACATTCAGTAAAAGCTAATTATTTTCCAATTATTTATTTAGCATTCTCATATATACACTGAAGTGACAAAAGTCATGGGATAGCAATATGCAAATATACAGATGGCAGTAGCATCGCGTAGAACAGGTATAAATGCGCAGTGCTTTCGCAGGGCTTTCATTTGTGTTCAAGTTATTCATGTGAAGAGGTTTTGACGTGATTATGACCGCACGACGGGAATTAACAGACTTTGAACGCGGAATGTTAGTTGGAGCTAGACGCATGGGTCATGTCATTTCGGATATCGTTAGGGAATTCAACATTCCCAGGTCCACTGTGTCAAGAGTGTGCCGAGAGTATCGAATTTCAGGCATAACATCCCACCATGGACAGCGCAGTGGTCGACCGCCTGCACTTAACGACCGAGACCGGCGACGTCTGCGAAGAGTTGTAAATGCTAACAGACAAACAACACTGCGTGAAATAACCGCAGAAATCAATGTGGGACGTACGAGGGACGTGTCCGGTAGGACTGTGCGGCGAAATTTGTCTTCCTTGGGCTATGCCAGCAGAAGACCGACTCGAGTGCCTTTACTGACAGCACGACATCGCTTTCAGCGACTCTCATGGGCACGTGAGCATATCGGTTGGTCCCTAGATGAATGGAAAACCGTGGCCTGGTCCGATGAGTCACGATTTCAGTTGGTAAGAGCTGATGGTAGGGTTCGAGTGTGGCGCAGACCCGACGAAGCCATGGACCCAAATTGTCAACAAGGCACTGTTCAAGCTGGTGGTGGCAGCATAATGGTGTGGGCTGTTTTTACATGGCATGGACTTGGTCCTCTGGTGCGACTGAACCGAACATTGACTGGAAATGGTTATGTTAAGCTACTTGGAGATCACTTGCAGCCATTCATGGACTTCATGTACCCAAACAACGATGGGATTTTTATGGATGACAATGCACCATGTCACCGGGCCACAACTGTTCGCGATTGGTTTGAAGAACATTCTGGACAATTCCAGCGAATGATCTGGCCACCTAGATCGCCCGACATGAATCCCATCGAGCATTTATGGGACATCATAGAGAGGTGTGTTCGTGCCCAAAATCCTGCACCATCAACACTTTCACAATTATGGACGTCTATAGAGACAGCATGGCTCAATATTCCTGCAAAAGACTTCCAACGACTTGTTGAGTCCATGCCACGTCGAGTTGCTGCACTTCGCCGGGCGAAAGGAGGACCGACACGATATTAAGAGGTATCCCATGACTTTTGTCACTTCAGTGTATATTTAAATTTTTATAGCATATTTATATATTAAAATATCTCATTTTATTAAGTGTGGAATAAAATGCTGTCATTACATACTAGTTGCAATTACATTTAGTCCAAAATATTATTTAAAATGTCACTATTATAAAGGACAACATCTGCGCTACAACAAAGCCCACAATAAACAACACATTTCGAAATGCTCCAAAATCTATTTCTTTTTTAAGTAAAAAAAAAAAAAAAAAAAAAAAAAAAAAAAAGTAATTTAAATCATAATAGTTAAAATATTTATCATCTGTGGAATTAAGTTAATTGCTTAAGTTTTATTAATAAAGATGTGGTAGGTGTAGATTGCAAATAATGCGTAGTTTTTTTGTTTGATACGGGATTATGAATTTTGAATGTGAAAAATAACAATAGTTAATAATTTTAAATTTAAAATATTTAAAGTATGAAACCCAATTTATTATTCAGATGGAATCGGATTGAAGCATTTGCCGATAGTAATTTTGTAAATAATGTGAGACAGACATTCTTTCTCTAGTCAATCGTTTCTTAAACAATCTGATTTCTAAGAAAATAAATTAAATGTCAAGAATTTGATTGATGATTCAGACGAATCATGCACTCTAAGACATATTGTACACTGACAGACAATAAATATTTCTTACATTTTACTTTGTACAATATAGTGGGCATATGTATTAGAATTCGCCAAGAAATTAATATTTTGGCGTTTTCGGCCTTTTATAGATAAATAGGATTCGTGTTAATATACATTTAAAATAAATTGTACAGCATAATTTCGCCATCCATATAAATGTTAGATCCATTGATCAGTGTAATATACTTAAACCTTTAAATATTTTTTAGAAACATAAATATATCAATGTTTCAGGTTCTGATCATTATTATGTTTTAAAAACTCTTGCTTGAAATATAATTTTTGAGAATGGGGTAAATAGTTTAAAAAACAAATTGCATTACATTCAGGGAAGTGTTAAAAACAAGCATGTATGTAAACACATTTACATTTAAGTAGTTTAAATATTCAATTCTTTCTAAAATAACACAGTAGAACTGTTGTTTTAAAAACTTTCTATGAATAAGGAAAGATATTTACGATTACGGTTCGTCCATCAGACTGCCCTTGCTCGTATTTATGTATTTTACAATTACAGTCTTAAAGTAATATGCTGTGGTCATCACAGAACTTTCTTCTATATTTTTCTATACAAATTTATTTAGTGTGTACTTTTAATAAAAATTATTACTCTTTTACATTATTTTACAGTATGAATACAGATTTTTTTTTTTTCACACAAAAAATGTATTACACAAAAACAATGAATTTTGAGGCGAAGAAAAGACATCTTAGGGTTTGAATTATTTAGACTTACTTCCTTTTCTTTTCTTTCTTTTTTTCTGTTACAAAGGAAAAATATACGAACGTTTTGTTTAAAATTTTTACATGATTTATTTTGAAGATATTGACGATTTATTATGAAAAATTTTCCAATTGGAATTTTACACACATTGTGGAGTTTCTCATTATGGGGAGCAATGCACTTAATTAGACAAAAGTTATTTTCTGATTTACTAATACTGTTGCAAATATTTGTTTTTAATTTCACACTGATTGGTTAGAAATAAAGACGAAATGGGAACATATATACAAATATTTTACTATATTTCCATAAAAAAATAGAAAAAAATAGAAAAAACGGGATTCAATGCCACCTAATGGGCGATATTTACAAAAAGTTGATTGCCAATACCTTTTTCGAGGAACAACTGCATATTACGAAATTCTGTGCATCAATTCTTGAGATAAATCTGCCACAATATTTTTGTCATATAGAGAGATATAGACAAGCATTTTCTGAAAATAGTCGAATGTTATTCTGGGACATACTAAACGTATAAATCCATTAAAATCTAGAAGTCGAAACTTTTTACAAATCTAATATTTCCTTCTATTTAATATAGAGTGTAATAAAAAGTTATCTTTTATAAAATAATGACAAAATACTAAAGAATCTACAACAAATAGGAAAAAAATTATAAAAATGTAGCTCAAAGTTATGCAGGATCATATTGTTTTTGGCAAGATTATCTGTCAACAAAAATGAAGAATAACATTGACTCAGATGTTTTAAAATCTACAGTACCTGGCCAAATTATTAGACCAAAGAAAATATTTAAAGTTTTTTGAAATTAGAAGTTTATTATACCTGACCTGCTCAAAATTATTATTATTTAATTAGTGTTGCCTTAAGCTTATTTCAGTACCTTTATTACAGAGACTTTTTCAAGCTGGCAATACAAGACAGTTAGTTATTATTCTGTGATACATTGGCATAGGTGAAAAATTGCATTATAACGTAAAATTTGTTCTGCTTGTTTATTTTGGATTGAAGCGAATGTTTAGCTGCAAAAAGTAAGTTTTGCATTGTTATTAATATCGTGTGGGATATTTAACATTTTTATTCATTTATTATCTTAAAAAGTTTTTGCTTCTTTATTTTAGATGGGAAGAAATGCTGACTTTTCACCAAAGAGAATAGGGCAGGTTTATGGTCTACTAAAGGCCACTAAACTGACCCAAAATTAAATTGCAGCAAAGGTAGGTATATCCAGAAACTCAGTAAAAAGTATTAAAAAGAAAATGTCTTAAACATAAGTTTGGATCCATCACGGAAGAATAATACTGGACGAGCTCGCATTACGACGCCGAGGACGGATAAAAAAATACGAGACATTTGTATAAATAACGGAAAGAAAACGCTACGCATGTTAATGAAATAAGTTCAAAATGAAGGCATTACTATATCAGAGAGAACTTTGAGACGTCGCTAGGGAGAAAATATACCCAGTGCCATGAAACCGGCTCGCAAGTCAAGGCTTACATCAGAAACGATGAAAAAACGCTTGGAGTGGGCAATAAAGTACAGAAATTGGACAATAGAAGACTGGAAAAAGGTGTTTAGCTATTTATTTTTAACAACGATATATTGGCATTTATAATGAATATAAAGATATTAAATATAAAGCAATTTTGCTTAATTATCAGGCTTGCTTCTCTGATGAATCAGTTTTTCTTGTTTTAACCGAAAAAACCAAATTTGTTGGGCGGCGTCCAAACGAGAAATACAAGTCAGACTGTATTGTTCCCACCACCAAACATCCTCCATCAGTCATGGTGTGGTCTGTCATAACAGGAAAAGGTTCTGCTCCTCTCTATGTGGTCAAAAATACATTGAAACGAGATAAATACCTGAAAGTCTTACAAACCAGGGGCTCTAGAACAAGCTCATCGAAATGCACTCGTTATCGGAATTTCTCCGATGTGACGTCACATTCCGATAGCCTTTCTTATTTCGCTAGAACGAACTCATCGAATTGCTTTCATTATCGGAATTGTCAGGCGGAATCGTTTTCTGAAATTTCGACTGGTCTTTTCCGAGTGAAATCGTCGTGAGATAAATAAATCACGGTTCCAATGGCGTCCATCTTGGCCTTAGGTGTTATTCAAGAAAATGAAATATATTTAAATCTTAAAAAATAATTAAGTTAAATGAAAATTGTAATATATATATATTGGTAACTAAACTTCTTATTTAAAAAGTATGAAGAATAACATGTCTTAATATTTAAAGTTATTGAAAATTAATTAAATATTATAAAAAAAATATAAATACCCATATATATATATTTTTTTTGTAATTAAAATTCTTATTAATCATGTCTAATATTAATAGCATATCTATTAAGAATAACAAGTATTAATATTTAAAGTTATTAAAGATTAATTGAGTTTAATGAAAACTGCAATTATATATATATATATATATATATATAAACTAAAAATCTTATTTAAAGTATGTTTATGAATGATACAAGTCCCTGTACATAAAACATTAATAAAGCTTAAAGGAAATTATGATAAATATTTATTTTCCCTGGAACTAAAATTTTTCCTTTTACATTTTATTATAATTGAATTAAGTAAGTTTGAGACACAGCACGTCAATTCTACATTCACTTGCAAAACTTCATTTGTAGCTATATAATAGTATCTATCATATCTTAGAAAGGGAAAAGTAAGTGAATGTAATTTTTTAAATTTAATAATTGATTTTTACAATCTAAATTAGACATATTATGTAAATTCACTTACAAAATGAAAATTAATTTTAAGACGGTTTTACTTTTCTTACTTTGACGAAAGATAATTTTTTACTATGCTTAAAGATTTAAAATTACACAGCATATTTTATTGTATATTGTAAATTTTAAAAGAAATTTTAGAAACAGTACATACAAACATGCAAATTAAAATAATAATAATAATAATAAAATACTATTAGGTTTGCTTTAACACATGTAAATACAATAAATCAATTATACTAATATATGTACACAAAAATTTTAATTAAGGAAATTTAAACGAAAGTGTTAATATTTGTGCATATATGTAATAAAGAAACATTACCATAACTATAAAGTTAATACAGATTAGACAGAAAAAAAATATATAATACCTATATACATCCAAAGCTCTTACATCCATAGTAAATTCGTCGTTCACTAAATAACAAATGCATGCAGCTAACACTTCAAGGCAAAAAATCATTTACATTTATTGCCTTAAAATGCTAGCAACTGGCAAAAGGTGAAGTTCGGTAGTAACACGGGTTTGATATTTAGAAAATACATACGGTATTTACAAAAAATAAATGGGGATAAACACTCTTTTCTTATTAAATAAAGCTAAAACGCACATTCACAACCACACAAGCAGAGGCAGCCATCTTTGTTTATCTAAAATATCCAAATGAAATCTCGCGGCGAGGGTGAAATTATCCTTGTCTGTGATTGGTCAACTTAATCCGATTTCGAAAACAGCCCTTTCTCTCTGGTAGAAGTTTCGACTCACCTTTACGAGGAGTTGGTGCTAGGGTATAAAACGCATATCGGGATGATTTTAGTGAAATCTGACGTTTCCGATAATGAAAACTTTCCGCGTCGAGTTCATTCCGATGGGTTCATTCTAGCAGCCCAGGCTCGTGCCACGAATGCAAGAATGATTTCATGGAGACGAAGAACCAGTCTTCATGGATGATGGTACTCCATACCATAAAGCTAAAAGTGTATCGAAGTATTTAGAGCGAAAAAATTAATCAAAGTTCTTGATTGGCCTGGCAAATCGCCTGATATGAACCCTATTGAAAATCGTTAGGAGTTCCTGAAAAAAGAAATGTGTAAGAAAAATATAACCAATAAGGTAGAGTTCCTGGAATCTTTAACACACCAGTGGAATCATAATAAACATCTTCAAGAAACCTTCCAAGCATGCATAGAAAGTATGCCACGTCGCGTTGAAGCCCTTTTAGCTGCCAAAGGTGGCCATACGAAATATTGATTTTTCTGTTAAATTTAATTTATCCATTTTTTTTTTCTACAATAAGTATTGCAATTTTTTTTTTTTTTTTTTTTTGTCGTAGTATTCTTTAATGTATATGTTTTTGAAATATGAATGAAGAAAATATCGTTTTTAATACAATTTTTCATTAATAAGGTTGTAAACAGGAAAAATATATAATTTGCCAATGATCTAATAATTTGGCCAGGTACTGTAAGTGAAATACTTCTTAGAAAAGTCAAAATAAAATATAAGACAAAAAAGATTCTACTTTTAGAAAAGTTTATTTTCAGTCGACATGTCTTTCTGAATTTCCCCAATGGAAAGTTATGTCTCACTTTAAACAAACAATAGAAATGTTTGGTTTTCTGGAGATCAATTCCCTTCATATATTGCAATAATTATCACTCAGCTGAATTTTATTGTGTTAAAAAAAGTTATATTTGCATTTTAAAATTTAAAAAATTCAACGAATTAAATTTATATATATATATACATATATATATTGATCCCTGTATATATGAAACAGTTTTTAGAGTTTTTTTTTTTTTTTTTTTTTTTTTTTTTTTTTTTTTTAACATTATTACACGTTATAAAAATTTGATAAATCCATTTTTCTTACTTTGTAAATGAAATTACAGAGACTTTTAGTAGAATTTTTAATGTTATATTGTGTTCATATTTTGTATATTTGGTAAATGTATATTTAAAAATTATGCTTTTTGTTATTACTAAATATTAAAAAAATCACCTATTGCAACTTAATTTAAAATAAAAATTAGGCCGCATTTAGTACTACAGAGGTGGAATTTTTAATGATACAGTGTGTCCATATTTTGCATATTTGTTAATGTAACTTTATTTATCTATTTATTTATTTTTATTTATTTATTTTTTTTTTTTTGTTATTACTAAGAAATAAAAATAAATCACCTATTACGACTTAATTTATATGAAAAACCAGGCTTCAATTAATGATTTCTTTGCTCTTTTTCGATATAAACGGTTTTTATATTCCCATTTTCGATAGAAAATTCACCACAAAGATATATAAAGTAATTGATATAAAGTTACTTTGAAGTTTCATATGGAACTGTTATTTGCATTTAAAAAAAAATGCGTAATACTTTTTATACAAATGTTCTTCCTCAAAAAGTACTAGTTTGTTAGCTATATAATTTCTTCAAACTAAAACGAAGAAAGAGTTTAAAATTTTGGTTACATTAGTTCAGGTGGAGTTAAAATTGGATTATAATAACACTCGAAGAACTATTATGTCAAAGACTACTTTTTTAAGGGAAAAATAATTGACTTTATCCTGGATATTTCCTGACATGCAGAACATGATGTTAAATACAGCATGCATTGAATACATATTTTGCGTCATTAATCTTTGTCACCTCTGTATGAATACTAATGCATGGTTTACGTTCGTGGAGAAATATGTATTTAATTTAGGTGATAGCGATACTTTAAAAAAGAAAAGTATATTTTTTAGCAAAAAGAATAAATATAAATGTAGCAAAATAAAAAGACATTTCTTTTTCATAGATTCAAGTTTGAAAAAGCGATAAATTTTAATGGAAGTAATATGTCTTTTTTTTCTATAATATTTAAAAAAAAAAATGTCATAACATATACTCTCACGCCACTTTTATTTTAATTTTTTTAAGTAACTTAATAACGAGTATTGTAATTCCATATTGTAATAGAAAATGAATTTTATAGACATGTTAAAAATACTAAAATTATTGTTTTTTTTTTTTTTTTTTAAGAAAATATTCTCTTCTTAGTAAATGCAATAGTTCAAGAAAGATAATGTCACTTGTGAATGTAATTAAGTTTAAAATTTTCAAGAACAGTTTAGAAGAAATTTTAATTTTTTCAAACAAAACTTAAATATACTTATGAATTTTGTTCTTTTATTTGTTTGTGTGGATTTTATTTCGAGAAATATTTCTGGGATTCATTAAAAGACTTTCAATGTATTTACCCGTCATTAATACTTTTCCAACATCGTTGCAAAATGCAAACACTTAGCATAACTGAAAATGCATTTTCTGATTTCCATGTCGTGAATAGAAATATATTAGTGCGGCCCTATAAAGGAGTAATTAATGTTAAATACATCATTTTCTATAAAAGCATCCTTTATTTCACCTTTTAAATGTTTATTTACATCATACACACGATGTAAAATAAAAATGCTGAAATGTGCCTCCAAGATATACTTAGGTATTAATATATCTGAATATATATATATATATATGTATATATATATATATATATATATATAATTAATTAGTTTTTTTTTTTTTTTTTTTTTTTTTAAATACAAAAAGGTGAAAAAATAAACAGGACGGATAGAAAAACAAAAACAAAATTCGAAACCAATTTAAAAAACTAATAGCGATAGCAATACTATTTTTTAATGGAAAAGGAATAAAATATGTCTGTAAGTACGTACTAAAGAATAA
The DNA here is from genome assembly GCA_963930645.1 of Salticus scenicus. NCBI lineage: Eukaryota > Metazoa > Arthropoda > Arachnida > Araneae > Salticidae > Salticus > Salticus scenicus. The sequence goes on along the minus strand of OZ005650.1, from coordinate 170,537,043 downwards.
TAATAAAAAATAAATAAATAAAATAAATTAATAATGAATGTTTTTCATCAATCAAAATTTATCATTTAAGTCAAAGTAAAAAAAAAAAAAAAAAAAAAAAAAAAAATGGTAAATAATTGGTAAGATTGAGGGGGGTCAAAAACAAATTGAGGTCTTCCAATATTTAAATATCAGTCACTCAAAATATCATATCAAGAATTTGTAGCCGCTTTCTAAGCACTGGATCAGTTGATAGACAGCTTGTTGAGGGAAGACAAAGTCCAACAACTGCAACCAAAAACCGTTTTCCGTCATTGTCGTTTCGAAGAAACCACGAAGCAACAACAAGAGATTTGGATTTTGACGTTCGGGCTGCCACAGGAACTCAAATTGACCATTCTATTGCTGCACGAATTCTTAACCTGTTAGGAAGAAAACCAGTGGTTTGTGTTTCCCACTCGCGAGCGAGCGGTTCCCACTCGCTCAAACTTCCATAGACTACAATTCTACTTTACATATCCGAAAAAAGGAAATGAAAACTACAAGTCCTAGACTCAAATAAATCTATATGATTCTTCCAATGATAACCTATAAAATGCATAATGCTTATATTTTAATTTAAAATAAAGTTTAAGATTAGTGCATTTTAAATAATTTGGGTCTATAGTCCATGATGATGAAGAATATTTTTGTGTCATTGTAAAAGAACTTACACAGATTTAGCTTTTACACTGATCAATATTTGTACATATCAGACAGCGATCGGTAACATAATTACGAAATTTTAGCTTGGTCTAATAAAACCTTTATGCTATAGCATTTTAATTAAATTAGCCCATAGGTGATAGTAGTAAAAAACTTTTCCTTGTATCCCAGTAAAAAAAAAAAAAAAAAAAAAAAAAAAAAAAAATTAATATGTACACTCATCAAGATCTACACAATTTCGACAATGGTGACCTAGAATGTCTTCTAACTTTCAGCTCAATAAAGTAGTATGCGTTCGTACGCTATTACTGTTCAAATAATTTCAGTCTCTAGGACACAATGATAAAGAATCTTTTTTTGCATTTAAAAAAAAAAATGTAATTCGTATACTCTTAAAATTTATTATTTTTGTGTGACGGGGACCTACAACGGAAATAAGTATTTTAAGTTTAATAAAAAAAAAAAAGAAAAAAATTGGACGTTATCGTGTTCAATCGCATAATTGTATAATCATCCTAAAAATAGCACAAATAAACTGAAAAATTATAGACTCAATAAATTTTCACAGTCGAATCAAGATTGCAATACTTTCTTAATTACTAAACAATATCACGTGCTATATGGCCTATTTATTTATTTTTCTTATTACAATATTATAAATAACCATGTCCAAATTAAAATGTAATTACCAAGCTTTCTTTATGCACGAACTCTCGACGGAACAGTCAATATCGTGAAAAATGAAATAAATTTCAAGTAATGGAAAAGTATTTTGATTATGTTTCAACAAAATAAATAATGTCTAAGCATATGTTATGTTTTAAAAATATTTGTTTCACAGTTATGTAAGAAATTAAATATTTCGATAAAACTAACATAAAAGTTACTGTCATTGAATATTTACTGTCATTGAAAAAATATTTCCGATGTTAATACTTTACAATAATCTGGAAAAGTGTTAAAGAATTTGGTTTGTTTTTATTGAAATTAATGCATACATGTACAATTAAAACTATTAATTCCTAATAGAATGTTTCGTTCGTATTTTATAATTGTTAGAAATACAATTTATGCGGAACTTAAAGATAAAACAGAGGAAAACTATTTAAGAGATTTCAACTAAATGAAAGTCATTTAATAATATATGTTTTAGATCAATAATGACACATTGATGCCCATTATCATAAAAAATTCAATGAATGATGTCGGCTGTCTTAGCAGACCATTACTTGAAAAATGTCCCATTTCTTCTGCAATCTTTTTTTTTTTTTTTTTTTTTATGTTCCGAGAAAAATTCGATTGAAAATTTTGTTTTACTAAAATTTTACATGAAAATAGGAAAAATAATAATATATATGTACATATATGTGATATTTTTATATTTTATCGTTAATTACTGTTAAAATTTATTATATTTGACAAAATTTTTTTTTATTTAATTTAAGTGCAATATTATTATCGTAAAAAAAATAAATAATAATAAGAAGAAAGATAAGAAAAGAAAAGAAAAACTGTGCAACAGTTTTTAAGAAATTTTAAAGGATGACAAAAATAAAGCCTAATTTTCTTTTCTAAGTAGCATATATAGAATACTCTAGATAAATAAATTTTATTTAATACGATTCTTTTATTCCATAATGAAAGTCATTTAATAATATATGTTTTAGATCAATAATGACACATTGATGCCCATTATCATAAAAAATTCAATGAATGATGTCGGCTGTCTTAGCAGACCATTACTTGAAAAATGTCCCATTTCTTCTGCAATCTTTTTTTTTTTTTTTTTTTTTTTTTTTTTTATGTTCCGAGAAAAATTCGATTGAAAATTTTGTTTTACTAAAATTTTACATGAAAATAGGAAAAATAATAATATATATGTACATATATGCGATATTTTTATATTTTATCGTTAATTACTGTTAAAATTTATTATATTTGACAAAATTTTTTTTTATTTAATTTAAGTGCAATATTATAATCGTAAAAAAAATAAATAATAAGAAGAAGAAAGATAAGAAAAGAAAAGAAAAACTGTGCAACAGTTTTTAAGAAATTTTAAAGGATGACAAAAATAAAGCCTAATTTTCTTTTCTAAGTAGCATATATAGAATACTCTAGATAAATAAATTTTATTTAATACGATTCTTTTATTCCATAAAGTATGCGGTATCTTCTTTAGCAACTGTTACTGTATTCATTTCTTACAATTTCTTTCCCAATCTTTTTATCAGTTTTATTAAAATAATATTCTTTAACTTGATGCGAAAGGGAAAAGTCATTTTTAATTTGTCAAAATATATAAATGGTGTAAATAAATAAATAGGTAAAATAAATAACTAATTTTTCAACTTAAAATATAAAGCTGTGTTCCACAGAAACGGATAATACGTTCATTTCTTCAAATTTCTTTTGTGAATTTTACCTCAATTTTAATTTAATAGATTTTTTAACTTGTTCCAAATGGAAAAACACCCTGGCATATTCAAAATGAATCATAGCAAATTATGATGAAAATGAACGTAAACGTTTTGTTAGATTGAAAGCAATGATCTTGTGGTAGTAATTACCTTCCACAAAATAAATTCTTCAACACTTTATTATTAAATAGGTATAATTTTGAAATTTTGAAATTTGTACATTTTTGTTTAGTTATGAGGATAATATACAGATAAGTGAAATTATGAAAATTAGAACTACGAAGATTATATGCTATCGGTATCAAACTAAAAATAAAATGTGCAGAAAATATTTAAATGATCATTTTCATGCCATTCTAAATTATTAATATAATTGTCAGTTTTTGCTACTGTGTAACTATTAATAATTTGATGATTACTGTTTATTAAGACCATATAAAGATTTTTTTTTAATTTAAGCTTGGGTTCCTATTACACAATTAAGATGATTCCTGCACAACGTCTACAAACATGTCACACCAAAAAATTATGCAGCTAATTTCTCATACCCCATAAATGTTTGTACCGTTATTCCAGTTAAAAGAGAAATTAGCGAATGTATCAAATATATTTTTATGTGACCCACTTAAAATGATTTACTAACTATATGCCTACATACTAGGATTGTATGAATGCATAATTAAAAAAATATATATTTCTTAATTTTCTAATACAAGGGCACTCATAGTTAAAAAAAAAAAAAAAAAAAAAAAAAAAAAGGAAAGAAAAGTTATATTCAGTAGTTTTTTTTTTAAATATGAATTTATATTACTTTCAAATTTTGTTATCTTATAATATATAAAAACTAGGGGGCTCGCTCAGCTCACCAACACCCGAGAAAAGCTTCGTCTTCCCCCGACTCGCTTGCCTTATTAACCCCTGCGGCGCTCTGCCTTTCGCTGAATAGGAATTGCTGATATTCGCTTCTTTACCTTTCACTGAATAGGAAAATTAATACTGCATAAAAAAAAAAAAATGGAACTACCCATATTCAATGTCAAATTAAAAAAACATAATATTTAATACGATTTTTTTTTTTTTTTTTTTTGTGAAATTATGTGCTAAGGATCAGTAATTTTTTTTTTTCCGGAAAAGAAAGAAATGTACTTTTCCCACTCGACGTCAGAGATCACATGATAGGTGAAAAACAAACAGCAGACGAAGTCTTCTATATCCATAGCGATTTCTGAAATAACATATTTTCTATTCTTATTTTTGATCAATCGTATTTAATCTGTGTTATTGTTTTATACATCATCATTTTTAATCCATTTTATATCATTAATCATCATCTTTGTGTGCTGTATACATTTGCAATCATCATTTATTTTAGATTTGTTATTGATGTTCATGAAGAACATGTTAAATACTCTGATTTTTGGTACTTAAATCACATCGTACGGTGTAAAGCCATTTAGACAAGTAACTAAGTTAATTAATTTGTTGTAGCACCTTTATGCAATTAAATTTAATTGAAAACATTTTAAAATTTCAAATTATAACCCGTAAACATTCCACAGGTACAAGCTATTATTTATTGCTTGATCAGTTAATGTAACAGTTACACTACAACATACAAAAATCAATTCTTACAGGTAAAAATAAATAAACACATAAAGTGTTTTTTAAAAATTATTAAATTTACAAATACAATTATTCTACTCTTTACAAATGCAGAATATTACTTTTATTTTATTTTACAGTAAATATTAACACTTTTGTTCTTAAGAACAATATTTAATTGAATTCGATTCTCAGAATTCGATTATTTGTTTTCCCCTGTCACATGACTGAGCAGACGACGCAGGAAAGAGTCCATTCGTAACATCTAGATCATTTTATGTTACAGATACAGTATGTGAACTTCTTGGGGACATTTAAGTTTTTGTCACTATTTGGCGATGGATTTTTTGGTAGAATTGCTTGTTAAAAAAAAAAGAAAAAAGAAAAAAAGTATATACATATATATATAACTTTTAAATTAAATTAGAATAACCTTTTAAAAAAATTAGAACCTATTTTTATCTAATGCCCGTACTTTTTATTATTGAATTTCTTTAGATAATTTATGACAGTATATACTCTGTATGTATTTATTGAGCTGCTAGATAATAATTTTAGACATTCGAAAATATCGAAAAGAGAAAAAGATTATTATTATTATTATCATTTTAATTTGGAAAAACCTGCTGCAACTTCAATTATTAATTCTCTTCTGTACTTTGCCATTTTGCCGGTGAAGCGATAAAGTTGCCAAGAATGATATAACCGACGCCAAACATTTGGCACCTAAAACTGAGTAATAGTTTCAAAACACTTCGAATAATAATAAGAAAAAAATTAAAGAAACTTAGTTTAATTTTATTAATTTTATATTTTTAAGAATTAAATTTTCTGAAGCTTTGCTTAAAGCTAGCTTTTAAAAGTTTTGTCCCATAAAAAATATAACATTTATTATGTTAAATCCTTAATAACGTATATAAATAAACTTTAAATTTGAAAAAGAAAAAAAAAATTCTAAGTTTTAAATTTACTTTTAATCCATAAATGTATTGTTGTCGCCAATAAAGTTTGCTTGGCGACAATTTCGCCGGTGAAAGGACAAGTACCTTCTCTCCTATCTACTTTTTACATTAACGAAGAATAAAATCTATAAAAAATTTAGGTGAATTTTTTCTTGCCATAGTTAAAGGTATGAAATGTATCATGGAAATGTCTAATTCGGTAATGTTAAAAAATTATCAATGATAAATAAGATTTTTCGTTTATAATTGAGTTTGAATTTAAATCTAAATATTTTTGTATACCAAAATCTATCCAAAGTATTTTAAAAAACGTTTTCAAATAAAAATAATAAATACACTTTAATGGTAAAGAGAAACGCGGTTAGTTATACAGAAACGGCATTATTTCGTTATTCACAAAAAAAAAAAAAAAAAAAAAAAGAGCAAAATAAACATAAATATTACCGGTAATAAAATTAATTTTCTGAAAGTAGGGAAAAGAAAAAAAAAGATGTTTGCAGAATTTATTTAATTTTTAATTTATTTTATTTTTTTACACCAGTGATAACATTTTTATTTCCCTGTGGAGAATGACGTCATTGTGGAAAATGATGTAATAAGAGAAATTATTTCTTTAATGGCAAATAGAGTACCTTTATAAACCCGAGGTTTTTATTTAATAACTTCGTTAATTAAAATGATACAGATTTCTAACTACCTGAAATGCCTGCCTTGAAGTATTCGGAACACATTGATACCTCCCATGATGCAGAGCATTTTGCCCTCCGCGAGAAGATGCTGTCGCAGACAAAAAAATTTGATACCAGCTACAGAAACTTTTTTTTTAATATATAGAGATATAATTTATTAAAGATATCTTATAAATACATTGACTTAGTTTACACGTAAAAATAATAAACTAACGTAAAAATATTACGTAAAAGTACTAATTTAAGAATAAATAAATCGAAATCTCAATATAATGTTCTAGTTCATAAAATTTTGTGCACTTATAGTCTAACCAATTTTAAAATAGCTTTATCAGTTGATTTTTACCTTATTTTATTAAGTCCTCCAATCGTTATTATAGTATTAAAGAACTTTTCATGTTTTGAATATGATATATCAAGATTTACCATTACAAATATCTTTTCTTTTGATGATAGGGGAAGTAATGACTCAGTAATATCCTTAAATAAATTAAACCAAATTATACTAGAAACATAGTCTGAAGCATAGAATGGGATACAAATTGTCCATAGCTACACCATCTTATTTCAAGTAAGGTCCGAAACATTTCATCTGCTTCTAAAAAAAAGTATAAAAGCAAACTGACGTTGATTTGTTGCTGTGATAGGACATTTAGTTCTCGGTAGGTTGTACTAGCTTTTAAACTCCAGTTGGATATTATTTAGCAAAATTTTAACTGGCTACTTTTAAAAGATGCACTGGATATTGTTCACACTCGAAAAAAGATTGTGAGGAAATGAATTGTATACAAATTTCTTTCGAACATATTGTACATCGTATTTTTTTACTTGTAGACATAACCATTTTAAATTTGAAAATTAATCATTCGAGACATAATTCGAAACTTGTTTTTTCTTCATAAATAAGTTTTTTAGAACTATGTCATTATATGTTTTACATCAATTATATATATAATAATTGTATTTTTAAATAATTTATTAATAGCATTTACAAATATTTTCTATAATGTTTGTTTTTTAATTCAATTACAAAGCTATTTTTTTCAGTAAATGTAAAATAATAATCATACTGACTACGTATCAGTGATTGACCAACCTTCTACAAATCCTATAAATCCAAATATATATATATATATATATATATATTATTTATAGAATTTTGTAAATCATCTAATTATGGGTAGAGTACAATTTAATCACTGCACTTTTTACTTTCCGAACACTATACTGAGGAAAGTATTGTAATCATGTCAAAAATCCTAATTCGAGATTTTGATGTTTCTGTACGTTTCGAGGTCTCCTGAGTCCGTTTTCACTATTTTTACTATGATGTATGTATGTGTGTGTGTATGTATGTATTTGTGTGTGTATGTATGTGTGTATGTATGTGTGTGTGTATGTCTGTGAGTGAACACGCTAGCGTCTAAACGCTTTGTTCGAATAAGCTGAAAGTTGGTGCGTATATTGTAAGTCACCATAGTACGAACCCTATAGATTTTGGTGAATCTAGCACTTATAGTTTTTTTACAGGGACACAAAGAAAATTTTTTTATCATTATGGTCTATGGGACCAAAATATGAAAAGTGCGATAGCATCTAAACGCCTTATTCAATTGAGCAAAAAATTTATACAGTTACTCAATAGGTCACAGTTACTCAATAGGTCACAGTTACTCAATCTGTATAGAGTTTGGAGAATCTGGCACTTACAGTTTTTTTACAGGGGCACAAAGAAAAATTCCTTATCATTATGGCCTGTGGAGCCAAAATTTTTAAAAGTGCGATAGCGTCTAAACGCTTATTTAATCTGAACAAAAAAATTGTACACATGTTATAGGTCACAGTTGCACGAACTGTATAGATTTTGGTGAATTTAGCACTTACAGTGTTTTTACAGGGACACAAAGAAAATTTTTTTTATCATTATGGCCTGCGGGACCAAATTTTTCTTTCTTCTATATTCAATAGAAGAAAGTATTGGATTCGTAAAAATTTTCGACCTCGGGTTTTTGATGGATTTACAAGTTTTGAGAGCTGTAGAACCCGATTTGACCATTTTTAGAAAATGTCTGTCTGTTTGTCTGTCAGTTTCTCTGTGTGTGTGACAAACTTTTGTGGCAACTGTATCTCAGGAACTACTTCACAGAATTTCATACAAATTGGTATGTAGTTGCACCTTGACATAAATTAGTGCCTGTCAACTTTTGGTAAAAATTGTCTTGCAGGTTCCGTTGCCATCCCGCTATTTCTAAATTTTTAATATGGTGGTATAGTACAAAATTTTGTATAAATGTGCATAAAGAGAATTATTTTTTAATAATCATTATGAAATTTACCAGAATTATTTATAATAGAGATAGTCAACTGAGAAAATTTTTTTGTATGTGTAGGAGCCTCGCATTCCCCCCCCCCCCCTGGGGGGGGGGGAATTCCCGCCTTGAGGGCAGTAAATTTTCATGATGGGTATCTTTCAAAAGAGCTCGCCAGTACCTTTAAAACGAATGGTTGAACCATAGATCTGCGATAATTTAAAATGAAGTCATGGATTTTTTTTTTCATTTTTAACAAATATATATATATATTTAATGTAATATTGACAATAAAATTGACTTTTTTTTGGATATTTAGTTGGATATTTTTGGATATTTTTTTTGGATATACTACTTCTCTAATATGGAAATCATCTGCATTATCATGGAAGATTATTTTTACTTTCTTCTATATGTAATATAGAGAAAGTATTGGATTCGCGAAAATTTTCGACCTCTGTTTTTTAAAGGATCTACACGTTTTGGGGTGTACTGAACACGAATTGATAGTTTTTAGAAAATGTCTGTCTGTCTGTATCATTTTTTTGTGGACACTGTATCTCACGAACCAATGACTGAAATTTAACCAAACTTGGTATTTAGTTGCACCCTGACATGAACTGGTGCTGATTAGATTTGGGGATCAATAGCTCAACAGGTGGCGCTGTGATCGCATTTTATGCAAATTTTTAACATGGCAGCATAGGACAAAATTCCGTATAAATGGGCATAATGAGAGTTATTTTAAACTTGTGATTGTAATATTAATATGAATTATTGATAATAGTAGTAGTTAACTAGGAAAAAATTTTGTGCATATGGAGGCATCGGTTCCCCCCCCCCCCTGGGGGGGAAGTACCCCCCCGGGGAAGTAAATTTTCAAGATGGGTATCTTTCGAAAGGTCTCATTGATAATAGTAATTGTTAACTGGAAAAAAAAATTGTGCATGTGGGGGCATCGGTTCCCTCCCCCACCGGGAGGGGGAAGTACCCACCCGGGGGGCAAAGTTTCAAGATGGGTGTCTTTCGAAAGGTCTCGTCAATACCTTTAAAACGAATAGTTGAACCATAAATCTGTGATAATTTAAAACAAAGTTATCGATTTTTTTTTACTTTTAACGAAAAAAAACTTAGAAAAAAAAAAAAAAAATCGTTTTTTTTTTTTTTAACGAAATTTTACGAAACTTGGTATTTAGTTGGTCCCCGACATAAACTGGTGCTGATTATATTTGGTGATCAATAGCTCAACAGGTGGCGCTGTGATAGCATTTTATCTAAATTTTTAACATGGCAGTATGGGACAAAAATTCGTATAAATGTGCATAATAAGAGTTATTTTACACTTGTGATTGTAAAATTAATATGAATTATTGATAATATTAGTACGTAACTAGGAAAAAAAATTTGTGCACGGGGGGGCATCGCTTCCCCCTGGGGGGTAAATTTTGAAGATAGGTATCATTCGAAAGATCTCGTCAATACCTTTAAAACGAATGGTTGAACTATAAATCTGTGACAATTTAAAACAAAGTTATCGATTTTTTTTTACTTTTAACAACAAAAAAAAAAATTAGTATATATTTTTTTTTTTTTTTAAATATTGTTACTGATTGAATATGTATTACTTTTAACAACAAAAAAAAAAAAAAAAAAAAGGAAAAAAAAAGTTTTTTTTTTTCCTTTTTTTCATTTAATATTGTTACTGATTGTTTTAAACTTGTGATTGTAAAATTAATATGAATTATCGATAATAGTAGTAGTTAACTAGTTTTTTTTAATATTGTTACTGATTGAACATGTATTGGAAAATATAGAAGAAAGTCTTGTGGTGGCCACAACCTACTAGTTTTAAATAATAATTTTAATAAATCATTTTTACTGAGTGAATTTGTATAGGAAAATTAGAAGAAAGTCATGTGGAGGCCACAACATACTAGTTAAAAGTGCGATAGCATCTAAATGCCTTATTCAATTGAGCTGAAAATTTATATGAATATTATAAATCATTGTTGCTCTAACTAGAAGCATTTTGGTGAATCTAGCATTTATAGGTTTTTTTACAGGGACACAACGAAAATTCTTTATCATTATGATCTATGGGCCCAAAGTTCAGTAGCGTTAAATAAAACATCGTGTAATATATGGAGAAAAATACTCAAACACTCTATTATGGTTTTCTCTCTTTTGTTTGTTTAACAACTCCTCTTTCTTTACTTTATCTACAAAACTGTTAATTACTCAATGTTCGGAAAGTCGAGTGGAGTCACTCCAGATTTTTTTTTTATTATTATTTGATCCACGGTTGTAAAAAACTATATTTCTTCATTGTAATATTTTTATCTGAATTTACTATACTTTTTAAACGATTTCTTAAAATTCTGGACTTTTTGTAAGGAGTTTTACAATATACACTATATATCTAAAAGGAATGTTCTTCTCTTATAGTAAACGAATTAACTACGTGACATATTCTATATCCTTTTCTGACTCATACCGTACGATCGTGCGTGTTAGATATCCACTTACATTTTTGCGTCTAGAACAGTCGTATGTAATAAAATCATGAAATGAACGATCGAGCTAACTAGCAGTAAGTGTAAAGTACAATTTTCAATCAACAGATGTGGGTTTTAGACCAAATATGTATTTCAGTTTGCAAAAACAGAAGAAAATAAAGTTTTAAGATAAAAATGTTTCGGGTCGGGAAGGGTTATATATATATATATATATGCAGGGTGAGTTTGACATAATCTGCCAAACGAAAGGATGTGATAGAACAGCCCATGGGAAGCATAAAACACCATGGAAACCCTGTCCTATCTCTAACCGTATCCTAGTTATGGTAGATAAAAGAAAAATCTGTTTTTTTTCATCCCGTCTGAAAAAAAAACAAATTTTTGAGCTTTCTGAAAGACTTACACGCAAAATAAGAACATATTTGGAAAGAGCAGAAAAATTCCTATCGGGTGACACCATTTACATCAGGATACCTTAATTTGACGGCGAGCTACAAGCGCTAAAACATTGGCGAGGTTTAAAATCGAGTTGTCGCCGAATTCTTTAACCGGTAATTCTGCAAGCACTGTTCAAGCTACAATCGGTCAAATTTCCCAAACACTTCTCCATTCCACAAGCTTTAGAATGAGCCCACAAAAAACCATATCGGTGTCCTAGTTCAGGAGAAATTTAGCTTTTTGTTTGAAATACATTCATCACTGAACTCGACATTCTTCGAGAAGGAGACTCACGGGTGACATGGTCGTTCCTGATTACATATCCGCCTTCAGCCCGCTGTTTTGGCAGATGCAAAAAAGAAAATTTTAAAGACAAATAAGAAAAGTAGCAGTTGTATTAAGTTTACAAATACAATGGAATGGAAACAAAAGAAGTATGACCTTTCTGACGTCTTTCACAAAAAAATATGCAAAAAAAAAATGACGTATCTCACGTTTATGATTAAAGCGCACATGCATTCGAAAGAATGTGTGAAATTTAGTGCCGCTGCTGAAATTTGTCACCCCCACACCTGATACATTCCTTTGCCCTCTTACGAACGGAAACCAGAGTAGCTCTTAGCGAAAGCTCATCCCTCAGTTTTATTATTGCATCATCAAGCCGGCTGCTTAAATCTTACACACTGGCAACTTCTGTGCGGTAAACTTCTTGCTTCAGGAAACCCCAAACAAGTACAATGGAGTGAGATCTGGCGATCTAGGTGGCCAAGGAATTGGTCCATTACGACCTATCCATCGCGGATACTGCTGGTTCAAGAAGTCCCGATCGGCATTGGAAGAATGTGCAGGGGCCCCATTGTATTGGAAAATGATTTCCGCTTGTTGGGGTACAGGAATGACATCAAGTAATCCTGGAAGATGGTGTTCCAGAAACTCCAAATATGTATTGCTTGTCAGATGGCCTTGGAATACACGTGGACCTACCAAGCGATCGCCAACCACTCCAAGCCACACATTTAAGCTGAATCGCGTCTGGAACGATGAGTTTCGTGTTACAAGTGGATTTTGTTGAGCGTAATGATGCCAGTTATGTAAATTTAACATGCCATCCCGAGTGAAAAGTGACTCATCTGTCCACAGTATCGTTCTAAGGAAATGGTGCTCCTCAATATCTCGCTCTAACAGCCAGCGGCCGAATACCACCCGCTTTTGGAAATCTGAGCGCCGTAATTCGTGTACCGGTGTGAAGTGGTATGGATGATACTGGTTTTTGCGCAAAACATTCATCACTTTAGTTTGGGAGATTTTACCTTCTCTCGCAAGTATGCGTGAACTCATATTTGGATTTTCTCCCACTCGGTCGAGTAGCGGCGAGCATGACCCCTTTCGTACATCCTACCGAACGACCCACTCTCCCTAAGCCTTCAATGAATTGCGGCAAATACAGCACGGTTGGGCGCACGACGATGTGGATAACGCAGAAGGTACTCTTCTTCGGCTTTCCGAAAGTTACCGCTGCAAAATCCATACACAAAATGCATATCCGCGTACTCTTCATTTGTAAAACTAGGCATATCGGTTTACAGGTAGGAAAGTATGACAATTTTATCCCAGTGATGACTTCAATTGAAAATAAAATTCAGAAGGGTAAACAAAAAGGGATAAAATTTCGATATTAATTTAAAAAAGTAGAAGAAAAAAAGTTCTACGGAATAAGAACCAACTTGGTTAATTCGTACCAATGCAAGAAAACATACTAAGTATGAACTAAGAGAGAGCAAGTAGACGTAAGAGCTGCGTGAAAAGAATTGGCCGAGCACAGCCAAAGTCCAGAAAATGCTAAAGCAATAAGCAGCATAAAACGTAAAAGAAGCTGATGAGCTAATGAGCTGTTACAGATTGACTCGCCTTTTGTACCCGCGAGTGCAATGCGCGCGCAGGAAAGTTGAAATACATCTGCATATCACTAAGAGTCCATATGCAGATAGTCACGAATTTGCATAATTTCTATTTACTCACTATCGTTTCTTTTGCCGAATTTCGGCGAACGCCGTTTTCAGTGATGTATTTCAAACAAAAAGCTAAATTTCTCCTGAACTAGAACACCGATATGGTTTAAAGTGGGCTCATTCTAAAGCTTGTGGAATGGAGAAGTTTTTGGTAAGTTTGACCGATTGTAGCTTGAACGGTGTTTGCAGAATTACCGGTTAAAAAATTCTGCGACAACTCGATTTTAAACCTCGCCAATGTTTTAGCGCTTGTAGCTCGCCGTCAAATTAAGGTATCCTGATGTAAATGGTGTCACCCGATAGGATTGTTTTTGCCCTTTCCAAATATGGGCTTATTTTGCGAGTAATTCTTTCAGAAAGCTCACAATTTTTTTTTTCAGACGGGATGAAAAAAAACAGATTTTTCTTCTATCTACCATAACTAGGATACGGTTAGAGATAGGAAAGGGTTTCCATGGTATTTTATGCTCCCCATGGGCTGTTCTATCACCTCCTTTCGTTATGTCAAACTCACCCTGTATATATATATATATATATAATAAATGAAGTCACTTGGTTAATGTATATGGGTCATTGCCAACACAAGGGGTAGAAAGCATGTCCCTTAGCCCTCAAAAATAGAAAATATTTTCAATCAGAAAAAAATTTACAACTAGGCTATTTCTTACGATTTTCTCTAGTTGAATATTATTATAAAAGTTTTTAATGTTATTTATTTTTCTTAGAACTCGATCGATAAAACCTGGAATGTCCACTCCGTGGACTGTCCCCAAGGGAAGTCTGCAGAATATAGCATTATTTTCAAGCTTAATATTAATGTTTTTTAATTACATTTTGATTTAAGCAGGACATAATTATCCTTAAAAATATATTTATTAAATTTTAGAGTTATAAAATGAATCTTGTTTTTTTAATTAATTTATAACAAATGTCCCTAATAAAATGTGTCCACTCCGTGGACAACTATTTAATTTCCCATAAAGTTCAGTAGATGGCACTGTCTGTCACCAGTGTGTAACTGAGAAGAAAGAGGGGCAAGCCATCTTTGTTTTTACCTACATGTGCTGAACTCAATGATTTATTTCGTTCTGTTAAAATAGATTTCATCTGTGATACCTCTGTTTGGCTATCTCATGAGTCCACTCCGTGGTCAGAAGTATACAAGTAATTATAAGGATTATTTATTATCTAATTATTATTACAATTAATGATTATAAGACTTAATTCAACACTAAAGTTAAATTGTTCCTGACGTTGTTGCTTTGTTCCTTAAAATTCAAAATCAGACATTCTGTCCACTCCGTGGACTTCCACTCCGTGGACATCATTTGATCACGAAGTGGACACTTCTTTCCACGGAGTGGATACTTTCAAAATTAATCTTAAAAATAGATACATTTGAAAAATAATCTAAATAAATTTGATAAATAAATTTTATCCCTTTATTTATTTATTTTTTTTTTTTGTTAGCCTACTGATTGCTTAAGGTGCAATGGAAATATATTTTCCCCCTAACTTTTATATTTTTATTCGTGATTTTCTAAAAATGTCATTTCAACGTCTTTAAAACAGTATTTGCTATTTTTTACTGAAATCTTAAGCATTTCTCTTCATGGTTTAAATGTAACAACAGAATTCGTATTAATATAATTTTAAGAACAGTTTTATGAGTGTTGTTTACAGAGTAATGCAAAAGGATGATGTATACTATATGTCCTTTTTTTTTTTTTTTTTTTTTTAATTTTAGAGGTAAAATGTAGAAAAGGTGACATAACACTTTAGAAAAATAATTGCAAAAATATAATTAAATTTAGTTTCAGAAGAAAAAATAAATAAAAATATTTTTGTTTTACAGCAAAACTAAAATTGTTTTGTATTTTTATTAATTGAATAACTTTTTTTTTATTTATATATATATAAAAACAATACTTAAAATATATATTTATTTTCTTTGCAGAAATTTATTATGCTGTTCAAGAAAAATGGAAATTCGCATGTAACCCAATGCAGGACAAACAAATGTGCACAAACATTCGCTTAAACTCAGTCAAAAAGAAAATTAGGTGGAGTTGAAAATCAAAAAGATAAGAAAAATAACAAGAAAAGGAAACATCCCAGCCAAACTACAGAAGAACGTAAAGAACAAAAAAGAAAAAGTATGCAGAGAGCAAGAGACAGACTAATGCTTCTATTACACACAACACGTTTTCACACAACTTTTGAGATAATTGTAAATTTGGCTCAAATCCCGTCAATGCCCAAAAATAGGAATTGGGAATACGATCAATTTTTTCTGGAAGTCAGACTGTGATAAACCAGTGAGAAGAAAGCTCTTTATGTACCGAGAAATGACAGCGCTGGCGGGAATTCATTCACCGTTTTCCTCTTCGCTCTCCCATGTCGTCCCCGTTAAAACAGAGATATAAATAGGTGTGCCTTGACATGTACTGTACACCGTGTAAACCAGTTTTTCGAACAATTTTTGATTCAACTATTGTAACCTTCTTTCGGTTTACAGCTTTCGAAAATTGGAGCAAAAATTGGATGAAATAAAAGTCGCGTGAAACATCTTTGTGTATAATAAGAGCATAAGAAATGATCCCGCAAGACATGAAGAAGGAAAAGCTAAAGAAAGATAAATATATCACAGAAGGAAGAATACTGTAGTTAAAATGTTTGAATCAAAGGGAGAGATTGAAGAAACAGAATAATCTTTGAAGAACATCTCAGAGATGATACACCTCCTGAGACACCTCGTTCAGCAGCCATAAACATCACACTACCACAAATTAATCCATCTCTGAAAACAAAACCATCTGTATCATCATCTAGCAGACTAGAAAGTGGAAGAAAAAGGTTGAAAAAGAACAGTGAAAGGCTTTGTGAAGAAAACAAAAAATTGGTTAGGAAGCTTGAAAAACACAAAAAGCATGTGTAAAGATCTAAGGATGTGAAGTCAAAAAATAATACTACTGATTCTGAAAAACCCAAGAGAAAAGTGAAAAAAATTATCACAGAAGCAAATTCAAAAGAAATTGAGAAATGTATTATTTTTGGCGAGGTTATAAAAAAGCCAATAAAAGAAAGTTTTAAAGGCGCAAAATCAAAGAAGAAACTTAAAGAAATCTTCGAAGTTTTAACAGGAAAAATAGCAAGGAAATAAAAGTGTCTTCAACATATTAGATCAATCACATAAAAAAAAAAAAAAAAAAAAAAAAAAAAAAGAAAGAAAGAATATGCGGAACCAACAATTATTTTCCTGTTATTTTCATTTCTCAAAAGAATTAAAGTAAAAATATTTGTTGATTATTTTCTAAAACACAAGTAAAACAATAAGGATGAAAAGATACAGCTGCAAAATAACTTTCAGGTTTGGATATTTATAAGTGTCCACTCCGTGGTCAGTGATGTCCGCTCCGTTGACTCATTAATTTTGAAATTAATTAATTACCAACCAAAAAATAGCTAACGAGATAGCTCATCAAGTAATTTAGATTCATAGTTGTCAAAAAGGAATTAAGGAATTTTTTCAAATTTTTTTGGTAAAATTTTTATATTTTCAAATTAGTCTTCGTTTTCTACCCTTTAGATTGGCAATCACCCATATATATACACAATTTTGATTGTAGTTCAGGGTTAGGGTGTTCTTTTGGGGGAAAATGGTTGGACTTTTTATTATTTTCAGGAAAAATCGCGATCGCTGTTAACCCCTTAACCACCCTTTGTAACATATGGCAAATATTGGGTTTACGCTGAAATGGATATAAATACCCAGGTAAAAAAATCAGCAAAAAACCTTTAAAAAAAACCTTCAGGAAAACTGCAGGTATTTCGGACTATAGCCTGCATCTTTTTTACAGGTAAAAAACCTGCACTTTTCCTGAAGGTAAAAAACCTGTAGTTTTTCTGAAGGTAAAAAACCTTTACTTTCCCTTTTATTTGTCCGAAATAACTGCAGTTTTCCTGAAGGTAAAAAACCTGCAGTTTTTCTGAAGGTAAAAAGCCTTCACTTTTCCTTTTATTTGTCCGAAATAACTGCAGTTTCCCTGAAGGTAAAAAACCTGCAGTTTTCCTGAAAGTAAAAAACCTTCATTTTCCCTTTTATTTGTCTGAAATAACTGCAGTTTTCCTGCAGGTAAAAAACCTGCAGTTTTCCTGAAAGTAAAAAACCTACTTTTTCCCTTTTATTTGTCTGAAATAACTGCAGTTTTCCTGCAGGTAAAAAACCTGCAGTGTTTCTGAAAGTAAAAAAAAAAAAAAAAAAAAAAAAACCTTCATTTTTTCCCCTTTAACCTGTCCTATATATCTTTAGTTTTCCTTAAATTTGTTCCAGAAATAAATTTTCTTACATATAAAAAAGATCTATGCAGTTTTCCTTTAGGTATAAAGTTTTTGTACCTAATCTGGATTTGATTTTTAGTACCCATTATAATATATGAAGAACAAAATATTTGCAAAATTTTATTTACTTTTGTGTAAAAAAAAAAAAAAAAAAAAAAAAAAAGTTATAGAACCTTTAACCAACAATTTTATGTTTAATAATATCAATTATATTTCTTTAAATAAAGTATAGGCAGTCATATGAAATAATCATAGTACTAAAATAAATGGAAATTTTTTGTGAAAAGGTTACATAATTTTGTGTACGATAGCTAAAGCTTAATAAAAAGGTAACACCAGCATGAAATATGTACGAAACTTTGAATAATCAGAAAGCAGAAGAATACTCACAGCAATTGTTTGTATCGAAAGAAAACAAGACTTTTCGTCAGGGAACAAAAAAGGCACAATGGTGAGGTTCATTCTGCTTTGTTTGCAGCACTCATGTCTACTTTATTACCTCGAGAAATTACCTTTTTTTCTTGGCTTAAAAGCAAGCTCTTGCATGTTATAGTGTCAGGGATCGCGTTGGTGAGCTATAGCGCACCATTGATCTCAATTTTAATGCAAGAGATGCATAATTTTTTTAATTGCGGGTCACAAGGAACTGTATTTTTTTCCCAAAAAATATCCTTTATTCTAAAACAATAAATTTTCTTTTATTTAATTCCGTGTCATCATTTCAAAGCAATTTATTTTCCTGGGCTATTTAGCTCTGAATTTAGAAGAATGGGAGAAATATTCTTTTTACCTCCTTCAAAACCAAACGAATTGCTGGCTGTATCCTTCTCCGTGGACTGCATCTGCTCTCTGATCCAGTCGAAAACAATGACGTCACTTTTCTTCCTTTCCTTGTGCATTCTGTCTGACGGAGCACATGCGAAATGACCCAAAACCAGCATCAGCATAAAGTGATAGACTGGAGATGAAATGCCTTTTTTTTCGGGAGGAGGGGGTTTGTTTGTTTATTTAGTTAGCAGAATCAATCAGAATTTGCAATATTAGCAAATGTTATTTCATGGGGAAAAAAGTGCTCTTTTGAATAAATTGCAAAATACAATATAGTACCGTATATCTGAAATTCCAAAATCCAGAATAATTTCAATTTCAATTTTTTTTTTTTCTTTCATGATTTTAAAAACATTTAGTATTTAAAAACAAAACTTAAATAAAGAAGAATTTATTTTTTCTCTGGAAATAGTTAAAAATGTTTATGGTCTGGAAAATCTTCTGCAATTGCAACCAACCACATAAAAAATTCTCCGATTTTATTTGATGGTCTATTTCAGGGTTTTTTAATTTCTTGTTAAGACAGTCTTACTTTCTAAAAGTAAAGAAAAATAAAAACTTTTCTTTTAGCGATTTGCTGTTATGATCCAGTCATCATTACATTTAGTGGTACCATTAACGCAGCAACTATGAACCACGGCGCTGACGGGAAAGCAGTGAGCAACCAAGCCATGCTCGCCGAGGACAGTTTCTGAAGCAAAATCTGCGTGAAAGCACATACAGCAACTGAAGATAATGCAAGAGAAGAGGAAAAAAGCTTCAAACTTCTGAAGATGAGGGGGGGTGGAAATTTCATTTCAATAGTAAGGGGGGGGGGCGATTGAAGTGAAACAAACGGCCAGCGTGCGTATAGGAAGGAGGAGCTGGGTAAAGGAGAAGGCAGGACTGCAGAAGCAAATTTTTGTTTGATAATCGCCGCTTCCAGTACCGTTCTAGGCCCAATTCGACTTATTTTTCAATACATTTTTCTTTCGTAAATAATATTTAGACAATACAATAAACAATTTTCAATTAAATGTGCATGTGTACCTGTTAATATATGTGTATTATTGCAGTTATATATTTTTTATTTTCGGCTCCAGATTCAAAAGAAATAAATATATTGGACTCAGGAACTTTTCAGAATTATTCAGGAACTCATATTTTGAAATTTTATTTTTCTGACTGAGTGAAAATAATGCCTGGACCGGGAGTCGAACCCCGGATCTTTGACTCGGAAAAATAAAATTTCAAAATATGATTTTCTTCCAATCAGTTGATTGTGTGATTTTTATGAAAATTGTATTTAGGAACTGTTTTAGAAACAAATACTACTACTACTACTAAAAAAAAAAATCTTATGTATGAAAAATCATACAAATTATTCTTGCATAATTATAGTGTTAAAATGGATATTAAATAATGAATCTAAAATATTCGCTTTTATTTTTTTATTATTATAAAAAAAAAAAAAAAAAAAAAAAAAAAAAAAAACAGAATTTTTTTTTTTTTTTTTTTTTTTTTTTTTTTTTTTGGCTAACATGTGCAGTTATTCAATATATATATACTATTGTTAGTGAGTTGTGTTTCATAGTTCAAGAAAATCAATTATGAAAAAAAAAATTCTGAATATTTCCCACAAAGGATGGATCTGAAGGATCCCGCAGGTCCTGAATAATGGATCCTATGATTTTTTTTTAAGTGTCTTTATAATAAGAGACTCTTTTTTTTTTTTTTTTTTTTTAAGATTATTAATCTTATTCCAAATCTATTGCTGTTGTTAAAATGATCATAATTTTTACTTTAAAACTTCTTTCAATTTCATTAAATAATTTTCTTTGCACTTTTTATTAATTTCACTATTTTAACTATATGATCAAACACAAGTTTAACAGAGGTAAGTGCTGATTTCCCATGACAAAAAATAATTAAGTTAGAAAGTTATTTTCTTTTTAATGCAATGTTTCAAAATGTAAAACAGAATTGTGAAAAACTTTTCTGTGTTTGTGGGAAATATGAGCAATTACACACCCCCGCCCCACCCCCAAAAAATAAATAAATTTATACACATATGTTTCAAGAATAAATTAATAAATTGTATATTAAGACATAAGAAATGGAGAATACTGAAATAACATAAAAATACATTCCACTAAAATATAAAAACATTTTAAAACTATGAATCATATATATATATATATATATATATGATTTATTTATTAAAATATTTGTATATATATTTTTTAAAGGGTGAAAAGTGATAAAAATAAATTTTTATTTAGTTTTATTTATTTAATTTAAATTAATCATTTTTATCATCTTCTTTCTTCCACTTCTTCATAGACTAAAATTCTCTCATTCAGAATTCCGTCATTTTATTTCTCTCATACAGTATCTGAAAAACAAAAGCAATATCTTTATTAGCAGGATTTTGCTGTTGAAAACAAACACACTGAAAATCTTTGATTATACACATAAGAGTAAGCCTGCACAAAATCATATTTTGCTTAGTTCTTAACACTATACACTAAAAAAATAAAAAGGCGTTTTCCCACCAAAAATTAATTGTATAAAAGACTGCCTTCTAAACCAATTTCGGGTCTTAACAAATAAAAATAAAGACACTCATTTGAAAAATATCATGAAAATTTATACTGTACATAAAGACTTTTTTAGCTTTCAAATTTTACTGTAACATAAAAGGCAGCTTTCATAAAAAAGCAATTTTTTTTTCACAACAGTGTTAAATATTTACAAATAAAATTGAACTTTTATAATTTCTTAAAGAGCTTTCTATAATTTTATCAAATTTAAGTAAAACAGCATTTTTAAAATAATAATAATTATTATTATTAATTGTTAGCATAAATTATAATGTGTGTGGAAATGACTAATATGCAGAAACAAAACAAGAGAGCAAGCAGATCAAAAATTTATAAAAGACTTGCTTCTGAACCCATTTTCAGTTTCACTATTTTAAAGTAACATGTCTTTCATTTTACATGTGAGCATGATGACAATTTTTACTGTATAATATTGCAAAAGTATCAATAACACTCAAATTTACCAAAACATAAATGAAAACTTTCATGAAAAAACGATTTGGATTTTCTCATGAAGTGCTTAATACTTACAACTAAAGTCGAACTTTTATAGTTTTTATAAAACTTTCAATTATTTTTTATAAAATTTAAGCAAAACAATTTTTTGGTGCAAGTTGAAATGGGCGAGGAATCTAATAAAATGTGCACACAAAACGAGGGTGGGGGAACTTTTTTTTAAATACCAGCCTCTATACACAATTTTTGTTTCACCATTTAAAAATAACAGGCTATTCTTTTATTATACATTTAACATGAAATATTTTATTGCATAATTATGTAAAAACAACAACAAAACTGAAATTTAAATGAAGCATAAATGGCAGTTTTCATGAGAATGTGTTTTGAATCTTTCTCACGAAGTATTAAATAGTTACAACTAAAACTGAACCCTTGTCATTGCTTAAAGATTTTTAGTATTTTTATTAAATTTGATTAAAACGGCATTTTAAAGAAAGTTATTTTTTAGTGCAAATTAAAATGTATGTGAAAATAACTAACATGCGAAAAGAAAACAAGAGAGTAGAATAAAAAATTGTGAAATAATCGATTCTGAACATATTTTATGTTTTATTATATAAAAAATAGCGTATCATGCATTTAATATACGTGCATGATGCCAATTTTTTCTTTATAATTATATAAAAATACATATAACACTCAAATTTTACCAAAACCAGAGATGGTACAAGCTTACAGAAAAAAAGGCTGAACTTACCCCCCCCCCCCCTCTCAAAAGTGGTATCAGGCAACTGACACAATATAAATTTTTCAATAATAAAAATAATGTTAAATCTGATTGCATACACAGGGTTTGTGCTAGAGTGCGGGAATCACGCAATATTAAAAAAAAATCCCACTTAAAAATTTTTCATATGCACGCTTTTCCCACGATTTTCTGTGATATATATATATATATATATATATATATATATTAATCTAATTCATTGAACTCCGCGTATTTATTTTTTCCGTTTTTAAAAAAATCGCGGCTATCGTTCGTTAATAAATAAATAAAAATGGAACAATCGGAGATCAAATGTTAAGCTTCCGATTCCTAATCTTTCTCCACCCACAAAATAAATGTCAATATTCATTTCAAACTTGCTTTATGTATGAGATTCTAGAACCTGTAAAGAAATACAATTGTTAAATATTTCTTGCTCATGTAATTATTTTTTGCCCACCTCCCCTTTTATTTATCTCCATCTAGTGATCAGCAAACAAATGTTCTGCAGAAGT
Organism: Salticus scenicus; assembly: GCA_963930645.1. Taxonomy (NCBI): domain Eukaryota; kingdom Metazoa; phylum Arthropoda; class Arachnida; order Araneae; family Salticidae; genus Salticus; species Salticus scenicus. The sequence goes on along the minus strand of OZ005650.1, from coordinate 170,513,923 downwards.
CTTGTTTCCCAATCTTTACCCATCTGCAACATAAATGATATTTATAATATTCATTTTAAACTTGCTTTATTAGATTCCAGAAGTAGAATTGAAAGAGTTTAATATTTCTTACTCTGTAATTAATTTATTTAATCCCCCCCCCCCCTCTTTCCCCATATCCGGAATCCAGATTGTGATCGATGATCAATTCTAGAAACAATAACACAATAGAAGTGCTCAATATTTCTGACATATGTAATTATTTTTAGACGTTTAGTGCTGAACTTAATGAATCTATTTATTTTTTCTCAATTAAATTAAATCTTTATGGGATGTCATATCTATACCAAATTTGTAAACACGAGGGGGAAATGGAGAATGATTTGGAAAAAAAATTTCTTACCTGAAAAATCTAATTTAAGAAAATTAATACTCAGTTGGTTTTATGCACGCTTGAAACTAATAATTAGCTACTGCTACTTTTATCACCATCATGTCCAACATGGTTGAAGGCTATAAGCCTGTTCTGGCTTCAATCCATCTTTTACGGGGTCTTTATCTCTTCTCCCTCTTGGCCTATATTTTAGAACTGCCCTTGGTATACCGTCATTTGACATTCGTTCTAAATGTTCTCTCCACTTATTTCTATAGTTTATTATAGTATGTATTATTGGCTTACTTTTTATCAATATTCAACTAATCATTCAATCCATCATATTAGCGAAAAATTTTCAGCTAATTTCTAATTTCAGCAATCACATGTCTGTAATTTGTATATTTCTTGAAAATACTTTTTTTCTGTAAAATGTAATTACTGACTTAAATTTCAAAAATCTCACTTAAATTTTGAAAATCCCACTTAATTTTTTGTTAGAGTGGGAGAATCCCACTCATTTTTTTTTCTAAGTGCGAACCCTGATACATGTACACACAATAAACAAAATCGGAGCAATAAATCTTATATTGAATATCATATTAATTATAATTAAAATAGTTGTAAGTACTTAAAAAACAGACAAACTTATTACATATACTTGAAAATAAGTTTATTCTATAGAAGCATTGTTTGCTGGGGCAACTGATCAACAAAATAATCTAGTTCAAGTTCATTAGGAAAATGCAGTTGAAGTATTATTCCTTCTTCATTTTCTCCAAGTTTGAATTTGACATTTCTTGAAGCCAATCACATAGAAATTGCTAATAATATACTGCACAAATTCAGGCTGCCCCCCCCCCCTCCCCTACACATGTCCAAAAAGTTTTAATGCGGATTTGCTTTAAAATTCAATTGTATATTCAATCGTATTCAATCCCAAGAATAATAATTTTCAAGCTTAAAAAGGCTGAAAAGTAACATGTCTGCAAAACATAAAAGGTAGTTTTCATGAAAAAGCGACTTGGGTATTTTCTGATAAAATGCTAAATATTTGAAACTAAAATTGAAATCTTGTAATTTATTATAAAGCTTTCAATTATTTTTATCAAATTTAAGCAAAATCATTTTTTAACATAAATTAAAATGGGCGAGTGAGGAATCAAAAAAAAAAAAAAAAAAAAATGTGTGAACAAAACAAGACTACAGGAAAATTTTTTAAATACATGCCTCTATATACACATTTTTAGTTCCACATATAAAAATAACAGGCCATCAACAAGACTGAACAAACATTATGAACAACAAAATTGATATTTAACTGTAGCATAAATGACAGTTTTCATGAAAATGCGTTTTGGATCTTTCTCACGAAGTATTAAATATTCATAAGTCATAACTAAAGTTGAACCCTTGTCATTGCTTATAAAGATTTTTAGTATTTTTATCAAATTTAATGAAAACAGCATTTTAAAGAAAGGTATTTTTCAACGCAAATGAAAATGTATGTGAAAACGACTAACATGCAAAAACAAAATAAAAGAGTAGAAAAAAATCTTATACATTTTAAAAGATTGGCCTGTTATTTTTATATGTGAGACTAAAATTGTGTGTATATGTATAGAGGCAGGTGTTTAAAAAATTTTCCTCCACGCTTGTTTTGTTTACGCATTTTATTAGATACCTCGCCCATTTTAATTTATACCAAAAAATGATTTAGCTTAAATTTGATAAAAATAATTGAAGGCTGTATAAAAATTATAAGAATTCAATATTAGTTATAAATATTTTGTACTTTATGAGAAAAAAACCCAAATCGCTTTTTCATGAGAACTACATTTTACGTTTTGGTAAAATTGGCATAATTCCTGTATGTTAAATGAATGACAAATGTTACTTTTCATATAGTGAAACATAAAATGGGTTCAGAAGCAAGTCTTTTATGAATTTTTTTCTACTCTCTTGTTTTGTTTTCACGTGTTAGTCGTTTTTACACACATTTTAATTTATACACTGAAAAATAACTTTCTTTAAAATGCCTGTGTCAAATAAATTTGATAAAAATACCAAAAATCTTTATAAGCAATGACAAGGGTACAATTTTAGTTGTGAATATTTAATACTTTGTGAGAAAGATCCAAAGCGTATTTTCATGAAAATTGATATTATATAATTATGCAATAAAATAGTTCATCTTACATATACTTTAAACTAGCAGGCTACACTCACTTCGCTGGTCCCTCTTTTTAAATGGATCACTATAATTAATGAATTCTTAAAATTGCATTAATTTTTATCATGTGAAAAAAAAAAAAAAAAGAGAAAAAAAAATCTGATCAGAAAAAATGTCACACCGAATTCCCACTGCCTTTGGCAGCGCAGGCCATTGTGTGCATTTATGTTCAACACTCACTATATTATCGAAAGGGAAAAAATATAAAAAAATTCTTCTCTCATTGGTGGGATAATTGATCCGGACCCCCACTGCCTGTGCCAGTATATACCTGTGTGCATGGCGATTGTTCCTGCACCCACCATTTCCTCCCCTTTTAATAATTCTATACATTTGAAAATATCCCCAATCGATTTATTGGGCCTTAAAACTTAATATTACTAATTTTCAACACTCAAACTCTTATTTCTATTATTTTCCGTCTTCGTCCCCCCTCACGTCTATCCTAATAATTTTACAAATTCAAAAATATCCACAATCGATTTGTAGGTATCAAAAACCTCTATGCACCAGTTTTGAACGATCTAACTCTATTTTTATTTTTTGCCCCTTCCCCCGTTCCTGGCACTCCTAATAACTTTACACTTTCGAAAATATCCCCATTCAACTTGCAGGCCTCTAAAACCAATCTGTACCAATTTTGAACAGCCTAACTGTATTTCAATTTGTTTTTACCCATAGCCCCCCCCCCCCTAATAATTTTACAAATTCAAAAATATCCGCAATTGATTTGTAGGTATTGAAAACCTCCATGTGCCAATTTTGAACAATCTGACTGTATTTTTATTTTTTTGTCCATCCCCCCTTACCGCCCCTCCTAATAATTTTACAAATTTGAAAATAATCGCAATCGATTTGTAGGTATCAAAAACCTCTATGTACCAATTTTGAATGATATAACTGTATTTTTATTTTTTTGCCCTTCCCTCAATAACTTTACACTTTCAGAAACATCCCAATTCGACTAGAAGGCCTTTAAAACCTATCTGTACCAATTTTCAACGACCTAACTGTTTTTGCCCCATAGCCCCACTCCCCCTTACCGCCCCACCTGGGGCTGAATTAAAAAAAATCCAGAAATTAGTTTTTAAATATTTGTATTAGCTATATTTTAGAGCAAAAATTTCACGTATATCTGTTTTTTTGTTTGAGATATATAGGATTATGTGAAATCACGTTTTGCCCCCTTCCCTCCCCCCCCCCTTGGGGACCGAATTTCTAAAATTCCTGAAATTGGTTTTTAGACATTTGAGTTAGCTATATTTTAAAGCAAAAATTTTACAGATATCTGTTTTTTGTTTGAGATATGAAGGATTTTGTGAAATCACGTTTTGCCCACCTCCCCACCTTGGCGAGCGAATTTTGTAAAATCGCTTCTTAGAGTGGATGCCTACGTCATAGAAAGAACATTGTCACAAAATTTCATGCTTCTAGGTACAGGGGTTTGGTGTGGGCGATGATGAATCACCCACTCACTCAGTTATGAAGAAGAATTTTATAGATATAGATTATTAGAGTTCAATTTTAGTTGTAATACTTAGCACTTAAAAAGAAAAAACACAAATCTGGAAAAATGTGCTTTACAACATTGTTTGGCAATTTTTTTCCAAACTTGCCAATTTGGCACAGTTTCTTGATTTTTTTTTAAATGGCCAATTTTACATGTTTTAAAGCAACTATCTAAAAATACAGCATAAAAAGTAGCCTTTAAAAAACTTCAACAAAGGAAAAAATAAAGCCCAATTTTCATTAAAAAAACTAAGAAATATTAAAAAATTACATGCTCAATAAACATAAAAAAAATATGATATATAAATAAAATAGGTTTTTTTACTTACCTGTTTCCGAAAACTTGTATGTACAAAACAGGAAAAAAGAAAGAATTAATCCGGTGCAGAACCAGTGGCGTTGCCAGAAAAAAAAAATTCAAGGGGGGTGCACAACCTAAAAAAAATTTCTTTTTAATAAAATTCTGATAACATAGTTTTAAATTTTAAGAAAAACATGCTTATTACATGTTACCAAAGGGGGGGAACTCCCCCCCCCCCTTGTCCCATTGTGAAAACTTCAAAATAAGTATATACAGTAACCAATTAACACCATTTCAAATCTCTACTGCAAAGCTTTTTTTTTAAATATATTATTCAACAGAAATACTGAATTATATTAAACCAATAAATCATGATTTTACATTAAAAAAAGCAACCATAACAATTACAAACATATCTCCCACAGAAATTAACAAATAGCCTACTGTTGACAAAATTAAAAAAGTAAAACCAAACAATACCTATTAAATAAACTGCTACTGTACCAATGTACATAGGTATGCTGGATTTAACATTGCACTGGTACTGTGCTACAGGTAATTGGCGACAATCTGGAATTTCGTTTCGCAGCAATCAGTGATACAAACAGTCATCAGCAAAAGTATCCAAGCACTAACAATAATCCCGTCTCAAAAAAAATGTGTTCACATTTCTTTTAAAAAGGGGCAGGGCGATTTTTTGAAAAGGGCACATTTTACTGAATAAGAGGGCACTTTTGACAAAGCATTTTTTTTTTTTTTTTTTTTTTTTTTTGAGTGAAAGGGAACTTTTTTTGTAATAATCCTCCAATGGATTATAATTCTGAAAAGAAATGTATCAATATGTTGCATGCATAGTTGTTTTATATATTTAACCCTTAACTGGGGACATCGATCTCACAGATCGCACAGCTTCTTCCTACCATCATTCTTTTTGCATGTTTTGACCAAATGAATGGATTGTTTTTCCTAGTTTCATGTTTCCTGACATTTTCATTTGAAAAATAAATAATTAAAGAACATCTTAGTGAAAAATCAGAAAAATATTTTAACTTTACGATTTTTAAAAAAATTAATAATGCACGGTCTCTGAGACCTCACGTCCCTACTTTTCCACCTCCTCAGTTACGGGTTAAAAAAAAAGATTTAAGCTGTATTCTGCATAAATTATCAATTACTGCTGAATGATTAAATCAAAGAAAAAGAATCAAAAAGAAAAAAAAAAATCTCTGGGAAAAAAATATGGGGCGCCGAAAAAAAAGACAGGGTAAATTTTTTACTTCAAAAAAGGTCAGGGCGCATCAGCAATAATTTTTAAAAAGGCAGGGTGCGGCGCCCTTGAGAAATCGTGAAATGTGAACACTACAAAAATTACACTTAATACAGATTTGTTAAATAAATCCTTGTGAAGTCATGTTCCTAGTCAACCTAAGAACAGGATTTGACAAGGATTTATTTAACAAAATAATATTAACTATACTTTTTTGACATCGGAATTATTGGCTAGCGCTCGGATATTTTTACTGCCGACTGTACATCTGTACACTTCATGCACATGGGAACGGAAAAAAAAAAAAAAAAAAAAAAAAAAATCACTGGATGGATACCTCACCCACATACTGCACGAATCTTTGAAACGCACAAAATTTTGTGTTGCAGTGATCAGCATTATGCACGTCTGTACGCTCCGTGTACATGAAAACCAAAGAAAACCATAACTGGATACTTCACTCGCATACTGCATGAATCTTTAAAATGCATGAAATTTTGCATTACAGCCATTAGGAATATGCACGTCTGCATGCTCCGTGCACATGAAAACAAAAACTAAAAACATCACTGGATACCTCACCTGCGTGAAATTTCGTTTTATAGCGATGAGTAATATGCACATCTGTAACACTCCGCGTACATGAAACAAAAACAAAAACAAAAAAAAAAAAAAAAAAAAAAAAAAAACATAACTGGATACCTCCCCTGCATGAATTTTTAAAACACATGAAATTTCGTTTTACAGCAATCAGTAATATGCATGTCTGTCAGTCACGCTCCACCTCCGCGTACATGAAAACAAGAGAAAAAAAAATCACTGGATACCTCAATCGCATGAATTTTTAACACATGAAATTTCGTTTTACAGCAAACAGTAATATGCATGTTTGTAACGCTTCGTGTACATGAAAAAAAAAATAATAATAATAAATAAATAATCAATGAATACCTCAACCGCATGAATTTTTAAAACGCATGAAATTTCATTTTACAGCAATCGGTAATATGCACGTCCATAAAATATAACTTGAACTCATAACTTAAAGTTATAACCTGAGTTTATTACACACGCATTTACTGTATACCTGTATATTACACATTTTATTTTTGAACATATTGAGAAGTAAAATTTAGTATAAGTTCCCAAAAGATCACTTTATTTTTTTCTACTTTTTTTATTAAATTTTTCCCTCCTAATGCTAAATTCTCTCTTTCAAAAATGGTCAAGGAGTACTCTCACTTCTAGAAAAAAAAAAAAAAAAAAAAAAAAAAAAAAATCCTAGCAATATCTCTGCATTAAATAAATAATACATTATGTTCATTTGAAAGAGAAGAAATAAATAAATTACATTACATATTTAGTAAATAATTATATGAACAGCTTTAGTTGTTTTAAAATGAAGCTATTACAATATAGCATATAAAGAGTTTTTTAAACATTTCTAGCTTTGAATCTAATGAAAACAACAGTGTCATTATTTTTATTATCTTCTACGTAAATATGTGTCACTAATGAGCATCCTTAAGGAATTTCTTTAAAATTATATATTATTTATTTATTTTATTATTATTAAACAAAATTTAACCGATTTCATATCGTCATATCACTCTTATAAATTCACCCTAATTCAAAAATTTGACATTAAGTATTCCTAGATATTTACTACAATAATAAATTAAGTTGTAGTATAAATAATAACTAATTTCTAATTAGATTATACTGTGCTTTAATATTTGATCATACAAGTTTGGCTATTATAAACATAACTTTTAATATTCTGAATGGAATTGCAATACTGATGAAACACACTGAAGAAAAATACTTTACATTACAAATTTGCAATAAAATATAAATAAATAAATGCCTGCTTTCCAGGTAGTTTTGACTAATAATAAATAATAAATGCTGACTTAACTTGATAAATGAAAGCTAAAAGTAAATCCGTGTAGACACGCTGTTTCTTCCTTCCATCACGCCGGGCATTATTGATAACATATACATCAGATTTGTATGCTTGACATATAGTCCGCTTGTAAATCTTCGTCAGATATAGACAGATAGCACAGGCCAGAATTACAATACGAAGAATTGGAGAAAACACCCAGGGCCAGGGCGGGAATCGAACCCGCTCTCCTACGCTCGAAGGCGATTAGCAGTGTGGTGACATATCCACTTGGCCACGGAGGGCCTCCGCCGGGCATCCATGTTGAATCTGTTCTTGGATCTTGTAAATAATAGCGTTGTGTTGCCACATCTGCTTTTCAAGTGCTACAAACTATGCTACAGAAATTCTTTGATTTAAATGAGAAAAAACGATTAGCTTGATAGAACAATTGATATTTGTAAAACATTGAACATTTAACCAATATTAATAATAATAATCATAAAAAATGAACTATATTTTAAAATAAAGATGAATAATATCCATATAATATTTTAGATCCTCCAAGCATGAAACAAATAAATAAATAAAGGTAATACATGATTATTATTATTTATTTTATTTTATTTATTTATTTATTTATTTATTTTTTTTTTTTGGGGGGGGGGGGGGGTCTTAAGAGGGTGCATTACGGATCGTCAAGGTCAGCCAAAGCCCATGTTATTTAATGGCGAAATTTGTTTATAGAATTACAATTACCTAATTGTTACTTTCAAATTCCGTTTTCATATTCTGAAAATACTCAACTGTTAAATAAATAGACGTTTTCCAAAAATTTATTTTTTAAATTTTTTTAAATTTCTTATTTTTAAGCTGTAAAACGTAATTCAGTTTTTGGAAAACGGGTACTCATTTAACGATTGGGAATTTTCTGAATGTGTAAACGGAATTTAAAAATACCTATTATGTAATGAGCAATTCTATAAACAAATTTTGCCATAGACTCATATGGGATTTAGTGATTTGAGACGGGGAAATCGTAAAAGGGAGTGAGCACCCTTAACATGATTTCGTGAAGAAAAAAAAATTCCTTTGAAAAAAAAAAAAAAAAAAAAAAAAAAAAAGAAAAAAAAAAAAAAGAATTTGTGTTACGACGGGTCCCGAGGCCACTGGGGGTGTATTCAGATTTTTAAAACACACTGATTATATAATATAGTAAAAAGTAAAAATATATATAAATATATATATATATATATATATATATATATATTTTTTTTTTGGGGGGGGGGGCAAAATTAGAATGTACAAACAATTTTGTGAAAAAAAATGCACAAATTTTGCCAGAAAATAAGAATCAATTTTATACAAAATATGTTCACAGTTTTTACAACATAGAATATACACTGTTTTGTATGTATAAAAAATGCGAATAATTTGCACAAAACGTGCATTTCTTTCTTTTCTTTTTTTTTTACCCCAACGTATTTACAAATATTCAGTTTTAATGCACAAATTATGCATAATATAATCCACACTTTTTTACAAAAAAAGTGCAATTTCTAACTGGGTTCTTATATACACCAGGCATTATTTTCTCCCCACCCAATTTTCTTTACAATATCACGCTTCTTCTCTCTTTAATAAAGAGTTGACTTCTGTAAAAAGATCCGATCCTGTGAATATTACAACCTTTTGTAAAAATATCTTCAAAAGCCTTTAAGTTGCCTGCATGAAAGGCAGTTTTCATTTCCCTTCAAAATACCTGATATATAATATAATTAAAATTGTCTAAGTCATTGAAGGTAAATTGAAGGTTATAAGCTTTCTAAAATAAACCTGTATGAAACCTTTAAAAAACCTTTATATTTCCTGAAGGAAACCTGCAGTTTTTATTTTTGTATGAAACCTTTAAAAAACCTGTATGAAACCTTTAAAAAATCTGAATATTTCCTGAAGGAAACCTGTATTTTTTATTTACCTTCAAAATACCTGTGCAAACCTTCAAAATACCTGTAAAGTATGTATTATTTTAAAGGTTTTTTGCTGATTTTTTTACCTGGGTATTTTGATAAAAGTTTGGGGATAAGGGATTTTTAGGGTGCTAATTCGATAGGACAGAACCTTATCTTTAGAAAATAAAATACGTATCCTGTTAACCCTTTATCCACCAACTGAAATATATAGCGAAAATTCAATAACTTGAAATGGATATAAAAACTTTTATGAAATTCTGTAATTAAGTGCTTTTGTGGTGTAAAATTGATTGGACTTATTCCATTTTAGGAAAATATATGATCTCTGCTAATCCTTATCTGGCAGTTGCAATTTATGGCAAAAATTGACTTTACTCGGAGATGGATGTGATTATTTTCATGAAACTTTGAGATTAAGAGTGTTTTAGGGTGCAAAATCGATTAGACATATCCTCATCTTCAAGAAAATTCGCGTTCGCTACTAACACTTTATTCATCGGTTACAAAATATGGCAGAAATCAGGTTTACTCAGAAAAATATGTAACATTCTTTATGATAGTTTAGGATTAAGTGTTCTTTGGGGCGCAAAAATGATTAAAAGTATTCCCATCTTCAGTCGTAAATTATGGCAGATATTGAGTTTAATCAGAATTGAATTTAATGATTTTGATAACGCCGTTTTGAGACGCCAAACACTTCTGATTTATCGTCTCAAAACAGCCTTATTTTTAAATATTTTAGCAAAGTCTTTTGAACCATTCTCAAGAAAAAAAAAATTCTGCCCCGATTTTTAATACTTGGAGTGAGATTGAAGAATTACTTATTTCGTATTTTCCTTATTTTTAGGGAAATTTGATTTCAGTAGTAACTCGCGCTCGAAAATGGGAAGGCAAATAATAAATAACTAGCAGGCTTCGCCACTTCGCTGGGCACTATATTTAAAGGATTTCTTTTTAATTGAATAATTGAAACGTTTAAATAACTATATTTTGATTGGCGACTGTTTTCTTCACAGTTTCAGTATGGGATCTCCTTGACAATAGCAAAGAATTTTTGAACTTCTCGAATCTGTGCAACAAAACTATTATTAAAACGAATATTCTCGAAAACAGTCAATTATAAATGTTAATTCTTCGAATATTCTGTTTATAGTTGAAGTTGTTACTCGTACAGTAAAAGTCACTATTCGATGAATGGTCGAATCAGAAGACGCACGTAAGTCGTTTTCTCAGCAATCACTATAATGCACGTATGTACACTTCACGCACATGAAAAAAATCACTAGACAACCCTACACCGCTGTGCATGAATCTCAGAACACACGAAACTCGGTTCCGAGGCAATCACTTTCACGCATGTTAAAACTAAAAACATCACTGTACACACCTAACCCGTTGTGCATGAATCTGAAAACGCACGAAACTCGGTTCCGCGGTAAACACTATCACGCATGTTAAAACCAAAAAAACATCACTGGACACCCCTACCTCGCTGTGCATGAATCAGAAAACACACGAAATTTGATTCCGCGGCAATCACTATCACGCATGTTAAAACCGAAAAATAGTCACAGGACACACCTACCCCGTTGTGCATGAATCTGAAAACGCACGAAACTCGGTTCCGCGGCAATCACTATCACTCATGTTAAAACCAAAAAAAACATCACTGGACGGCTGGACGACTACTATGCTGTGCATGAATCTGAAAACGCACGAAACTCCTTTTCGCAGCAATCACTGTCAAGCATGTTAAAACCAAAAAAAAAAAAAAAAAAAAAAAAAAAAAATCACTAGAAACCCCTACCTTAAATCAATGAAAATCAAACAAACCAATCAAATTTTACGTAATTCATAAAATCGTAGCTCTCGTTCAATGTAAAATACACTCAAATCAATGAAAATCAAATAAATAAATCAAATCTCTTGTAATTCTTCATAACGTAGTTCTAGTTCAACGTGAATCACACTCAAATCAATTAAAATCAAATAAACCAATCAAATCTTTCGCAATTCCTTATAACGTAGCTCTAGTTCAACGAAAGTATACTCAAATCAATGAAAATCAAACAAACCAATCAAATCTCTCCTAAGATTCTCCACCTGCGTCATTATAGAAATGGGAAGTTTTATTTTCATATTCTTATTAATTAAAAGAAAACTAATAAAAAAATTCGAAAATCTGAATTCGATGTGCGCAGTGACCCTTCGGAGGGCACCTCTGTGTTAAATCACGTGACTGTCCGAGCTACCGTTTTCGAGAACAGTGAAATATACATATATACATACAAATATTGCTCCCTTAATAATATAAGAAACAGTGTATCTGAAAACAAATCACTGTATCGATATTATGAGCAGAGCTGCCAGATTTGAGGGAAATTTTTATTCAACAGCCGCCGTTAAATTTTACTTGCAATAGTTACCTACTTACATAGACGATTTCTGTGAAAAATGTTTCGAATTAATTACCAAACTGTTTCAAATAAAATTTAGTGGTGGCAATTACATAAAAATTTCCCTCAATCTGGCAGCACTGACTATGAGTAGATTTGATCAAGCAGGTACTTTAAGTAATAAAATTTGTGGTAGAAATTTTTTTGATAAAACTTTATATTAGCTATCGTTATCTATTTATTCTATAATTTTTATTATATCTTTTTATTTTTTATTTTAACATTTCGACAACAGGAAATGTTTTTAATAAAATAATATTATTTCAGATGAAACCAATTTTAAATGAAATATTCTTTATACGCATTAAATATCTATCTATCTATCTATATATATATATATGCAATTTTCTAATTTAGTTAAACATCTATTTTTGTAGAATTTTGAGTAATTTTAATATCTTTTATTGATTTATTGATTAATTTTTTTGGTTGTTTGTAATGATTAATTTTTAATGGAATATATATTTCAGATATGTCATAAGATACGTTTATTCTCTCAAGATAGGAAACTTTTAATTTTTAATTATTAATCTATTTCTTAATGCGATTATTTATAATCTTTAATAAGGAAAAAAATCCCATACAAAATAAACAAAATTTTTCCAGTTGAAAAACACAACTCGAGCCCAAAATGTTAATATTTTTTTTTTCGTATGGTGAAACAACTTAATAATTTAAAGAATTTTATTTAATATTTTATCAAATTAGAGTAAAAAGTATCATTAAAAAATGAAAACAGTATAACAAGAATAATACTAACGTATAACCTAATTATGAAGCGAAACATAAACGAAAAAACAAATATATAGATAAATAAATAAAATCATAAAATCATCGTTGCTAAAGCAAATGGTATGTTTTGCAGATAATATAATTAAGATAAAAAATGTTCTCTCAGAAAAATGAAAATAGTTTTTGATGTCGTTTATTGAATATGTATAATTTGAAAATAATGTAATATCATATGCTCTAAAATTTTTATACGAAGAATTACTTCACGTCTACCATATCATTTTTTTCCCTGAAAAGGAAACGTTATACATTTTCTTCTGATTTTTAATTCAATTATTCTGGTTCGTATATTGGGCATTCGTAATTTTTTTTCGTCTTATAAGTCTCGTATAATGATATTATGCGCCTTTGTTCGAATAGTAATTTATTTAGTGATATAAAAATTTAAACATCACACACTTATGTGAAAAAAAAATTCGATAACTGTTTTTAATGTCTTTTAATATACCGTATCGTATAGTGATTTCTCATTATTCGCATTACATATAAATAAGAAATAACACTGGATTCTTGAAATTTTCCGAAATATGATTTTTGATGGATTCATATATTTTCGGATAGCGTAAACATCGAGTTAACTATGTTACCACATTGTATGCCTATAAGTCCATGTATTGCCGAAATATTGTAGCTAAACGTTCGGTAAAGAGTATGTAATTCTTTTGAAGAATTCTTTTTAAATAAATCATTTAAAATACATTTAAATAGTGAACATTATTGGCAAATTTTTGACATAATTTGAGAGGAATTTTATTAGGATTTTTAAAGTGGGTAATGATTACTTATGGGGCTTTATATTACTGAATTTAATAAAAAAATATTCTTTAATTTGATATTTTAAGAATATTGTACGCAGTTGTTAATAAGGCTAGGAAGCAATTTTCGTGATTTGCTTTACTAGAACATACATATTTATAAAAGCTGGTACTAAAAACGTTTAATATTGAAACATTTCTGTGTCAATTCACTTTTGTCACACCTCCTAAAAATGGGTGTTTTCATCGTCAATAACAATCACTACAATTAAGTTTGTGCATGGAAAATATACATATATATAATGAAATGTTTTAATCTCTACTGATTCAATTCGTGTTTTGATAGACTCAGAAAGCAACTTCCATAATACTGGGTATAATTATAATGTTTACAAATCATGGAATGATAAATCTAAGAATTTCATTTAATTATATATATTTACAAACAGATAAATAGGCCTATTATATAGAGTTACTTCATAGTTTTAATATCAAGAATTACTTATATAATATTAAATGAATACTTTCCTATATTACGGGATATAAATATCATAAAACGGGCGGTATGTCAGAACATGGTAGAGTGAATATTCTAATTTCATATTAGGTCTATGGAATAGAGTAACTTCTATAGTAAAAACAAGATATTAAAATCAAATATTGCTTATACAATATTAAATAAATACATTCCTGCATCAGGGGATATAAATATCACAAAAGGGACGGTATGTCAGAGCATGGTAAAATAAATATTATACATATGGTAAAAGTAATTATATAACAAGAAATTAAAATCGCACATACAGCATAGAAAAAGAAAGAATTTGCAACCTTATAATATATTAGAGACAGAACCATTAAATGTTTAAAATATTTCTGTTAATCATAACATCATTTTTTTTCTTATTTCTAAGAAAACAAAAATCAATATTGTCGAAAATAATGAAATCTGTTGGAGATAAGTTTTTATGCACTGCAAAATGTAATGCGACTTTTTACAGGAATGCCGGAAAAAATATGTGCCAGCACATTCTACTGTTAACTAATGTAATTTACAGCATAAATATCTGTAAAAAGAGTCACATTTACATATGTTTCTGCTGTGAGTAACTCAATTTAACAGCAGATTGTGTTGTCAAAATGTGTGCCAGTATATTCTGCAGTGAAATGTAGCGTAATTTTTTACAGTGTAGCTATAGACACACGTAATTACTTTCTTGCATATTCATTAAATTTGATGATATTTTCTAATTCCAGTTTTTTTTTTCTTTCCAAGTTTACACGTTTTAAAAGTTTCTGAAATAGTTTTTGTATTTTTCAGAATGACAGTTGCTTGTATGTGAGTGTGTGTTTGAATGGTCTTATGTGTGTTTGACATAAACTTTTGTGTCCTCTATAGATCAGGATTTAACGGCCCTCTTCACTCACCGTCGCCGGTAGCCCGAGCCAATGTTATTCTATGGGGAAATTTTCTTTACAAATAACTTATTAACTAATACATATTTTTAAATTCTGTTTTCACATTCAGAAAATTCCCAACTGTTAAATTGACGGACCTTTTTTAAAAATGTATTTTTTTTTTTTTTTAATTTTTAATATTTTATTTTGAAATTGCAAAATGAAAAAAAATCACATATTGAAAATTCGTATTTTGCAGTAAATATATAGTAAATATAAAGTAAAATAGAAAAAATTAAAAAAATAATTTTTTAAAAAAGGTCCGTCAATTTAACTGCTGGAAATTTTCATAATGTGAAAACAGAATTTAAAAATATGTATTACTTAATAAGTTATTTGTAAAGAAAAATTTCCCATTGAATAACATTAGCTTCGGCTTCCAGCGGCGGTCAGTGAAGAGAGCCCTTAATGCGCAGAAATGTATGATTTTTTAAGTGATATTTCTGAACCCAACTCACAACGCCTAAACGTAAGTAAATATTTTATTTTCTATAACATTTCCTGAAAGAACTGAAAAAAAAAATTCATAATATTTAAGGTTTATTTAAAATTAACATCTTACAGTGTCATTTCAATTTATTTCAATACAAAGATATAATAAAAGAAAAGTTATTTTATGTGAATTCAATATATTACAATTAGAATTTATTTTTCTTAATTTTTAAGGATAGTGTGGAAATATTCCTTAGAAAATAAAACATATCCGATAGAACAAAATATTACATTGCATTTTCACATGAAGGCTATTATGATAAATAATCTGGTGTGTCACTCACACAACTTTTACATACCCTGCATTTCAATTCTACTGAGATACATTGGAGATTAAGTTGTATGATCAATAAGATAAGATAATAATGTTCAATCTACTTTAAAAATGGTATAAAATAATTTTAGGAGCAGTTTTATTTTACGTATAATTCTGTGTGAGGGGCGCTACCACCTCTTTCAGCCCCCATTCAATTGCAGTGAATACATGTATTCAAATAAATATATAAAAAAAAAAAAAAAAAAAGAAAAAGAAAGAAAGAAAGCTGTTATTTGCTTTTAAACTTCCAAATGTTGATCAAACTTTTCAGGTGCCAAACTTCGAAATACCAAATTTAAGTTTCTTGCAGTTATTTGCTTTGAAGTTTTGCTGATAACACATACGCATCAATATCGATAATGACAGTTATACATATACTGTTATAACAGATGTATATATCATACAGATTAATCTCTAAAAATTCGACTTTCGAGTTCAGGACACATCAAAACGTGATATTATACAAAAATAAGATTTCAAAAGAAACTTTACTTACAGTATGGGTACGAAAAACTAATTTTATTTCCTGAGCAGTGTTCGAAAACATACCTAAGAACTTCCATGAATTACATTCAATACAAAAAAAAAAAAAAAGTTCCCTTAATTTTGGGTAGCCTTGTATATTGTCTGTAAGCTATCGACATTGGGAACTTAAAAATAGTCTTAACTGAAGAAAAAAAAAAAACGTATCGTTAATTGAATTACATTCCCAGATATTTTGAATTATAGCCCCAGTATCTCCAATACCTTTTGGAGTCCTGTAGACCACTGACGAATTATTTCCGTGCTACAATCTACACAAAACATGTTTATAAATGCATTTAATAAAAGCATGTTCCTGTGATTTTGTTTCGGGTAGACTATGTATGTTCGGGTAGACTATGTTGCTCGTAGACGTAATATATTTGCATTCTCCTTAGTATCCCTGTACACGAACCATTTACTTCTAGGGCTGTGCCGATTAATCGATTAATCGGTTCGGTTAATCAATCAATGCTTAGTCCCGATCAATTTTTTTAATCGAGTTAATCGGATCGATTAATTCGATTAAAAATTTTCAAAATCCGATTAAAATTTTCAAACTACGAATTGAAGTAAAAATGCTTTTCTGCTTACAAAATATTTTTTCACATATTTTCCTAACTTACATTCTAAGAAACATCCATCAAATAATGAAAAAGCAATAAATAAATAAATAAATAAAATAAATAAATAAATAAATAAATAAAAATAAAATCTCTCAAAAGAAGTTGTTGCACTTTTGTTGATAGAGAAAAGAGGGAGGACAGTTATTAAACAAAATGCCGCTTCATGAGCATTCTTCATGAGCAACACCACCTGTCTTTAGCCTTCTACAGAAAGTGTTGGCTAGGGTAATAGTATTCTCAGAAACAAGAAGCTTTAAAAAAATGGAAATGCTAAAGATAAAAAAAAAAGAATAGAAGGGATTGAGATTTCCACTATCCCTCTGATGGGGAAATGTCAACAGATTTTCACAATATCTTCAAACGTTTATTGTCAGAATTGCTGATAGTAACTATTGAAGTAGAAACAGAAAATAACATTCTGTGTCCTAGTCCAAGTGACAAAGAAGAACTAAAATATAAGAATTTGACATTTTTATGATAATGATATGGAATTTTGAGAATTCATTTAAAAATAGTGGCAAGCGAGATGGACAAGGCCTGCAAATTTAAAACTAAAATATGTGTAAATTCATTTAATGTTTCTTTCCAAATGAATTAAAAAAATAATTTACTTAAAAAATAAATAAATAAATAAATAAACAAGTGAAGATATTTATATAAAATTAACACTTAAAGTCACCAATTATTACTCTGAAAATTGATTTAAATTTTAGCTATGAAACAGATATAATTGATTAGACAAAAATTTTTGAAAAAAAAAAAAAAATCAGTCAAACTTATGAATAATATGTATATATATATACACAATATGGGAGTTTTATTCGTCATTGAAATAAAATTATATGAAGAAAAATGAAAACCGATTAAAAATTCGATTAATCGACCGATTAATCGATTAATGAGCTACGATTAACCCAGTTAAAACTCTTAATCGATTCCCACCTCTATTTATTTCATCTCAACGGAACGTTTTGTGTAGCATGACTATATGATACAGATTTAAAACACCGAGTTTGGACTTCCTGCTGCTATTCATTCTTCATTTATGTTGATAACAATCATGCAGACACACAGAAATAAAGACAGGGTCACAAACATGAACACAAATCCACACACAGAGACAAACAGCTAAAAACATGATTTTTGATTCATGAAACCACAAAACGTGTAAATTTAACAGAAACACATTTTCAAAAATTTGACCCCAAATTTTTTTTTTCTCTACCATACATATGAGTAAGAGAAAGTAAAAAGAGTAAAGTAGTCAAATTTGACGCTAAGGAGGATTTGTTAAATTTCAATGGCCAGACAGGTGGAAAGAATTTGTAAACTAAACAAACATCTGTGCAGTATCAAATTATTTCAGAGGTTAAATAAAATCAATTTATTTAATAAATAAAAGCAGTAAAAAAGAAAAAAAAAATGGAACACTTAATAAGAATACCGATAAAAAAAAAAAATAAATAAATAAATAAAAAAAAAAAATGTGAAAATAACTTTACAGAGAAAGTCCTTTACTTAGAATTGAATAAAAGGGGAACATGCAATTATAATAAAAAAATATTTAAAACATTTATTTTGATTAAAAAAGATAAGAAAAAAATATATAATTCTTTATTTGTTTAATAAGCAAATTACAACTAAGAAAGGGGAAAATTTTAATAGATATTATTTAGAAAATTGAACTAATATTATTAATTTACTTAAATACGTACATATATATATATATATATTGTTAACGAGGCAATGGACTGTATTAAACTAAGATTCATCTTTTAACCAAATTTTATTTGCGTGCTCATGATAGAGCAATTAAGCGTCCGCTTGCTGCGGAGTACCAGTACAAACTGAAAACATTAGCGGCGCCCGACAGAGGGCGCTAGATTCACATAACAAATTAACAAAGGAAGAATATTAACATAAACATCCTGGCCAGCCTTGCAACGGCTGGACGTTGCAAAAATTCAACAATCAGTAAACATAACAAAATATAAAGATAAAATATACAATATAATAGCATAATAATTAATATCCATTTAATTAATTAACAAATGGTAATTTTGCAATTTTGGTAATTGGTCTTTTAAAGATACTATCCTTACTTTTTAATGTAACTACTCTAACAAGTCCATCCTCTCCAGGGTGGACCTTCAAAATTCTAGCAAGATGCCATTTTAGGCTCCACGCGCTCTCTATTGGTTTAACCAACACTAAATCACCCTCTTTAAACTCTGTTTTAATCTTACACCACTTAGGTCTTTGCTGAAGTCTATTGAGATATTCGGAAGACCCTTTCTTCCAAAAGATCAGGTGTAATCTCTGAACTAACTGCCAACGACTCAATCTGTTTTGAGGAGTCGAGGTAAAATCCAAATCGGGTGCTGCAAGCAAAGAAGATCCGACTAAAAAATGGGCTGGGGTTAAAACTTCAAGATCGTTTGGATCGCTTGAAAGAGGACATAAAGGCCTAGAGTTCAAAACGGCCTCGACCTGTGCAATAAGGGTCGAAAATTCTTCATTATTTAAAATAGTGTCACCTACAACCCTGCGTAAATGAAATTTCAAGGATTTAACCCCTGCCTCCCATAATCCACCAAAGTGTGGAGCAGATGGAGGGTTAAAATTCCATTTGATAGCTTCATTAGCTAAATGATTATCAATTTCTCTCTTATTGCTGAACAATTTTTTAAGAATTTTTTTTTAGTTCATTATTAGCGCCAACAAAGTTGGTGCCATTGTCACTGTATATTTCTGCTGGGCGACCGCGTCTGGCGATAAATCGTTTAAATGCCCCTAGAAAAGATTCTGTTGTTAGATCACCTACAATTTCTAAATGAATGGCTTTAACACTAAAACATATGAAAATAGAAATAAAACATTTTCTTACTTGTTTGCACCTGCCTGGTAGAGGTTTCACCTGAAACGGACCGCAATAATCTAAACCTACATGAGTGAATACTCTTGAGATGTTTACCCTTGCAGCTGGCAGATCAGCCATAAATTGCTGCTCTCCCTTTGCGTTTAGTTTGTAGCAAATAAGGCATTTTCTTAGTACCTTACGGACGATATTTCGTCCTCCCGGTATCCAGAATTGTAACCGGATATTTGTTAATGTAGCTTCAGGACCTGTATGGATATATAAAGAATGGTAATAATTAATAACAGTGCAAGTAAAGTTATGATCTGAGGGAATTAACATGGGATATTTCCTAATACTTGGTAAGTTAGAATTTTTTATCCTGCCCCCCACCCGGAGGATGCCTTGGTCATCTAAAAAGGGACTCAAATTTAAGATTTTACTAGAATTGGAAAGAGGAACACCTTTAGTTAAACAATTAATTTCTGTGGCAAAAGATAGTCTTTGAATGCCTTTAACAATACAAAATAATGATTCTCTTAGTTCATTAGTTTTAAGAGAGCCAGTCTCTGGGTATAATGGGTTTCTTATATTATGTATGAATCTTCTGCACCAAGCTATTACTCTTTGAATTTTTAAAAACGATGAACAGTTATTAATTATATTTATTGGTTCAGAGTTCTGCACTAATGCACACACTTGATTGTTTGGCACATCCTTTAATTCTCGTAAAAACAAATTGTTCGTTTCTATATCTGTCGGAATAGAGGAATTATAATCGATCTCTTGATGTAAGAAAGATGGCCCAAACCACCATAGCTGACACTGTTGAATTTTATTAGGGTCAAGACCCCTAGAGATGATGTCTGCAGGATTGTCTTGGGAGTTAACATGATGCCAACAATCTGGCTTTGTCAGATTCTGAATTGTGCTTACACGATTTTTTACAAATGGTTTAAGTTGTGAAAGAGGCTTTCTAATCCAGGCTAGCACAATACTGCTGTCTGACCACAAGAAAATGTCACTTATGTTTAATTTCAGAGAAGTGATTACTTTGGAAATTAACTTCGCTAATAATACAGCAGCACAAAGTTCGAGTCTCGGAATGGTAACTTCTTTAATAGGGGCTATTCGAGACTTGCTGCATAGAAGACTAACCTTAATTTGTTTGTTGTCACTTATGCAACGGAGATAAATCACAGCTCCATATGCACCCTTGGCGGCATCTGAGAATCCATGAATCTCGATATCTGTTGTAAAATTTGTTAATATAAACCGTGGTATGCCGATAGATTTTATGGCTGGCAATGTTTTCCGGAAAGCTTCCCACTTTTTTCTTTCAGTTTCCGGAAGTTGTTGATTCCATGAAAGGTATAACTTCCAAAGATTTTGCATCATTATTTTTGCCTGAGTTATGACGGGACCTAATAAACCTAAAGGATCATATAACCGAGCAATTTCAGATAATACAGAGCGTTTTGTCGGAGATTCTGAACATTGCGGATTTACATTGAAGTAGAAATTTTCTTTCTTAGGGTCCCACCTTAAACCAAGAGTTTTTACCGAATTATTTTTAGTTTCATCGAAATTATATTCTTTAGAATTTAGAGAGATATTTTCTAACAGTACTTTATCGTTAGCGCACCACTTGTGTAATTCCATTCCTGCACCTTTTAACATAGTAATTAATTGATTCTGAAGTTTTTTCGCAGATTCTAAATCACTGGTTCCCGTCACAATGTCATCCATGTAAACATCAGAGTTTAATGCCTCAGCTGCCAACGGGAACCTTTCACCGTCATCAATACTTAATTGTTTTAAACATCTTGTTGCAAGAAACGGAGCACTTGTGGTGCCGTATGTAACCGTAGCCAAATTATAAGTTTTCACAGGATCCGTGATGGTATCCTTCCAAACAATGCGCAATAAATTTCTTTGCGTTTCATCTATTTTAATCATTCTAAACATTTTTCGAATATCAGCCGTAAAGGCATATTTATGTATTCGAAACCGAAGTAAAATTGAAAACAAATCGTTTTGAATTACACCACCGTTCATCTGCAACGAATTGAGGGATTCTCCCGTAGTAGTCATACTTGAAGCATTAAAAACTACCCTAAGAGGAGTGGTGCTATTGTCCGGACGGTGGATACCGTGATGCGGTAGGTAGTATGACACAAGTGGTTCTCTTTCTTCAATAACCTGTTCCATATGACCCATATTAATATATTCTTTGATAAAATTTCTATATAAATTTAACATTTCTTGATTTGCATTTAATCTTTTCCACAAAAAATCTAGTCTACGTAATGCAATTTCCTTTGAGTTTCCTAAACAGCTAGGATCCTTAGATAAGGGCATCTGAACTATAAATCGACCGGAATTGTCTCTTTTATGTGTGTTTACAAAATGTTGTTCGCAGAGTTCTTTTTCTTCTAACCCATCCATGGATTCAATGTCAGTTGGGTTTTCGATTTCAAAGAAACGTTCGATATCCTTATGCAATTCACTTAAATTTATAAACCCACAAAATGAGTAAGGAATACTATTCTCATATTTTAATACACCACTAACAGTATAGCCAAACTCTGTATTTTGAAAAATCAAATTGTCATTTAATCTGAATTTTTCTGGTTTCAAAATATCAAAAAATAATTCATTTCCAATTAAAATATTAATTTTACTAGGAATATGAAAACTGTTATCTGAAAGATTAATAAATTCAGGAATGCGTATTTCATTTATATCTAGCCTATTAACTGGCGTGGAATTTGTTATGCTTTTAACTACAAAACATTCAATGTTTCTCTTGAATTTATTTTCTTTGTTTGAAATCAAAACATTAACCTTATACTTAATTTGATGATTAAAATTACCCACTCCACTTAATAAAGTATTTACTTTTTCAAATCTCAGACCCAAGGCCATTGCTGTTTCTTTCAAAATTAAATGACAATTACTTCCGCTATCAAGAATTGTTTTTAATTGATATCTTTTCCCATCATAAGCTTCACCATAAATTCTAATTGTAGATAATAAAACACACTTTTTATTTCCCTGACAAAAATTCGACAAAACAAAATCATCTTTCGTGATTTCAGATTGTTGCGCAATTGAATCCGAAACATTTTCACGCTTCATTGCATTCGAGAATGAAAGAGAGTCAAAATTTTCGTTATAGGCGCCAATATTTTTTTTGTCTGGGAGAGAATAATTATGTAGTAATGTATGATGATTCTTTTTATGACAGACAGAACAAGAGTTATTAGATTTGCATTTCGATAGCACGTGAAAATCTGATAAACAATTAAAGCACAATCGATGCCTTTTAACTAGTTCTTGCCGCTGTACTAATTTCATTTCTTTAAATCTATTACATTGATATAATAAGTGAGATTGTGTTTTACAAAGAATACATTTTTTGGCAACTTTATTAGAACTATTAACGAATAATAATTTCGGTTTTTCAAGATTAACCTTTGAAATGTTATTGTTTATGCTACTTAAAATCTGACACCTTCTTTCTAGATATTCTAGGAAATTATCAAAATTTGGTACCTCATTGTCTTTGAGTGTTAACTCAAATTGCTTCCTTGTTTCTCGATCTAGTCTATCCAAGATTATATTCATTAATAAAGCATTAGAAAGTTTATCTCGATGAAATTCGTAAAGTTGCAATGATCTCAAATTTTTAGTAATATTATCTAATAAATATCTAAGTTCTTTAGCTGATTCATGTTTCAGCGGTTGTAAATTCAGAATATTTTTTATGTGAGTGTCAATAATCAATCGACGGTTTTCATACCGCCGTTCAAGGGCTTTAAAAAGCGAAGTAAAATTATCATCTGTTGTTTCAATTAGTTTGGCTTCACCCTTTAAACAACTGCGTAAGTAATGTAATTTCTCTTGATCTGAAAGATCAATATTTTCATTAATTAAACTGTTAAACTGAGTTTTGAATAGATTCCACTCTTCTATTCTGCCGTTAAATATCGGCAAACATATATCAGGGAGTTTAACAGAATTGCGTTTAGCACATTCATTATGCATCAAATCTTTATTTTTTAAAACAGAATTATCAATTGAATATTTGACTTTATTAATAGAGGTTTTCAGACTTACCTCTATTTGGTACAGCTCATCATCAATCTCACTTAAGCTAGTTTCTGTTTCAGAAAATTTTTCTTCATTTTCTAAAGAATAGTACTCTTCCTTTAGATCTTCAAATTTAGCTTTAATTTTCAGTATACTATCTAACTGTGCTGATAATTCTTCAATTGTAAGGGTCTCTTTGTTGTCGCTTATATGACTATTTATTTTAGTAATCTGACCCTTAAAATTTCCTCGTTTGCGGTTAAGAGCCTTTAACTTGTTCTCCATAGTTTAGAGGTTTGGTTTTTAAACCGAAAGTACAGTTTATACATAAACTTATAATAATATCAAATAAAATCAATTACTGAGTAAGCCTCCGGTCGCTAGGACCATATGTTAACGAGGCAATGGACTGTATTAAACTAAGATTCATCTTTTAACCAAATTTTATTTGCGTGCTCATGATAGAGCAATTAAGCGTCCGCTTGCTGCGGAGTACCAGTACAAACTGAAAACATTAGCGGCGCCCGACAGAGGGCGCTAGATTCACATAACAAATTAACAAAGGAAGAATATTAACATAAACATATATATATATGCTATATCAATATCATTTACCATTAAATCCCAAATTTGAACGATTTGGTTTTATACTGCTCTAGTTTCTCGTGTACAAGAACAATATAAATACAGAATGCAAAATAGATGTATTTTCAAAATAAATAAATAAATAAATAAATAAAAATAAATAAGTAAAAATAAATAAATAAAAATAAAAAAGAGCAAGGCTTTTCTAAAATTAAATATTTCATGGGAAAAGTACTACATTTAAAATTCATAGTGGCTAAATTCATCAGTAATAACTTTTTATAAAACATTAGATTAAAACAACGTAAAATTAAAATGGAATCACGAACAAACAATTACTATTCATAAGACACTTATAATCATTTGAACATTTATACAAATAAAATTTTAATGGAAAGTTACATTCAAGATACGAAGTTAAATCAAATTTATTGTAAAAAAATAATTTCTATTACCAATATAGAAAACGATTAACTGTAAATAAATTTTAAAAAATGGTTTTAAGTTTTAGCGAAAATTTATTTGATAATGTGCTTTTCCAGAAGGAAACTAAGTCATGCAAGTGATTTTATTAAAAATATCCATACAGTAAACATCATTAAATATTTAACTTTCCAAAAGCAATACTATGTTAAAAGGTGATAAACTAGATGTATATATTATTTTTTATTGTCGCAAGTTATTTTTAAATATTCAGTTTTATAATTTTCAGGAATTGCATTTTATGTTAATAACGTGAAATCCTTTGAAACATTGCAAAGTTGAAAAATCCTTTAAGCTAAAGACAGAGAAAATTGTAAACCTATTTCAGTTAAAAATGAAATATATTAATAAAAGTAATTTTAAGCAGAATTAATTATTATTATTTTTTTAATTCCATGAAAAAAAAAAAAATAAAATAAAAATAAAAAAAAAATAAAAACCGCTTTGACAAAGTTATATTTATTTAACTCTTTGGGACAAAAAATCAATTTTGCAGATAAATGACGCAGATAAATTAATATTTTCATATTAAATGAACACTAAATATTTACATAAAAATATCTTAATCGTTTTATTCACATTATATAGTGCTAAAGCAAATGATAAAAAAAGAAAAATATATATATATTCTAGTAAAAAATTTATACATTTAAAGATGTCCTTAATTTTGAAATTAAATAAAGAATTTTAAAAATAGTATTTTATTATTAATATAAAAATGCAACAGTTTTACATTTATGTATGCGAAAAATATGTATACACAAATTAAATAATATATATTTTTGCTAATTTAATAGATATTAAATTAAAATTATGGATACATCGAAATTGTTATTTTTTAAGTCACATGTAACATAAACTTATTTTTTAAACGCATTATTTTCCCCTGAATTTATTTTATAAATGCTTAGATATATATATTAAAACGTAATATATATATATATATATATATACACCTAGCAGATTAAAATAACATGATATCAGGTAAAACGAAAGTTATACCTTATTCTTACAAAATAAAACTCGTTAAACACGTTTATCATTTTTAAAATATGTGAATTGCAAATATATATATATTAATCAACAAATATAATATTTCGTCACAATGCATTTTGTAATATTCATATAAGTATAGAGTTTTGTAGTGTGATAGCTTTAGTATATGGCAGAAATAATTTTAATGGATTTGATAAAATACAAATTATTTTACATGAATGATAAAAATGATAAATATCTAGTTTTATCCTAAAAAATATTTTTACGTTATTTATGATGAAAACATTATCTCAAATACACACAAAATAGGATTAGGCTTAAAGATCTAGTCTTATCCTAACAACATTTGAATTCTAATTTAGATGAAAAAAAATATCTCAAACACTAACACAAAGAGAAAGTCTGTCGAACCAAATTACTTTTGCAATTAAAATAATAATATCTCCAAGAATGTAAACATTTTCAGAAATAAAAGACATTGTATGTATTGGGTATATCTAACATCTTTTCCTAAACTGCTGAATCGATTTCAACTGAACTTTACACAGATACTGCTTATTACAAGGATTGAAGTATTGTAAATAATATACTTTTCCTGTGCATGTGTATGGAAGCGAATTAGGAAAAAACCTTTCGAAAATTACACTTTTGTATGATTTGTAAAAATTCAAAGCTAAAAAGTAGTGAAATGATTAAAACATATTCTTTACACTTTCGTCAAAATTTACATATTTTACTGTGAATACGTCAAAATTACATTGTATCCTAATATAATCAAAATCAAATTAATTTTTATATCATGTTAGAATGACGTCACTTTTATAAAATCTTCCGAATGAGCTACTATCACCTTTGGAAAAAAAATGTCATATTTTTTAGATTCATTCGAGGGGAAAAGTTTATTTCCACGGAGAAAACTGCTACGTATTTTTACGATTGTGTGGGGATTTTATTTAAAGCAACAAAATAAGTAGCGTGAAATAGTAATTTTAATTTTAAATTTCTGATGTAATATCAAAAGGCTTTTGCATGCCGCAGATAAATATTTTATTTATTTGCATAACAAACTTAAGTTTTACAAAGGAATTATTTAAAAAATAAATCACATGCAGCAAACAATAACTGTTCATATTTTCGAGGCTAATAAATAATTAAAAATTTAAAAAAATAAGACTTATAATCACGAAAAATTATTCCTTTAAATATAGTGAGCAATGACGCGGGCGAAGCCAACTAAGAAATCTGAGAAAGATTTTCTGTATAAAGAGAGAGAGAGAGTTTATATATATATATATATATGAGACAGAGAGTTTATATAATATATATATATATATATATATATAATAGAATTTTGAGTTATGTTTAGCTTTTTATATGTTTTTAAACAACTTTAAATGCTATTAATATTTCCATTAGCCTGTTCGCACGTCTGTTCTTGTATCTGTATATCAGACTGTTGACCTTTCTGACAGCGTTTTAATTCCGTAAATATTCATGCAACGTTCTAAAAATGATAAATGTTGTTTCAATCGACTACGGGATGTTTCCTATTTAAAATGGTATAATCAAATCCAGTGAATTGTGTACCAGGACACCAAAAGGTGTGAAAATATTAACTTCTTTGACAGGTATTTCTATAAACCATATTTCACTGCTTTGTTATTCCAAAGTTTTTAATTAAAATGACATTTATTATTCATGTACAACAAAACATGATTTTTACAGAATGCGCTTTTAACATTAGTACTTATAGAACTACACTAATAATTCATATACATCATAGTTGTAATTGGAAATTGCTAGAAATAAATTTTTAGTTCATTAAACGTTTTTAACAGTTTCCAATAATGTTTAAGAGTGATTAAGACTTAGCTTATTTTATACATCTGTCTGTCTGTCATAGTTTTCCATATCTGCTAATATTTATAGAATTGCTTAAGACTTATATATAACACTTTTCTAATGCCTGTTTTTCTTTTGATGAAGGAGTAAATAGTGCAACTGATTCTATTACATAGACTCAGAAAAATGTCCAGTGCACTATAGTGTATGAGAAGGAATTTTTAACGTATATTTTAATTTCTTTATACTGCACACAACGGTAATATACATTATTCAGATACATTTTTCCCCCTGTAAAATAAAGAGTTATTAACGTTGTTTTTTGGTTTGCTGGACCCCTGAAATTTGTTTACATTCTGTCTTTGATCAATATAGAAAGTTCTTTATTGATGTTGTTAATGTTGTTGCTGTTGTTAAATAAGGTATTATTCAATGCACTATATATTACGTAATTAAGTTCAGACGATAAATATGTCCATACAAATGAAATCTTTTAAATGCTGCTTTGTTATAAATAAAGCTATAACGATGGTTTTGTGAGACACCTTACGTTATAGTTAAAAGTAAGTAATAATTTTATCGGTTTACATTTCCGGTTAATACACATACTGGCCAGTGAATTAATAACCTTATATTAACATTTTATTAGCCATCTTTTTGCACATTAGGTTTCTTTTTGTACGAATAACAGGCCATTTCCGTGAGGGCATCGATTCTACAAGATTCTGAATTACATTTCCAGGAAATACCATGAATTCTCTACACAATTTTTAAAATCCTGTAATTTGGATGGAAGAAGAGATTGTTATCGGATTCGCGTTGCCAAATTGTCCCAAACATTCTTTGCTGGATTAGGATCGGGACTTTCAAGCGACCAGGGAAGTTTTTGGAAGTCAGGATCATATTCATTATTTCAATCTCGAACGATTCTGACACGGTATAATTGCATTATCGTAGCTATCAACTTCGAAGGAAGAATATAACATTGCACGATGTATTGATCTGCCAATATATCTAGATATTCCATAGCTTTTTGTTTACACTTAAGTAACACTAGGGGACCATTTCAATACAAACAGTACAGGTCCCACAACTTGATAACAAGTTTTGGTTGCATATACACTCAGAGAGCATTTGTTGAAATTTCACAGATTTCTAATTCTCTGGCAGTGTGCGTATTACAGGAAAAGTGTCTCATTCCCTAGTTTTTCATTGAAACTGAATGGATAAATATTATTAATTTTGAAAGACTTCATTTTTTGCAAAAAAAAAAAAAAAAAAAAAAAAATATATACTGTAAGGAGTCATTGCGGAGTTAAAATGCTTTTAGTTGTCAAAACAATAAACTTGTATTTGTTGTTAGAAAATGATTAAAATATAGGGTAGATAGAGTAACTTTTTTATATCGACCACCCATTTTTGTAAACCTGTTAGAAGTAAAATTTCTCAGTAATGGTGATGCATAAAGTAGGGAAGTAAATTCACTTTAAACTAGTATGTTGTGGCCACCACAAGACTTTCTTCTATATTTTCCTATATACATATTCAATCAGTAACAATATTTAAAAAAAAAAAAAAAAAAAAAAAAAAAAAAAGTTTTTTGTTAAAAGTAATATATGTTTTTTGTTAAAAGTAATACATATTCAACCAGTAACAATATTAAAAAAAAGTTTTTTTTTGTTAAAAGTAAAAAAAAATCGATAACTTTGTTTTAAATTATCACAGATTTATAGTTCAACCATTCGTTTTAAAGCTATTGACGAGATCTTTCGAAAGATACCCATCTTGAAAATTTACCCCCCCGGGGGGGTACTTCCCCCCCAGGAGGGGAACCGGTGCCCCCACATGCACAAAATTTTTTTCGTAGTTAACTACTACTATTATCAATAATTGATATTAATTTTACAATCACAAGTTTAAAATAACGCTCATTATGTACATTTATACGAAATTTTGTCCTATATTGCCATGTTAAAATAGAAAAAATGCGATCACAGCGCCACCTGTTGAGCTATTGATCCCTAAATGTAATCAGGACCAGTTTATGTCGGGGACCAACTAAATACCAAGTTTGGTTAAGTTTCGTTAAAAAAAAAAAATACGATTTTTTTTCTTTTTTTTTTGTTAAAAGTAAAAAAATCGATAACTTTGTTTCAAATTGTCACAGATTTATAGTTCAACCATTCGTTTTAAAGGTATTGACGAGATCTTTCTAAAGATACCCATCTTGAAAATTTACCCCCCCCCCCACGGGGGGTACTTCCCCCCCCCCAGGGGGGGAACCGGTGCCCCCACATGCACAAAATTTTTTTCGTAGTTAACTACTACTATTATCACTAATTCATATTAATTTTACAATCACAAGTTTAAAATAACGCTCATTATGTACATTTATACGAAATTTTGTCCTAGCTGCCATGTTACAAGTTTACATAAAATGCGATCACAGCGCCATCTGCCGGGCGATTGATCCCAAAATCTAATCAGACCCTTTCCATGTCAGGGTCCAACTATACACCAAGTTTGGTTCAATTTCATTCATCGGTTCGTGAGATACGATGTGACATACGAAATTTTGCGATCACAGCGCCACCTGCTGGACGATTGATCCCCAAATCTAATCAGCACCATGCCCCGTCAGGTTCCAACTAGATACCAAGTTTGGTTGAATTTCATTCATTAGTTCGTGAGATACGGGGAAAAATACGAAAATTTGTCCTATACTGCCATGTTAAAAATTTACATAAAATGCGATCACAGCGCCACCTGATGGGCTATTGATCCCAAAATCTAATCAGCACAATGCCCCGCCAGGGTCCAACTATATACCAAGTTTGGTTGAATTTCATTCATTGGTTCGTGAGATACGGTGAAAACACTAAACCACAGACAGACAGACAGACACCCGAAAACGTGTAGATCCGTCAAAAAACGGAGGTCGAAAATTTTCGCGAATCCAATACTTTCTCTATATTACATATAGAAGAAAGTAAAAATTGCTAATGTGAGTTTCAGTAAATCAAGGTTCACTAGTTGGTGTCCGCCTATCACCAATTTATGGACAGTACGGACCAGGTTGTCTACCATTGATCCATGTAAACCGCTATTTTTTTCTTTCTTTTCATATTTATATCCTGCTTTTCGTTGCTATTTATTTCTATGTCAAACAATTGAAAAAAAAAAAAAAAAAAAAAAAAAGATAAAATCGAAATAATGCAAGGAAATGTATCACTATATACAAAGTTGCAAAGCCATATGTGCGTTTTAATCTTTAGGTTGGAAAGATTTGGATATAGAACATCCTGCTAACATTTGTGCGTAAAACAATATTTAAAAGAGAAGGTAGGAGGTTGATCTGCAGAAGTGTAGAAATAATTAGGTACTACATTGAACTAAAGTTAATTACAAAATTATTGATTAAAATATGCTATTAAAATTTTAAAGAAAAATTAAATTTATGTTCAAAGCAGACGTAAAATACAAGTTAAGAAACAAAATAGAAAACCCGTTAATAGTAATAATAAGAACAAGAAAAAATTAATTAACAATGTATAAATATGTCACGGAAAAGAAAGCTTAATGTTATGAAGTAATTAGAAACAGAAGCAAATATAATTGTCGCGTAAAATATTTTACTTGAATAGATTTCATCAAATACACAATGACACAAACCCGCCTCACATACTTCAGGTAAATTTATTGAGAATTAAAAATTGAAAATTATTGAATTTTAATTTTTTAAGCAAACATACTAAAGCAATTTTAATACTTAAAATTTCGTAATTCTAAAGTTAAAACTTAAAATATAGTTTAAAGACATTAAATAAAAAACCTAACATTACTTCGTGCGTCGTTACCCGGTCAGAACGACAACCATCTGTGTGGAAGACTTGAGACGGAGTGATCTTTAGTTGACTTTGCCAATAGGTGGCGCCATGCACTGTCTGGAGCTACTGCGCCGCTGTCGTTGCATACATCCTGATTGGTGGAAATTTCAGTGGATTCTCTGAACATTGCGTAATTGTAATCGTCGTAGTTGGCTATATTAGTGGTTTTATCAAAATCGATTTTAATGTTTTGTTTATTGTACGTTTTGGCTAAGGTTGTATTATATTTTCCGGTTTTTATATCATTTTAATGTTCATTAATTCTAGTTTCGATTTTTCTCTTGGTAACACCTATATAGGATCCGGGTTTATTATCTTCATTTGTGAATGGGATTTTATAAATACCTGCAGTTTCTAAATGGGGGATGGGTCTTTATCGCTTCTGATTAATTGGAAAATATTTCTGTTAGGTTTAATGGAGTTATTTACGCCGTACTTATTTGCTACATTTTTAATTTTGTTGGCGGCTCCGCGATCGTATGGAATAGAAGAGGTAAACTTAAGGGTTTGTTTTTGATAACTGGGAATGCGAACTAGATTTTTAATTTTATTTTTAATTAATTTATTAACTATCTTATCTGGGTACCCTGCTTTGCTACTAAAGTCGTTAATTAGGTCAAGTTCATTTTTGAGATCGTCGGGTTCGTTACAAATTAATACTGCGCGATTGATATATGAACGGATTGCATTCGTTTTATAACGACGCACGAAGTAATGTTAGGTTTTTTATTTAATGTCTTTAAGTTATATGAATAATTCGTTTCATCTATTTATGTTAAAAGATAGTTTTGAAATAATTTTTCTATTTCACATGAACTTAAAAAGAAAATGTATATAAAAATATACATACATATTTTACGGTTTTAAAATGATTTTTCTAATTTATTTATACTCAAAAAAAAAAAAAAAAAAAAGAAAAAAAAAATAATAATTATAATAATAATAATGATTAACTTACGCTCTACTTTTTATCAGCTATACATCTTATACTATTAAGTGAGCAATATTTGTATATATATTTCACTGTTCTCGAAAACGGTAGCTTGGACAGTCACGAGATTTAACACAAAGGTGCCCCCCGAAGAATAATTATGCACATCGAAGTCAGAATTTCGAATTTCTGTGTAGTTTTCTTTTAATTAATAAAAATATGAAAATAATAAGCTAATAATAGCAAAAAATTAGCCATTTAAATTTAATCCATAATTTAATTGTTGCAAAAAAAAAAAAAAAAAAAAAAAAAACGAGTTTATTTTTTTTTTCAACAGGAAAATAAATACATTTATCTAAACATGAACAATACTACACACTACTGATTGCAGAGCTTCCAAATTTGGCATATAGGTACCTGGGACTCTGCAGGTGTGCACCTCATCGAGATTTTTTCGAATTTCGAATTTGAATTTTTTAAATTAATGTTTGTTAGATTTTAAACATTGGCTTTTATGTTTCATTTTTCATGAATTTATTCTTCGATTGTAATCGTCTGCGTATCTTAGCAACGGCTATATTATACAATTTATTTTTTATTTAATACATTTGTTTGAGGGCGAATCTTTTTTCTCTTTTTAATTTATTTATTGAAAATAAAATGGTAATGCAGTAGAAAAAATTAAATATATTAAATTTAAAATTTAAAAACATATTTATAACAGTTATGTTTATGTATAATTTTTGTAGTATAACAACAATTATTTTTCATTTGTTAATTTAATTTCTTTAAAAGTTTTTTTTTATAATTTATAGTATTTGTCAGGAAATAATGGTAGTATATAGTAGAAATGATTAAACTGATTGGAATTTATTTGTTTTTTATGTATTTAATTCATTCTAAAAGAAAATCTACTTTTTATTTGATTTCATTATATTGGTCGGAATCAAATTGTAATACAGTGTAAATAGCATGAGCAATAAAATACTTGGTTCAAAAACTAAAATATTTAATAGACGCTGAGATACAGTTATCTTTAAAATCGTAGTTCTTAAATAATGACAGACCCACCTATCGTCAATAAATACCCATATTGAAATACATAGGAAAGAGATTTCTGCAGGCGGACCTGCTCCCGATACAGTGCGGGCAGAGAAAGAGCTGCCGTAGTCAGTGAGTACCCGATGCGAGGTCTAGAGCGATTCCAATGTAATTATTTTAGTTTTTATTTATAATGTCATGTGAAAAATAAATAATGATCCAATTCTTTTGGAGATTCATTTAAATATATTGGCCAGCGAAGCGGGCGTAGCCTGCTAGTTTTTATAAATGCAGTTGTAAAATAAAATGTTAAATTCATTTTATTTTCCAAATCGATAAACAATATATTAAATATTCTGATACCTTGGTAAAATTTATTATGATGCATTATTGATTTATAAAAATAGAAAATGCAATGGTATCTTAATGGCTTTAAAACTCTCTTTTGTTTACCAAATGTTCCCATCTGAACAATAGAAACCTCATTTATGCCTATATCAAGCGTTTATTTGCACTCGCTGACTATTTTGTTTAGTTTATTGCCATTTCAGATAATTCACATTTAATGTTCTGTAAATATGCTCGTTAAATATACATATTACGCTTAGAGGAAAAACGTATTATTTAGAAAATAAGCTTACAACAGCATGTTTATATTGACATAAAGCGTTTCTCGTCATAATAATAATATGCTTTTTGAAATGTTTATTTTCGGTCAGACTTCATCTTAATGAGTACGTAATTTAAATAAGCTAATTGTTTTCTTTTAATTATTACAAGGTAAAAATGCTTTAATAAACATAATTTTGTGTAACTTCTGTCGCGATAATTTTATGTAAGAACTTTAAATATTTTTGTAGTTTGGAATATAAATTTGTCCAAATAATTATAACTTAATAATTTCGGCAATGCTTTCAAAATTTTGGTATTCTAGACAACAATATTCAACATAAAATATGTTGCTTTTTGAAGTTATAAGAGAGTAAAAAGTATTTTAATTATATTTAACGAAACAGTTTGCATGATGGGTTAGGTTTTTTTTTTTTTTTTTATGAAATGTTTTTAATTCTATCAATGCATTCTAGATTATGCATGTGTAACTAAATAATTCCTCAAAAGCCCAATGAAAGAAATACTAATATACTACTATTGGATTATTATCAAAAATTTTTGGAAAATTTAAAACTCAATTTTAATACAACTGTGGTTAACAAGCTAATGATAATGATAATTATGATAATGTTTATAGTTTATTTTATACTGAAATATAAGTTCATTTTTAAGCCGACAAATTAATATACAAATAATTTAACCCTAACGCAATATTGTAAACATATCGAATTCACTATTGTGAAATATAGATCCGATACACCGGAAATGGGTAAATTCAAAAAAAAAAAAAAAAAAAAAGTATTTCAACAAGACATATCAGGAGGTACAGTCGAGGAAAAAAAAAACGCAACACTCAACGTAACTTCGTTGCTAATCGATGTAGAAAAATGTAATAGGTATCATTCGACGGGGAATTGTGAGTAGTTTCAGAAAATGAACTGAAATTTTGAATTGGGGGTCGTCTACATATTAAAACGCGCACCAACTTTGGTTTTTTCAATGGTAACACCCTATTTTTATTTTATATTTGAATTCCTGGGATCGCGACAACCCGAAAAAGTGTATTGGTTGTATATTTTACTTATTTTTTCACAGAGTTATAAGTGTTCAAAGTTTGAAGGTGCTAATGTTAAATTCATATTTCAAACTTTTATTAATATCTTCACAAAAAATAACTCGATCGATATAATTCTTTTTTTTACGAGATACAGTGAAGAAACCCAAACATAATCCATCATTACTTTTGATTCTGAAAAATATTTTTAATTCTGAAAAATATTAATAAATTCATATTCATAAAAATTATGAATTATGACCTATATTAATTTTTACATAAAATGAATCCTAATGCTGAAAAATATAGGTGTGCAAATTTGCAGCTCATTCCAGTTATTGGTTTTCGAGATATAAATAAATCTTCCTTTTGGAGTGGTTTAGGGGGCCGTCTCTTATAAAGTTTTGTTTAATGTTTTGTAAAAAATTAAACAAAATATTTTTATTTTTTATTTACGGGTCAAATTATATAACAACAACGTCATACACAAAGAAATAAAACAAAAGTGATGATTTTTAGACATTAGTGTTAGCATCAAGAATTCCTGTTTCCTAAAGAATACAAGCCCCGCCTTCATCGTTCTTCAAAACAAAACAATAAAGAAAAGAAAAGTAAATGTGACATTGTGAATTTGTGTTAAACCCCTTATTTTATGTTCAAAAAATATGCACAAATGGTATTTACTTCATCGATTAATTGGTGATAAATTTTGAATCTTTTAAACAAACACTAGAAGAAAAAAAAAAAAAAAACTAAGTAGGCGGGGTTTACTGTTATAAATAGAAAAATATGTTTAATGTGAAATTGTCAAATATAAAAAACGAATGGAATTGGAATGCAAGACAGACTTGTAAAATCGTTTCTTAACTACCGTCATAGTTAAAAAGGCTTAATCATTTGCTTCATATATTGCTTTAATTTTATTTTATTTATTTACTTATTTATTTATTTTGTAGGGGGACGATTATTATTTTAAGGACACTCTAGTTTTTAAAATTTTATTAATATATTTTAACTTTATACATTTTTAAAAACATACTTTAACTTTTATAAATATATTTTAACACTTTTTGCGACTGCAGGATTTTGTTTTTTTTTTTACAGTAAGGCCCGCCTACGGGCGTTATACTCTCAAAATGAAATATTTCAGAACAAATTTTCTGTATTCACAATTATATTACAATTGTATATATACATTATAATTATATTCTTTCTAATCAATATATTTCTATCCATAGTATATTTTATTGTAAAAATATGAAGACTGGGTACACACTTAAGAAATATGTAACACACAAATTACGAAAGAAACGCCCACTGACAGAGTTACAGATTTTCAAATGGCTTGAATCTACGTAAGCAGTCGCGAAAGTGTTAATTAAGAAAATATATTTTCATAGAAATTATAAAACGTATCGTACAGTTCCAAAGAGTTCAACTGACGCAAAACTGGTAAGTGCGATTAAAATTGTTTAATATTTACTTCATGAACGCTTACAATAATTTATCCGAATAGATTTAGTTTATGCGTTGTTTTATATATATATGTATATATATCTATATTATTTCATTTAGTATATTATGTTACACCTATGAAAGAAAATTTAAGCTTTATTGGTGACCAGTACAGACATAATAGACACTTTTACTTGGAAAATATTGCACTTTTTTCAAAGTGTGTTGTATGGACTAATCGCAAGTGTAACGTATTTAAAAAGACCTAAAATTATCTAAAAAAGTACTGAAGTATATACAAATCTAAAAAAATGAATTCAGGATAATTAAGGAAATGGAAAGCGATGCAGCGTTTTATTAATTTCTATAATTTTTTTTCCTGAAAGATTTCCGGTGTGAAACATTAAAATTTTCTCTAATTTTTTTAGGATCTTAATCTTATTTTTCTATATTTATAGATAACCCCCTAACACATTTTTGATTATAACTCTATAAATACTAAAGATAAAGTATACAAACAGTATACTTTTCCGCACTGCCAGACTCTCAGAAATTCGAAAATGAAGTCAAAATTGGGTGTTGCTATTGAAAAAATCAAAGTTGGCGCTCATTTCAATATGTTGATGATCCCTAATTCGAAATTTGACGACATATTCAGAAAGTGCTTTTAATTTCCTGTTGAATGATGTCTATTAGATGTTCCTGCGTCAATTAACAACGAAATTACAGCGGGTGTTGCGTTTTTTTTTTTTTTTTTCCCCGACTGTACAAATATTGCATATTTACAGAAAATATATCTATGTATTTTAATTTAAATTCTGCTTGTGATTAATTAAATCTAAAGGATGTTCCACTTATTTCTAACTGTTGTTAATAAAAACTCGTAAGTATACTTTTCAAATAAAAATATTGAGGCAATTTTTAACACTTTCCAACAAAGTTGAAAAGCGACTTCGTTTTGTCTGACTGTTTATACTCTAACATCTGTAAATAACCACGTAATTCCCTGAAAGTAAAATATATTATTAACGTTCATAATCGGGCGTTTCATTTTGAAGATAGGCCAAATACAACTACCGGTTTGTGTACAGGGGTAACCGTAAGTATTTTAAAAAAATGCATTCTTTGAGGAATATTTATATAACCATATTTTAATAACTTTATAAAAATCTTAATATAATTTAAATACATTATTCCAGTTGAATAGAATGTTTTTAATGAAAACGGAGTAATAACCCCAATGGTTTCTGCACACGGACACCCGAAAATATTCCAAAGTTTTACGTTGAAAGACATGTACATCTATAACGCATATTTAAGTAACTTTGAACAAATCTTAATGAAATTAAAGTACATTATTCATATGCACAAAAGAATGCTTTAAAATATAGTATTAATACAGAACATACAAAAATATTCAGTTACATTAAAGTCTATAACTGAAAATTTGAGGAATTGTCTAGTATGAATTTTACGCTTTACGACAATTTTACACTTTAAGTTGAGAGCGTATCTAGATTTGAAAATTTCAATCAAAAGTATTATGTTTCGTAACATTTTCTTAATCATATCTAATTTAAAATACAAGGCCAAGCCTCAATTAATTTGTGTCATTGAATAATTTAAATACATTTTTAAAATTTGTTATTTAGTGTGTACTTATTATGTCTAATGAAATATGATAAGAAATTTGAAAAAAAAAAAAAAAATCTTAGAAAAATCTTTTAATTTTAAAATTTCGAGAAAATTAAATCATAGTAAGGCAAATAATTAAAATATAAAATGTAACAAAAAACAGCAAATATCAAGAATATTGCAAAGAGCTTAACAATGTCTCCATTTTATAAGACATTTGAAAATTTTCATTCAAGCTGAAAATATTTTTGTACATACACAAATACGTTTTTAACGAATAATCTTCAAGAGGTAAAAGTATTTCTTTTTCTGAGATTTAATCTGAATCTACAAAAAACCTTGAGCACTTTTTGACGCTGAATTGAACTTTTGTTTCTGCATCCTAAAAATGAAAAACATAAATATAAGGAAAACAACGGCACAGGCACAGACGTTCTTTTTTAAAAGTTTTATATGAAAAGAAAATTACTTGTTTCTAAAATTCAATTTATCTAAAGCACTTTCAGATTTCATATAAATGTCAAATACATGTTGCTTCTGATTGAAAATGGAAGTAAGA
Source organism: Salticus scenicus (assembly GCA_963930645.1). Classification (NCBI taxonomy): domain Eukaryota; kingdom Metazoa; phylum Arthropoda; class Arachnida; order Araneae; family Salticidae; genus Salticus; species Salticus scenicus. The sequence continues at coordinate 170,474,954 of OZ005650.1, read as the reverse complement.
AAAGAACAGAGAAACTTTTTATTAAGTGCTTCTGCCAGAGACATTCCAGTAAAATTCTTATGTGAACGTTTTCTGTCATATATTGTTTCGTATTTTTGGGAGAGAATTCCTGAAAAGAGACATACTTGTTTTTAAACTTCTGTGTTAAAATTTTATGCATTAAAAAAAAAAATGAACTTGTTAAGTTACGTTAGACTAGCATATTTTGAAATGTGTGTATTACAAACAAACAGTTTTAGTGACATAAATAGGAATTTCTATTTTTCTTATTATCCCTTATAATATTTCTCTTTAAAACAATGGTACAAAAAAAAAAAAAAAAAACGTTTCCAGTTGTTTAATTTATCATATCTCAAGCTTTAAAACTGTTTTCTGTAGTGCAGAATATATATATATATTTGAAAGCCACAGACGTACACTGAGTATTTGATCGTATAAGTAAAAATTATTAGATACAAAAGGAGTAAAATTCGCAAAAACCAGTTCTTTATTTTAAGTTAATTTTTTTAAATGACATGCGTGTTTTCATGTGTGTGTGTGCACGTGCGTCAGATAAAATTTGAAAGAAATTTACTAAGAAGGAGCTTCGTTTTTTCTGAAAAATGTAGTAAAACTGTATTTTTTAAAAGAAGGGGAGTACCCCACAATGTTGAAAAATTAAACATTTTAAGTACAACTAACACTATATGTACAGTCGGAAAAAAAAAAAAAAAAACGCAACACTCAACGTAACTTCGTTGCTAATCGATGTAGAAAAATGTAATAGGTATCATTCGACAGGAATTGTGAGTAGTTTCAAAACATGAAGTGAAATTTTGAATTGGGGGTCGTCTACATATTAAAACGCGCACCAACTTTGATTTTTTCAAGGGTAATGCCCCATTTTTATTTTATATTTGAATTCCTGGGATCACGACAACGCGAAAAAGTATATTGGTTGTATATTTTATTTATTTTTTCACAGAGTTATAAGTGTTCAAAGTTTGAAGGTGCTAATGTTAAATTCATATTTCAAACTTTTATTAATATCTTCACAAAAAATAACTTGATCGATATAATTTTTTTTTTACAAGATACCGTGAAGAAACCCAAACAAAATCCATCATTACTTTTGATTCTGAAAAATATTTTTAATTCTGAAAAATATTAATAAATTCATATTTATAAAAAATATGATTTATGACCTATATTAAATTTTTAATAAAATGAATCCTAATGCTGGAAAATATGGGTGTGCAAATTTGCAGCTCTTTCCAGTCATTAGTTTTCGAGATATAAATAAATCTTTCTTTTCGAGTGGTTTAGGGGCTGTCTCTTATAAAGTTTTGCCTGAGATAACGAATCAAATCTTCAAAAATAACAAAGAAAATTAAACAAAATATTTTTATTTTTTACTTATTGGTCAAATTATATAACAACAACGTCAAACGCAAAGAAATGAACAAAAATGATGATTCTAAGTCATTATTCATCTAGAATTCCTGTTTTCTAACGAAAACCAGCCCCGCCTTCATCGCTCTTCAAAACAAAACAATACGAAAAGAAAAGAAAAAGAAAAGTGACATCGAGTATTCGTGTTAAACCCCTTCTTTTATGTTGACAAAAATATGCACAAGTGGTATTTACTTCATCGATTACTGGTAATAAATTTTGAATCTTTCAAACGAACACTAGAAGAAAAAATTAACTAAATAAGCGGGGTTTACTGTTTTAAATAGAAAAATAGACTTAATATTTCAGAACAAATTTTCTGTATTCACAATTATATTAAAAAAAGGATATACATAATAATTATATTCTTTCTAATCAATATATTTCTATCCATAGTATATTTTATTGCAAAAATATGAACAATGGGTACACACTTAAGAAATAAGTAACACACAAATTACGAAAGAGAAACGCCCACTGAGAGAGTTACAGATTTTCAAATGGCGTGAATCTATGTCAGCAGTCGCGAAAGGATTAATTAAGAAATTATATTTTCATAGAAATTATAAAACGAATCCTACAGTTCCAAAGAGTTTAACTAAGCCAAAACTGGTAAGTGCGATTAAAATTGTTTAATATTTACTTCATGAACCTTACAATAATTTATCCCAAAAGATTTAGTTTATGCGTTGTTGTATATATATATATATATATATATATATATATATATATTATTTCATTTCGTATATTATGTTACACCTACAAAAGAAAATTTTAGCTTTATTAGTGATCAGTACAGCCATAATAGACATTTTGACTTGAAAAATATTGCACTTTTTTCAAAGGGTACTGACTGGACCAATCGCAAGTGTAATGTATTTAAATAAACCTAAAATTATCTATAAAATTACTGAAGTATATGCAAATCTAAAAAGTTGAATTCTGGTTAATTAAGAAACTGGAAAATGTAAATGTTTTTATTAATTTGTATACTTCTTTTTTTCCTGAAAGATTTCCGGTGTCAAACATTAAAATTTTGTATATTTATTATAGGACCTTAATTTTATTTTTCTACATTTAGAGATAACATTTAACACATTTTGGATTATATCTGTATACTTTTCCGCACTGCCAGACTCTCAGAAATTCGAATATGAAGTCAAAATTGGGTGTTGCTATAGAAAAAATCAAAGTTGGCGTTCATTTCAATATATAGATGACCCCTAATTCAAACTTCGACGACAATTTCAGAAAGTTCATTTAATTTCCTGTTTAATTATGTCTATTAGATGTTCCTGCATCAATAAATAACAGAATTACAGCGGGTGTTGCGTTTTTTTCCCCAGCTGTACATATATTTTACCAAATTTAACTTTTAAGAAATATTTAATATATATGTATATTCTATGTATTTTAATTAAGAGGAATAGACCAAATGAATATATATATATATATATAGATAGATAGATTATTTAACAATGTGAAGGAAGCATTACTATACCTAGAGTAATTATTGTTGCTTAGCAATTATTATCATACTTTAAAACTTGTATATTTTTTCGAGAAAAGATAAATAGCGCGTGAATTTCAGTTGAATTTTATTTTTGTTTAAAGCTTTTTGCTATGTATAGCATCGAAAAAAAC